>CM062818.1:230619078-230933585 GCA_031772625.1 Pinus tabuliformis
TGTTAGCAGGAATATACTCTACCTCAATGGTACTCAATGCTACAGACTTTTGCTTCCTGCTCATCCAAGATATCATGGTAGATCCAAGGCTAAAACAACATCCAAACGTACTCTTCTTGTCGACAACATTTCCTACCCAGTCAACATCGGTGTATCCATGAAGTCAAACATCTCCGGAATAATATATCCGACCCAGTGTGATCGTCCCTTGCAAATATCTCAAAATTTGTTTGGTGGTGATCTATTGTGCGTGGAGAGGCTTAGTCATGAATTGACTCAATGCATTCACTGCATAACATATGTCTGGATGGGTGATCACTAGGAACATCAGATCCCTAATTAACTATCTATATGGTTGTACCATGCTCTTGGGATTTCTTCGAACCATACAAATCTTTCGTCAAATAGAAAATGTGTCTCTTTCGATCCTCTACTTTGAATCCCCATGGATGCTCAACTTACACTTCTTCTTATAACATGCCATGGAGGAATGTAGTACTCACATGCGGCAAGGGATACTATCGAACGAATGGTTATATATCGAGCGATAGGTGCAAATACATCATCATAATATTCTCCCTCTTTTTGTGAGAATCCTTGAGCCACAAACCTTGCCTTGTATTTCTCAATGCTACCATCAATTCCATGATTGATCTTGAATAGCCACTTTTAAGTCACCACAGATTTCCCCTCCAGTATCGACACAACATCCCATATGTCATTCTTCATAATTGATTCATATTCTTCGGCCATAGCAAACATGTTCTTTTATGACTTCTTCAAATGTGGAAGGTTCAGCTTAAATCATAGTACTCATGGTTGCAACATATTCCTATTACCTCCATGGCTTCTTCCTTTCTATAAATGATCTTTGAATCGGAGCTCATCTCTCATCATCCTGTAATGTGTCTTGAAGCAAAAGTGGCCTTTTCCTAGCGGGGGGATCACATGGAGGAGAATCTAAGGGATCCATGGTGTTATAGACATTTTTGTGCCTTGCAGCTCCAAGCATTAAATGTCCATAAACCAAGGGCTCCTAAGTCCCTAAAAGTGTTGTTCCAACCCCTAAAGGAACAAGGTCAACAAATTACAGCTTCTCCCAGAAGTTCTCCACCAGAAACTGCTCAGAATAAGTCAAAACAGGATCATTTCAGCTGCTCCACTAGCCAAATGCGTTGCATAGCACCTAAATCCACTGGCTAGGTGCATTGCAACGCACCTAAATGCACTACCAGGGTGCGTTGAGCGGGAAATGACAAATGGCAGTGTCATTCCGCAAGGTGGAGAGACAATGGAAGCTTCCAGAATCTTCTCCTATGACACTTGCCTCACTGAATTCGACCAAGGATGAGTAAGAGGCTTTCAGTCTCCAAGTGGAAGCAAGAACTGACAGAGAGAAGCCACTAATCAAATCATAAGCTGACTCATCCTCCTTGCATACATCTATATATGGATCCCTCATCCCAGAGATCCGGAGGCTGGAATTTTGCACATTGTAAGGAATTGCTGTTGGTTTTGAGACACATATCAGAGAATTGGGTGATCTATGCTTTGTTGGAGGTGAAGAGGGGCTTCTTTGCTGGGAGGTTGATGCTGGGTCAGGAATCATCGGTTGTAACTCCTCCTGGATCTTCTTGTATATCAATAAAAACTATTTGAGTTTCTTCTCCATGCTTTTGTATCATTGATGCTTGTTACATTTGTATGGTTAACTTAAATCTGATCCTAAGTTATTTATGAATATAAATCCATGTCTTTGTATAGCTTTCTTCTTCTGTGATCTTACAGGTACTTGGTGAAGCTGGGCAAGTAAGAGAGCAGGTAGCTGGAAGCTGTCAAAGAGGAGAGAGATTGGATCAAAGGACTAGCGCAAGACACAGGTTGGTTCTTCCTATTCTTCTTTGTTTATAGTTCATAAAGAAGATACAAAAGTAGTTTTCTCTGTTTGTTTCTAAGGCAGCTGTCACACCTTAGTGGGATAGAGCAGTTCTAAATAGACACTTTTCCTGGTAACAAAATGGCGACTCCACTGGGGATCGAGTCTAATTAGTTTGTTTGTGTATCTCTTGTTGTTTGTTTCATAAACTTATAAGTAGCATTCGAACTGCATTTGCCATATCAAATGCAAAGTAGACATCTGTTGCTTCAATCCATTCACTGGATCTGTTTATGATTTGAACAGCTGATTCATAGACTATCTGATTGCCCTTGTGATAGTTCTTAGACCCTCCTTAGATCTACCCCTGATTGTGCATTACTGATTGCTTTTACTCGGCCAAAAACCAAAGATTAAACTGCAAACTGTGACCCAGAACCCAGATAGAATTCTCGTTTCTGCCCCAGCACAGGCACTGTGAAGAGGTTCTGCATTTCAACGCACTTCCCGAGAGGGCAACCTGCGCTGCAATGCAGTTTCTCTGTGTAACAGGTGCGCTGATCAGCCTAGCCCTGTGCAGCTGAGGTTCTTTGCTTCATTCTTTCCAGTTTTGTCTCTGATTTTTGCAGCCTGTGATCAGTATATGACTGTTTCAAACCCCTTTTCCTTACTGATATTCCGCCTCATTTGTACAAAAGAACTGTAGATGTTTTTGTGTGTTTGTTGAGTCGTTTATAGTTTTCCATTGCAAAAGTATAATAGTCGTACTGTCGTCCTTTGATTTAGATCTGCCGCAAGTGTCGATTTTGATCATAGGAGAGAGTTTATTTACTGTTGATGGTCGATTATGCTTTTACTATTGCTTTTGGTTTGAATTTGTGACTTTCTAGTGTCAAAACAAGTATTTATTTCAAAATCATAAAGTGTCGTAAACATCTCTACCTTTTGATTTCGAAAAGAAGCTTGTTTGTGTTTGTTGCTTAGAAGCAAATTCAGATTTGTACATCAACTTTCTTTTTAGCATCAATACTAAGAAAGTGAAAAACAAATACATGCATGTGCATATGCATATTGACAGTCTGTTTGGCTTGATTTAGGAAAGTGCATTTACAGTGTGCTCTTTGCTCTTTGTGAAAAGATTGTGTCTTTCTTTTCCCCTAGTAGCTAGGATTTTCATTGCTGAAAAGAGATAAAAGTTTGTTTATCATCTTTAGATTGCATTTTAGGAATTACATCTACATCTCGTGGTGAACCCAAAAGGCAAACTTCATAAGAAAGATCAACTTAAAATAAATTCAATGAATCTAACAACGCTTTGGAACTTAACGCACAACATTTAGAGGTCTAGGCTAGAGACGTATTCCGGCGTCGTAAAGCCTGGTAACTGTTGTCCTCACTGATGGTTGGGTGATTCCTCCACTTTGAGACGATAAGTGCCAGTACGGACTTGTGCTCCCACGTACCGTCGAGTATATATTGGGAGACCCCTATAGGCTTAAATCCTTTATCCATAGGAAGCCGTGTCGGCCGCCCTACTGATCGCAATGCACTGAACACAGCATTCGGGAAGATTGACTGCCGTACCGTAAAAAGTATTCTGCAGTTTTGCGATTGGTTTGGTACTCCCTCTACCTAGACCTCCAGAGCAGTCCCTTTCGTTCCTTTTCAGACTCTTTAACGGAAAAGGTCCATCTGAGCACTTGTCACTTCAGGCTCATTAAAAATCGAAGGAGACTAGAGTCATCTTTTGTTTTTTCTCGACTCTTAAAAACTGAAAAAACAAGTTGTGTCAAAAGCGTCTAAAATTCATTTAATTCGGAAACATATCTTCCCTTTATTTTAGTTGATCGAGTAATCCGCAATCGTGGAAGAAAGTCAATTGAAACCCCGTCGTTCGCGGAGGCTTACGAGTCAACCGTCTTTGTCTCCGGAATCGAAGCCAGTACGGACAAAGCGAACTCGTTTAACCGGTTCCAAATCTCCGATCAAAGTTAGAACAAGTGTTCAAACGACATCAGAGACTCTGGTTACTCCAAACATTTCTGGAATCCCTGCCTCTACAGAAGAAGTTCAACAGCCACAGAAGGACAGTGATACTGATCCTAGTTTGAGAATAAACACTTGTGTTACCGAACCAGTTCCATCTACAACCGGTTCGGAGAGTCTTACTCTTCAAACATCTGTCGCTGCTGATTTCACACCTTCTTCGGCACCAGAAATATTTTACGGACCTGATGGTCTTCCCCTTCCACCTGGTCTGATTGCAATAGAAGAAATTGTAGAAGATCCTCAAACAAGTACTCCAATGCACTTTGGAGTCGGGATCACTCTATATCCTTCGTCATCAGAAGTTAGTCTACCACCAGCGGAAGTTCCTGTAGAATCGCTAGGTAATATTTTGGATAGACTACAAATGTCTAAACAACTGTTAACATCTAGGACTGTGTCATCTGACACAGTGACGGCAGAACTCCCTGCTATCACTCCGACAATGTTCGCCGGCATACCATCTGTCCCGACTAGCTCTCAACCGCTAGAAGGAGCCCGCTCAGGAGCTATTTCGACAGTATGGTCCATTCCTGTTTGTTCATCCGGAATAATATCCGGAAACTCTTATGTTGAGTCTCAACAAATTGATCCATTTGGAGGTCAATTTGGGCAGTCCGGTCCCCAAGGGCAAACAATTCCCTTGAGTTCTGGATTACCACCGTATGGGGGGCAGTATACCCTTTCATTATCCCCTCCGGGAGGATATCCATACGGGAGTTCACAACAGTATTCAGGTTATACTGGAATTACCACAAGTGGTTGGGTACCTATACTACCTCAACAACCAAGAGTTGTGTATTCGATGCAAAAATGTGTACCTATGTCGAACATCCCGACTACGCCAGCTATTGTGACGGTGTCACAAGTTCAAGCGCTGCCTGTTGCATGCCAACCTCAGGTTTCTCAGGTTGTAGTGCAACAACCCCTTGACCCTGCGACTCAACCACAATCACCGACTAGTGGGGCAACACAGGTCCAGACGGGTACAATTACCCCTCACCTTGGTCAAACGGTTAGTATCAGGCAACAGCACATGGCTTCACAACCATGGCTGGTGCAATACCAACAACCGCAATTCCAACAAGTATACCAGGGTACTGAGCAGCAAATCTTTGCGAACAGTGGACAGCCGTACATTCAAAATGGTCAAAATCAACCATTTTACAATGGTCAAGTCCACCAACCTTACCAAACATACCAGCATCAAATACATTATGCCGGTATGCAAAGACCAACTGCTCAGGCGATTCCATCGTATCCTGGGTATGCTTCACCTAACCTGAATCAACAGTTACCCTTCGTGGCAACCTTAGAGTTACCTGATTTGAATCGGTTAACAAACGATCCAATTGCTTACGCCCCTTGGTGGCCAGCGATTCCGCATAAACTTCCATCAGATATTCCTAAATTTAATGGAAATCCGGGTGAAGATCCATCGAATCACGTGATGACTTTTCATCTATGGTGTTCCTCAAACACCCTAAATGATGATTCGATAAGACTTCGCCTCTTTCAGAGGACGTTAATGGGTCCAGCGGAAAAATGGTACATTGAACTGCCTAGAGCTTCGTTCGACAACTTCAGTACCTTAGCCACAACCTTTTTAACCCATTTTCAATTACCAATAAGGTACGAAACGGGAACAGAGCTTCTTACCAACTTCAAACAGACAACGGCCACTCACATATCTGATCATATACTTGAATGGCGGCATCGTCGTAGGATGGTAAAAACATACGTCCCCGATCAGCTCTTAGCTGAATGGTTTATCAAGTCATTACTACCTTCCATCACGGAAGATGTGGCAAAGGGGGGGTCGTAACAGAAGAGCAAATTATCGCTCGTGCACAATATCTGGACTTGATTTACACTCAGTCCGGCACGCTCTATGACAAAATACCTGATGCCCCTAGACTGGAATTCTCAATTCCTCCTCCTCCTAAATCGAACAATGACTCTCATGCCGGCGATGGTGTGATTGGCACGACAGACACGAAATCGACAAAGGCTACATCCAAAAAGGCCCATAAGATTTCAGGTCAAAATGCAAAAGACGAACTTCTTTCTTCGGAAGTAAATGCCGTATCGACAGATAAGGGTAAAGAAACCAAACAACCAGGGAGCAAGAAGAAAGGCAAAGGGAAGAAGAAGAAACAGGAGGAATCATCACCTGAAAAATCTTCTTCAAACCCTCCTGGAAATAGGAAACTAAAATTTCCATGCATGATATGCGATGAGGATCATCGGACAACGAATTGTCCACACAAAGCTGAACTTAAGAAATTCTTTAAGAGTTCGAAAACCTCAGCAGTGTTAACTGATCCGTTTCCAAATCCAGGAACAAATCTGGTTGAAAGTGGAAATGCTTCCCCGTCTCAAGTGCTAATGTTGTCGGTTTCAAAACAGCAAAATGATGCTTTGATATCGACAAGGAACAAAGATTATGGGAATCCGCAGCTGTCGAACAACAAGGATAAAGATCAACCAAGTAGTTCGACAACAACTTCGACAGAAGTTGTACCACCCACCATCCCTGAATTGACAATAAAACTGCCAAAGGGAGTAGTACACAAGTCGACATTTAATCCCCGCGCTAGAGCGGCACAGCATTATAACATAGTGGAAGATTTGACCCAATCGCCATCCGCTATGTCGACTCTTGAGGTACTATAGAATTGCCCATCCCAAAGGCAGGCTTTATTATCGGCCATTGGTGGGATTGATCCAAAGGATTCCAATCTTGTATCCTTCGACCATAAAGGATACGATCCTCAGTTACCAGCTCAACTAGCTTTCCTTGTTCAAGTGAAAGCCCTCAACAAAACTGTTCATCGAACAATTATTGATGAGGGGGCATCTACATGTATTATGTCGATGAGTTGCTGGAAAACTTTAGGATCTCCAACCCTGTCGCGGTCTGCGACGACATTAAAAGCATTCAACGGAAGGACATATACCCCATATGGTATCCTAAATAACTTGAAAGTTGAACTAGGAGGGAAAACAGTAGAAATAGATGTTGAAGTCATCGATGGGAATCTTGATTACAACATCCTACTGGGATGACCATGGATATATGCCATGGCAGCTGTTGTGTCGACCTATTTTAGAAAGATTGCATTTCCCTTTCAAGGAGGGATTACAATCGTCGATCAACAGAACTTCCTCCCCAATGGTTCTCAAGTTACTGGAAGCATTCCCATGATCCATGGAAGCCCCCATTCGCTTCAGAATATCGGAGTAGGCCTACTAAAAGATCCTATACTAATGGGAACTTTCGCTCTTCCACCTCCAATCAATCTGGCGGAAGTAGCGTCGATAGGAACCTGCAACATGATATCTTCTATAAAGATCTCAGAAAACGATATCAACATGGATCATGCAGTGGTTTTGCCCCCAAGCCCAATGGAAATATTATAGCAATCAATTTTCCTAGCATGGGAGGCAAACCCACATCAACGCTCATCAAGCGTTTGGATAGATAGGTCTAGAGAATATGGTACTCCTTCAGATCCTTGGTCGCGAGTGCATGTCACCGACGAAGGAATTCTCCAAGCTATGGTAATGGAAGGAGCTCCATGGAATGATTCCCACCATCGTTCTCTTCTTCCGGATTGTGGAGAAGATACTCAAAATGACCTTTATCATCCTTCAGTAGTTGATTTTCTATCAAATACTGTAAATACGGTGGATTCCGAGCGAAACTTGTCCAACATTGAAGAGACTATAGCCATAAATATCTCGACCAAGACAGATGTTGTAGAGAATATTTATGTTGGCAAATGTTGTTCTCCTTCAGAACTGGAAATATATAACGCTCTTTTTCACGAATTCAGAGATGTCTTTGCTTGGTCATACAGTGAAATGCCAGGCATCGACTCGAGTATCGTTGAACACGAAATTAAGATGTATCCAGATGTCAAACCAGTACGACAACGGCTAAGGCAGGTGCACCCCAAGAAAGCCGCTGCCATTAAGGCAGAAGTTGAAAAACTTCTCCATGCTGGTTTCATCTACCCGGTTCCTCTAACCGATTGGGTATCGAATATTGTCCCTGTTATGAAAAAACAGGGGACAATTAGAGTGTGCGTCGATTATAGGGATGTAAATCAAGCTTGTCCAAAAGACAACTACCCTACACCCTTCATTGACCAGATAATTGATGAATGCGCCGGATGCGAAATCTTTTCATTCATGGATGGATTCTCCGGGTATAATCAAATAAATATCCGCCCACAGGACCAGTCAAAGACTGCATTTATTTGTTCGTGGGGCACATTCGCATATCGAAAATTACCCTTTGGTTTAAAGAACGCAGGGGCGACGTTTCAGAGGGCAATGAATTATGCCTTCCATGACATCAAAAACATCGTTCAACCATACCTCGACGACCTTCCGGCTCATTCGCGAAAGCGGACTGATCATCCGCAGCATTTAAGAGCGATATTTCTACGTTGCCGACACTACAAGATACGACTCAATCCGCACAAATGTGTGTTTTGCGTCAGTTCTGGTCATTTACTTGGCTTTGTAGTCTCCAAGGATGGGATTCGTCTCGACCCGTGTAAGGTACAGGCAATCATAAATCTTCCTCCACCTTCGAATTTGCTTCAGATTCAGAAACTCCAAGGGAAAGCAAACTTTCTGAGGAGGTTCATTCCAAATTACGTCGAACTTGCTAAAGGTTATACACGTCTTTTGAAAAAGGAGGTACCCTTTGTCTGGGATCAGGTTGCGCAAGCTTCCTTTGATGCTTTAAAAGATTCCCTAATGAAAGCATCATTAATGTACGCCCCTGATTATCAAAGAGATTTTAACCTGTATCTGGCTGCAGCAGATACGACCATCGCAATGGTTTTAGTTCAAGAAGTCGATGGAGTTGAACATCCTATATATTATTTAAGTAAGAACTTAAATGATACAGAAAGCAAATATTCTTATGTTGAAAAACTAGCGCTTGCGGCTGTTCAAGCGATACAAAGATTTCGACACTATGTCCTCTTTCGGAAAACTACCATTCTGTCAGATTGCAACCCCATGACTTATATATTGTCGCGACAGTTACTGGGGGGCAAATATTCAAAATGGATAGCAATCCTACAAGAGTTTGATCTGGAATTTGTAAAATCCAAGTCAAAGAAAGCTCTAGTTTTCGCAGAATTATTATGCGATCTCCCATCGTCGTCCAACGATGAAACATCCGAAGAATCAATCGTGGATGAAAGTTTGTTTCTGATATCTACAAGCAATGAGTGGTATGGGGATATAATCATTTATCTCCAAACCCAAAAATTTAGGCCAAACACCTCCCACTCTGAACAAAAACGTATACGATACCAAGCAAAAGACTACATGATCGTCGGTGATACACTTTACCGTCGTGGTATCGATACAGTTCTGAGAAGGTGCCTCACCCATGAGGAGGCCGAAAAAGTCCTGAATGAGTGTCATTCAGGCGCGTGTGGGGGGCATCAATCTGGATATGCTACAGCACAAAAAAATTTACGAGCAGGATACTTCTGGCCAACAATGTTCAAAGATTGCATAACCGCAGTCAGAAGTTTCCATGCTTGTCAAATTTTTGATAGCAAAACCAGAAGACCACCCGCACCTCTACAGCCAATAGTTGCTGTTGGGCCATTCGCCAAATGGGGCATCGATTTCATGACATGTAACCCCACCTCGACCGGGGGGCATGGGTATATCATAGTCGCAGTTGACTATTTTACCAAATGGGCCGAGGCGATGCCTACATTAGATAATACTGGTGAAACAGCTGCCCTCTTCTTTTTCAATCATGTAGTCGCCAGATTCGGTGTACCACAGGCTATAGTCACAGATCATGGATCGCATTTTCGCAATCACATGATGGTCGAATTAGCTGCCAAACTAGGGTTGTCTCACGACAGCTCTACTCCATATTATCCGCAAGCCAACGGACAAGTTGAAGCGATCAACAAGGTCCTGAAACGCATGCTGCAAAGGATGATCGGAGTTCACAAAAGAAGATGGCACCTAATCCTGTACTCAGCCTTGTGGGCTTACTGAACATCGGTAAGGAATGCAACCGGGTTCACACCTTTCCAACTGGTATATGGCCTGGAAGCAGTCTTACCAGTCCAGTGTGAAATCTCGTCTCTCAAACTCGCAATTGATCTCCTCCCCGGAACTTTGGAAGAAGAGGCTCGTTTCTTGGAATTAATCCAATTGGATGAAACCCGTCGTGACGCCGCTTTGGCTAATGAAGCCCATAAGAAACGAGTCAAGGCGCAGTTCGACAAAAATGTCAAACCCCGTGTCTTCTCAGAAGGTGACTTGGTCTTGCTTTACGACCAAGAATCCGATAAATTGGGAGCAGGTAAATTTAAGTCTTTATGGATGGGCCCCTATATTGTTAAGCGGGTGTTAGCAAAGGGAGCCTACGAGTTAATGGATTATGACGGAATTCCACTGGCGCAACCTCGTAATGGGTTGTACCTCAAGCGTTACTATGCGTAATAGTAACCAATATGCTTTTGTTATATTTTTGTTTTCGCTAAAGTGTTTGTTTTGGTCGAGTAATCCACTTTTTACATTTATTGCAGATGTCAAACCTATTGGAGCCATGTGTTGGATATGCCGACGGAGCGAGTCGTAGTTCGCGGAACCTGTCCTCCGCAGCCTGGGCCATTTTTGATCCAAGCGGCGAGTTAGTAAGTTTCAGAGGTGTATGTATTGGTCGATCAACGAATAACATCGCTGAGTATAGCGCGTTGATAGAACTTCTCTCTGATGCCATCACTCATGGTATACGCCGACTAATTGTCAGGCTAGACTCACAACTCGTAATACTACAACTCAATGGTATATATTCCGTCCGAAACCCAGCTATTTATCGCATGTTCCTAAGGGTTAAGATTTTGGAAAGACAATTTGATCTTATTCAATATCAACATATTTCCAGAAACTTAAACACATTAACCGACTCATTAGCAAACTATGTGTTAGATAGACATTTGCAACATTTATAAAAAGAAACACATCATCAATGTTTTGCATGTGGATCATGTAGCTCAACCAAAATAAAACCCCGAAAATCAAAAATATATATAGCTGTTTATGGTTTACACATAATGTTCTGTAACCAAGACAAAATCGGTCAAGCGACCCAAAACTCAAAATGCTAGGGGGCACCCTAGTCTAATGATGCTCGTGATAGCAAGTCACAGCCTGTGCGATCATGCGTAGGAGACGAGTCCATCGTCTGGGCACACCAATAGTATGCCGCTGTAACCGCAAAGGTAGCTCGTCAGTCCTCACATCTGGTATACCAAGAGTGAGGCCCTCAACCTGCTCCTGCAAAGCTGTGAGAGTCTCAGCCACATCGAGGTCACGAAGAATAGCCCTTCCGACGGCCTCTCCTGCTGGGGCAACAGCTGGTACTCTCAGGCGAACTACTGGACGAACGGGACCAACATCTGCATGTACACATGAGTTTGATTAAAGTCTTGACAGAATAAAGCACAAGGACATTATAAACAAAAACGGTAAACAACAATATGGTCAGAGATTTTACCAATGGCGCCCCACTGCTCGCCATCCGGCAGTACTAAGTCTGGATCACCCCGGAAGTCCATGCCAGCATATGGATACTCGGAATAAACCATCTCCTGACGATCAAACCACCTGAAGAAGGTATCAGAAAATGAAATCTGAGACTGACCAGCATGCCTAGACATATGGTCAACCCATCTCTGCATACGTGGTTCAGTAGGAGAAGGTAAATCGAGTGCAATGTACTGCGGCTGCATCAGTGGTATCTTCTCCAAGGCAAAGGCGGTCAAAATAGAACCATACCCAAAGTTCTTCAACCTCCCGTTCTTTATCTTGGTCAACTGTTCTTTCATCACAAGAAGTACTGTGTCGCACCAGTTGAACACCTTCGGTTGAAGGCATTCCAAGGCATGCTGCATATAAGATCGGTTGGCTACATGAAGAGACGCACTACCGGCCATCCTACCAAAAGTAAACAGAATAGTCCTAAGGGACCTGTCAGTGACATCACGGATGATGATCTTGCCGTCTTTACTCGGCTGAGATCCTTCTCTGCAATACCGACGGACATAATCTCTCACAGAATCGCCTCCTCGGGCCGAACCTGACAAAGAGATGGGGGCACCCCGCCTCGACAAGCCAGTCAAGAAATAGATGTCTACTGCAGTCAAGGGGATAGATTTGCCCCTAATCTGGAAAACCTGATTAGTAGGATCCCAAGCATCGAGCAAATACTGCAGTAAGTTGATCTGCTGTCTCATGCTAGAAATGCGGAAGAACTTCAGCAAGCCACAATTCCGCAGCGCGTTCACTGTAACTGGATCATGTAGGGCAATCATGTCCTCTTCTTCATGCTCACGTTCTCACCATGTAAGGGTCATCTTACTCCAAGATCTCTGAAAAACAAACAAGAGAGGAGTTAGATCCTGATTTTGGTAAGAAACAGGCAAAAATTCCATCAAAAATTGTGCTTCAAATTCCCTTTTTGCGCCCAACGCACCTGCAGCAGTGTTCTAGGTGCGTTGAAAGCCAGATTGCCTTCAGACAGGCCAGCATTCAACGCAGGTTTCGATACACTGGGGGTGCGTTGATGGCAGAACGAGTTCCTCAAACCCCAGGGGCTCAGAAAAGCTAGGAATCAAGCTCAAAATGCAAAATGGAAACCATGAAATGGAAGAGCTCAGGTTTAGCTCCTACCAGGTCCAGACGGCGCCGAGAATCGTCCACAGAATCTCCCGAAATCAGCTGATGAAAATCAAGGGGGAAAAGCACCTCCAAAGCTCCAACAAACCAAGTTCAAATGAAATGGTAAAATGAGAGGTAAAAAACACTTTTTAATTACTTTTACGTAGTTCAAAGTAAAATATTAGCGTTTTAAACTCATTTTCAAGCAAATATTGTTCATTTCTGACTAGTTTGATGAAGCAGTTGAAAAATGCAGTACGATCTTTGGAAGGACAAAGCTATTTATGGTAAAGACCATTTAATCGAGCAATGTTACCGCGAGGTTCAAGCTCGTTAAAAAAATAAACCCGGACCGAGCAAATGTTTCCACCCGCATTTAAGCTCGTTAAAAAATGAACTATTTCCTGGTAAATAACCACCGTGAATGTAGTACTTCAGCCATTAAAGCCTTGGTCGTGTTTGCACCGTCACCTCCACTTTTTCATTGGCCGATCATTCACCTCCATTTGTTTGTTTACCCATTTTGAGGAACAGCTGCGAAGAGTGATTTCACTAGCCATCCTTGTGACACTACCATGATTGGAAAATTCCAAACCTTACCTGGAATCAGCTGCTACCCATTTTATCACTCGTTCCTCAAAAGACGAGTCTTCTTTAAGCTCTTTTCTGACTCGTAAAATATGAAAATATTGCCGAGTTCTGGCCTTCCAACTCGTTAAAGCGACGGGAAGTGCTATCCCTCCTCTAGATTTTAATCTTTTTGGACCTGAGGGATTATTGCACAAAAAGATCGAGCGCTTGTTTGGTTCGGCTCGTTAAAGCTATCGAAAATTCATCCCTTCTGTATTGTTTTATACTTTTTCGGACTTAAGGGATTAGATGACGAAAAAGGAATTTTGGAGTTACCTTTACGTACCTTTTCAGACTCTCTAAAAATGAAAAGGACCGAGTTATCTTTGTCGTTAAACTCGTTAAAAAGGATAATAGCGACAAACTTGTCTTTAGACGAGAACGAGTTTCACTATCGCTAGGCTCGTTAAAACATAGCGATGGGTTTGCCCGAAGGGCAAATTATAGAACAAGCATATGTTATCCTCCTCAAGCTTGACAAAAATAAAGAGGTACTGGTCAGCAATGACTGGGGAAAAATTGGGAAGAAAACTCAAAGAATCTTTATTGGTAGCAAGTCGCTCTTGAACATGACACTTCCGCTCCGTGCCCGAGTCGGGTTGGGTTGTTTCATTCACCGGTCACATCGCCATGGTCACGCCATACCATCCACATTTGGGGTTAATGCTACCAATCCATCACATCAGTGTCGCCGATATGTTCAAGAGAAGTCATCCAGAAAGGCCACCTGTGTCCCGCCCACTACCATACATTATACTCCATTCTTTCATGACCGCCACCCTGAACCATATATCATCAGATCGTTTTCACCTCCATCAAAATCATTTGCTCCGTTCCATGTCATTGATGTGGGATTCATTAAGGCCCTCCTGTGACGGATCACTTCTTGTCGACATCAGCTCATTATCCAAGAAGTTGGTCTAGGGACACCCCATTTAGTACTTTGAAGCTTGCATGCCTCAATGGCAAGTTTCTCACTTCCGGCGACAGGTTTACATCAATGACCTTCGACCGAAAGATTTTGCGTGGTGTTCGACGCCAAGTCCTTTATTCACACCACGTGAATTGTACTGCAGTACCTTGAGGATCATTATCATTATCGGTGATTCCTCTCGCGCTTGTTAACAGTTTACATCATTGACTGGTAATCAAGCGATGTCTTTCCATGTTCGACTTCAAAACATTTCTCACATGGATCGACTTGTACTTCGAGTGAAGATCGGACGAGATTGAAGACCCCGGATCTAGTTTCATCCATCCGAGCTGCGATATATATTCAGGGAAATAAAGACATTGAAATGTACAACATTGCAGCACAGATAATCATCCTACCAAAAGGATGATGGCTGAATCATCAGTCTACCATCAGACGATTGTCTGTCCTATGTACATGAAAATGAATTTATAAAGCTGAGCATGGGAATGCCCGCCTCAGCTAGATCATGAAAACAGTATGAAGATAATGTATTGTATTGTATCTTATTACAGGTCTCCTCCCAGCATTGAAAGAACTTCGGATCCTCCTAATAAAGCATTTCACCCGATAAACGGCCTCATACTTTAGGGGGCAACTGTTATAGACATTTTTGTGCCTTGCAGCTCCAAGCATGAAATGTCCATAAACCAAGGGCTCCTAAGTCCCTAAAAGTGTTGTTCCAACCCCTAAAGGAACAAGGTCAACAAATTATAGCTTCTCCCAGAAGTTCTCCACCAGAAACTGCTCAGAATAAGTCAAAACAGGATCATTTCAGCTGCTCCACTAGCCAAGTGTGTTGCATAGCACCTAAATCCACTGGCTAGGTGCGTTGCAATGCACCTAAATGCACTACCAGGGTGCGTTGAGCGGGAAATGACAAATGGCAGTGTCATTCCGCAAGGTGGAGAGACAATGGAAGCTTCCAGAATCTTCTCCTATGACACTTGCCTCACTGAATTCGACCAAGGATGAGTAAGAGGCTTTCAGTCTCCAAGTGGAAGCAAGAACTGACAGAGAGAAGCCACTAATCAAATCATAAGCTGACTCATCCTCCTTGCATACATCTATATATGGATCCCTCATCCCAGAGATCCAGAGGCTGGAATTTTGCACATTGTAAGGAATTGTTGTTGGTTTTGAGACACATATCAGAGAATTGGGTGATCTATGCTTTGTTGGAGGTGAAGAGGGGCTTCTTTGCTGGGAGGTTGATGCTGGGTCAGGAATCATCGGTTGTAACTCCTCCTGGATCTTCTTGTATATCAATAAAAACTATTTGAGTTTCTTCTCCATGCTTTTGTATCATTGATGCTTGTTACATTTGTATGGTTAACTTAAATCTGATCCTAAGTTATTTATGAATATAAATCCATGTCTTTGTATAGTTTTCTTCTTCTGTGATCTTACAGGTACTTGGTGAAGCTGGGCAAGTAAGAGAGCAGGTAGCTGGAAGCTGTCAAAGAGGAGAGAGATTGGATCAAAGGACTAGCGCAAGACACAGGTTGGTTCTTCCTATTCTTCTTTGTTTATAGTTCATAAAGAAGATACAAAAGTAGTTTTCTCTGTTTGTTTCTAAGGCAGCTGTCACACCTTAGTGGGATAGAGCAGTTCTAAATAGACACTTTTCCCGGTAACACATGGGCTCCATGGGATCATCAAAAATCTCTATCTCAGATTCAGGCATGGAAGGACCATCCAAAATATCCATATCATCATTCTTCTCAGGAGGAGGAGGTTGAGGAAGGTCCCTTTCTTTTCCAAAGGTGGCATCTTCATGGAAATTAATGTCCTTGATAATTTAAACCTTCCTTTAACCAATAATATATATTCTAAATGCTTTAGAATTTTCACAATATCCAACAAAGGCACCTTTTTTTCCCAAGGCTTTGTTATGAATATAATTCATAGCAAGTGAGATAATTAAAATTAATGTAAATATTAAATAATTAAAAATTGATTATGTTAAATAGTCATTAAGTTAAGTGAAAAGGCATGTCTAAAAGACATGCCCAATCACGAAAGGACACCTGATGAGTTATAAAAGAAGGATCCTCATTGTAACATTTATCACTTATACATTTTTAATATATTAATAAATTATTATTATTAAATACCTTTTGTGTATTTTTACATTCAAGCCTACGAGCTATCAGTTTTTATGCTTCAGTGGTATCAAAGCCATGGCGCACAATATAATGATGTGAGTCTTTGAACGTTGTTCGCCGCACAATGTGCCATTACGTTCACGTCCTGATTGCATTGAGTAGTTTAGTATTCAAGAAGCATTTCAGCGATTAGAAAAATCATTTGCAGAAGTTAAAGCATGTCAAAAGGAAATCGATAATAAGGAAGAGAATAGCGACAATGAAGAAACGAAACAAGGTGAAGCAGAAGAAGAAGTTTATGTAGATACTAGAAGTCAACTTAAAGCTGGAGTCACTGAAAAATGTTTCGATTCAGAACTCCCCACTATGGAGATTGCTGAAGTTAATTTGGAATTTGCAATAGATGAAGATAATGTGGAAGAAGACTATCTTGAGAAACAAGAAGATGAACAATGTCATAATAATGAAGAAGACATTGATGATGATGAATATGGATTAGACACACAAGCATTGGAGGAATATGTTGGCGTTGATGAAGCCACGAAGAAAGGTTGTGGGAATTCATAGCTTAGGTTTCATGGATTTTCTACTGAAACCAGAGCACCTTCAATCGATTGTGGACTCTGGATTTGAACATCCCATAGAAGTTCAACACGAGTGTATTCCTCAGCCAATCCTTGGAATGGATGTACTCTGCCAGGGCAAATCTGGAATGGGGAAAATTGTGGCTTTTGTGCTTTCAAATCTGCATCAGATCAAAACTCTGTGGAGAGATGGAATTGCATCCATGTCTCAATGTGCAATCCTACTGGACGAGACATATATTACAGATACGTTGTTGACAGAACTAGCACATATTTCTATCATGGCCACTACGTTTTGCAACGTTCGGCTGGTTTGTATGGCTCTTTGGTAGTTGAATCCACAAAAATAGAGCTGGAGAATCTGGATGCTTACTCTAGAGAATCGTACTCAGTTTTGATTAAGGCCAATCAGGATCCCACCAAGAAATATTGGGCAGCTGTGAGTATGAGAGGGCGGCAGCCAAATACGACTACAGGTTTGGCCATCTTCAACTATCTCCCCAATATCTCTACCAAGATACCCACCATGCCTCCTCCGAGCCCCCCTCTTATGAAACCCACCAGACAGTTTATCTTGCTAAACACACAATACAAGATCAATGAATTTGTAAAATGGGCCATCAACAACATCTCATTGGTTCCTCCTCTCACTCCATACCTGGCCACCATGAAATAAAAAATTCATGGTGCCTACGACACTGCGCAAAATCTTCCGAACAGATTAGATGCAACAAAAGAAAATCAATTTTTCGACAAGTGATAAGCTCTCTGCTTCTGTCCACACTGTCGTCCGCTACCGTTGGCTGCCACTGCACCCGTAGCTACCTTTCCCTACGGTCAAGCGATGTGTTCCCCCGGTCAGAAAACCATCCCCACAATTAAGTGATGTCCATTCCCGTGGTCAAGCGACGTGTTCCCCTGGTCAAACGTCAATACTATCGGGATTGTTGGTTTTCATACAACAATTTAACTGTATAATAAACAATATATATAATTTAATTTAATTAATATATATATATATATATATATATATATATATATATATATATATATATATATTACAATGTAAAAAAAAAAAAAAAATCCTAGGGAATATTACTGATGAGCTACATGACGAAACGATGACCAGATTGTATACATCGAGATTGTTATACTCCTATAGTTATAGGTGTCATATTTCATGATTGACTGGTTGAGCTCTGTAATATGTCCATCCTTTCCTTGCTGTAAAGGTTTCCATATTATCAAAAAAATCAAAAAACAATTAAAAAATGTAAAGAGAGTATACCCTAAAAGAAAAATCAAAGGGTGAAAAAAATAATTTGTCAAAAGAAAAAATGAAAAGAAATGAACCCCAAATAAAAATAGACTAGGAATGTGTGCAAGTCCAAATGCGCTACTATTTCATTTTCTGTAAATAAAGCATCATGTACAACTTGTTGAACTTTTGCCACAATGGATGAATGGCCAAACAGATTAATCTTGGCCAGTTCATGTTTGAATTTCATGTTTTAGAGATACAGAATAAAAATCTGTCCAAACAGCTTAATCTTGGCAGATAAGTAGATAGGTAGAGAAGCAAAGGAGCTCAACAGTTTAATCTGAGCCCTTGGATGTAATAAGTGCAGACTTAGGTAGGATTCCTGTTATGAAACCAGCTCAAGAAAAGATAGAAAAGATAGATCAATGCCTTAGAATTCATCCTCTTCGAGGGGGCAACCTCCTTTACATTACATAGATGAACAATTCTTGGATGATACAAATGACAAAACCTCCTTTCTATATATAGGAGTCTAAGGAGTCACAATATAATCCAGCCGACCTAACAATAATAATATAAAGCCACAAAAATAACAATAGAGGGATTCTATGGGGCACAGAAATAACAACATGGGGGTAATAGGGGCACAACAATATAAATAAGGGGTATAACTACAATAGTAATGGGGTAATCACTAGTATTATAGGGACCCAACATGCCCCTCTCCTTCAAAAAAGTGTTGTCCTCAACGCTTGAGTAGTTCTGGATACTTCTGCATAAAATTCTCATCCTCCCATGTGGAATCTTCAGCAGATAAGTTCTTCCACTTGATAAGATACTCTGAAATTGATCAATTTCGTAGCTGTCGAGTTCTTGTTTCTGTGACTACTTCCGGTTCCAATATAATTTTTCCTTCCTCGTCAAGTTCTGGCAATATTGTTTGAACTGGGAGCTTGTCGCCTATAACCTTCTTTAAACATGAAACATGGAAAACTGGGTGCAATCGAGAAGCTGCTGGAAGCTCCAATTTGTATGCCATAGTACCAATCTTTTGCAACACCTTGTACGGACCATAATACTTTGGTGATAATTTGTTATCCTTCTTAGCTTGCTTTAGGGACATTTGCTTATATGGTTGTAGCCGTAGGAATACCCAATCACCTACATCAAAACTTCTTTCACTGCGATGTTGATCTGCCTATTGTTTCATTTTATTTTGTGCCAACACGAGGTTATCCTTTAAGAGTTGGAGGACTTGTTGTTGATGTTCGATGTGATGTTCCACTGCCTGAACCTTAGAATTTTCTCTTAAATATGATGTGATGGATGGTGGTTGATACCCATAAAGTGCCATAAATGGGGTCATTTTTTTTGTTGTATGGAAGGAAGTGTTATACCACCATTCAGCCAGAGGCAACCATTTGACCCATTGTGTCTGTTTATCAGATACAAAGCAACGAATATATCCTTCCAAACATTTGTTTACTATCTCAGTTTGCCCATCAGATTGAGGATGATAAGATGAGCTATGAGCTAACTGAGTACCAAGACAAGAAAATAATTATGTCCAAAAATTTCCAGTGAAAATGGGATCTCTGTCACTTACAATAATCTTTGGGTTTCCATGTAGCTTTTGAATTGTTTCCATAAATGCAGTAGAAACTGTACTGGCTTTAAATGGATGTGATAATGCACAAAAGTGTGCATACTTGGTAAGTCTGTCAACTACCACCATGATGACACTCTTTCCCTCAGACTTGGGTAAACCTGTGATAAAATCCATTGAAACCTCCTCCCAATGTTGGCTTGGAATGGATAAAGGTTGTAATAGACCCAGGGCAAACCAAACATTCTGCCACAAACTTTTGAATATCTGATTTAAGGCCATCCCAAAAAAATTCTTTCTTAACCCTGTGGTAAGTTTTTAAAAATCCTGAGTGCCCTCCTAAGGGAGAAGTGTGCAATTCCATAAGAATCTTTTGTTTTAGCTGGGAATTCTTACAGAGGTATAAGCGATCTTTGTACCATAATGAATCATTTTGCCAGCTAAATGTATCAGACGTACTGGAATCTTGTTGTAGCTTTTGAATAAGTGCCCACACTTCTTCATCATTCTTCCATTCCTCCCTTGCTTCGTTTATCCAATCTGGTTGGATAATAGAAATGGCGCACAACAATGCTTCCACATCCTCATCCTTTCTTGAGAGTGCATCTGCCACCACATTTTGCTTCCCTTTTTTGTAGATGATTTCAAAGTCATAACCCAACATCTTTGTGACCCACTTTTGTTGCTCTTCAGAGGATAATCTTTGTTCTAAAAAGTATTTAAGGCTATCATGATCCGTTTTTACCTTGAAGTGTCTTCCCATTAGGTAGGGTCGCCATTTCTTAAGTGCATGGAGTATTGCCAACATTTCCTTCTCATAAATAGCTTTGCTTAAAAACTTTCCCTTGATTGGACGACTTTCAAAAGCAATGGGTCTTTCATCTTGCATTAGAACAGCACCAATTCCATTTTCTGAAGCATCACATTCCACAATAAAGGTTTTTGTGAAGTCCGGTGTAGCTAAGACCGGTGCTTGGCACATTGCCTCTTTAAGATGTTCAAAGGCCTTTGTTGCTTCCGGAGTCCATGAAAATGCATCTTTCTTCAATAATGTTGTTAGAGGTGCTGCTATTCTCCCATAATTCTTAACAAACTTGCGATAATACCCTGTCAACCCAAGAAATCCTTGCAGATGCTTTATGGATGTGGGAATTTTCCATTCCTTAATGGCTTTAATTTTGCTAGGGTCTACCTTAACTCCTTCATGAGATACAATATGACCCAAATATTCCACCTCCTGGACTCCAAAGAAACATTTGGATCTTTTTGCATATAATTGTTTCTCCTCCAATAGTTGTAGCACCCTGTCAACATGTTCAACATGATCCTTCCAAGACTTGCTGTAGATTAGTATATCATCAAAAAATACTAACACAAATTTCTAAGGAATGGTTTGAAAATTGAATTCATCAAACCTTGAAATGTTGAAGGTGCATTAGTAATGCCAAAAGGCATGACCAAAAATTCATAATGACCCTCATGAGTTCTAAATGCCGTTTTCGGAATGTCTTCAATCTTCATTCTGATTTGATGATATCCCGAACGAAGATCCAACTTGGTGAAGTAAATTGATCCATGCAATTCATCCAGTAATTCATCAATGACAGGAATGGGGAACTTATCTTTAATAGTGAGCTTGTTGAGCTCCCTATAATCCGGACACATGCGCCATGATCCATCCTTCTTGTGCACCAATACTACTGGAGCAGATAAAGAACTTTGACTTGGTTGAATTATACCAGCCTCTAGCATTTCTGCAACCATACGTTCAATTTCACTTTTTTGGACATAGGGATATCTGTACGGCCTGATGTTTGGAGGAACACTTCCTGGAATCAGATGAATAGCATGATCATGATCACGCATGGGTGGGAGGCCTTTGGGAGTCTCAAATACCTTGGAATGATTGTCCAGGACTTTTTGGAGATCTGGAGAAGTAGATGATTCCGATGTGGAAACATCTAGCGAACATAATTGTGCAATTACACCTCTTTGCTCCTTTTTTAGAAGCTTTGTCATACCATTAGAGCTGATTATCTTTCCTGGTTTCCCTGCAATACCCCTTAATTCAACTTCCTTTCCTTCCGTAGAAAATTTGATGAAAAGTTCTTGAAAATTAAAAGCTATTGTACCCAAGGATTTTAGCCATTGGACTCCTAGTACAACATCAACGCCTCCCATTGGAATGGAAAGCATTGGGCTAGTCAATACATATTCTCCCATGGATAGCTTGATATTATGGCACCTTCCAGAGCAATTTATTGTTCCTCCATTTGCAATCATCACTTGACACTCTGGTGCTGGATATAGGAAGCAATTCAATTCTTTTGCTACCCTACAATGAATAAAATTGTGGGTTCTTCCTGAATCAATCAACACTATTACCTTTTTCTTCTTGATTTGTCCTTCTATATTGATGGTTTGAGGAGTGGTAATTCCCACCAATGCATTACAAGATATGGCCGGATTTATTTGTTCTTCATCTAGGCTTTGTTCCTGGAGTATATCTTCTTCTTTTGACCTTTCTTGCTCCTTTTCTTCTTCCTCTTCACAATCTATGTAGAATAATTTCTTCTCAGCACACTTATGGCCTTTAGTGTATTTGCTATCACAACTGTAACAAAGCCCTTTTTCTCTTTTTTCTTCCAATTGTTGTGGTGTCAACCTTATAGGTTGTGGAAGACTAGGGGCAACAACACTTCCGTCTTTATAGTTGTGAGTGGTATGCTTCCTGGTTGCCATAATTTTGCTTTCCATTTTCTTGCTAACCTGAATGCCTTCTCTAATGAATCAGGTTCCCAAAGGCGAACATCATGTTGGATATTATCCTTTAAAGACCCTATGAACACATCAATCCTATGCTCCTCTGGAATATCTTTTACCCTTATGTTCATTTTTTGGAACTCCTCAATGTGCTCCATTACTGAACCCTTTTGTTTGAGACTTATCAATTGGCTAAAAAAAGTGTTGCTTTTTGTATCTTCATAATGTGCTATCAATTCTTCCGTAAAAATTGCCCAAGTGATAAATTGTTTACGAGAGCAAAGCCATTGATACCATACAAACTGATTTGGTTCCAAATATACAGTTGCCATACGTACCTTTTGTGTGTTTTGCACATTATTGAGATCGAAGAACTGCTCCATCTGTAATATCCATGTGGCGGGATCCTTGCCATCAAACTTCCTCATATCGATTTTTGGAATATGGTGGGTCTTCAATCCAACATCAGAGTCTATGGAATCATGATTAACATTACTTTTGTTCACATCATGAGTTTCCTTTACAACCTTTTCACCATTAGTAAGTATTTCTTGTAGAAAATTTGTCAAATCTGTCTTCAAATCTGCCATGTCTGTCTTCAAATCTGTCTTCAAATTTGCCATGTCTCTCTTCAAATATATCTTCAAATCATCCATCTTAGATTCCACGCCATTTATCTTAGATTCCACACCATTTATCTTAGCTTCTGTTAGCTTTTGTGAGCGTGACATTTGTTGCACTTGTTCTTGTAATTTTGATATATCATGTAGCATTTCTTCCTCTTCTTCATGAGTCATGCTAGAGATTTCAGGTTCCTTACTAGGTGTTTGCATTTTCTTTCCTCGGGGCATCAGTTACCGATAATAATGCTTTACTATGCCCTTTGAATTCCGTTAAACCAAGCTTACACAAAAATTAAAAAAAAACTACACACCTTTTTTCACTTTATAGAAGCCTGATATTGAATCTGATGTATCTCTGTATTTTCGAATCATCCAATTCTGAAATTGTGACCTGTAGTAGCCTTCTGTGTCCTCTTTCCAATGCCACAAGTCTGACCCAAATTGGATTCTCCAAGGAAGAGTTATGTGAAATCTCTCACAGTGACTTGCTTTTAGACTAGTTCAGTAGAGCGAACTTGTACGACGTGCCACGAGTCACTGTTTCAACCTTTGGATCTGAAACACACATACAAGAAACTACAGTCCGTCCTCTTTCTGTACCTTCTTACGAGATTTCAATCCAATCCTCAGAGAGAAAGTTATGACGATTTTCCCCAGGTCACCTGTTTTGAATGTAATTCAGGAGTTTGCAAAAAGACCAACTTCCTCAGATCATATCTCCGCAAATATCGTGCGAAAAGCTCTGAAATTTGGACCCAAGGTTCAGCGCGATTTCTTCTCAAATGGGTTTTTTTGCGACTTCTGAAACGTCACAAAAAAAAAATTATAGCGAAAATGCCACGATGACCTGTTTGGAGCAGCGAAACCCTAGAATCCAAAGCTCTGATACCAAATGTTATGAAACCAGCTCAAGAAAAGATAGATCAACGCCTTAGAATTCAGCCTCTTCGAGGGGAAACCTCCTTTACATTACATAAATGAACAATTCTTGGATGATACAAATGACAAAACCTCCTTTCTATATATAGGAGTCTAAGGAGTCACAATATAATCCAGCCGACCTAACAATAATAATATAAAGCCACAAAAATAACAATAGAGGGATTCTATGGGGCACAGAAATAAAAAAATGGGGGTAATAGGGGCACAACAATATAAATAAGGGGTATAACTACAATAGTAATGGGGTAATCACTAGTATTATAGGGACCCAACAATTCCCATGAAAAGAAAAAGAAGATTTAAAAGGGTTTGCCAGTCTAAGTGCACCCAAAGAAAGAGAAGAAAAAATGCTAGGCAAAGTAGGCTGGGTAAGTAGATTGTTGTTGCAGAATGAGACTTGTGATAAGTTTTTTCTCTTAAAAAATGTGTTAACTTACACTTCTATCACAAAGTACTATGGTAGACCTTATTGTTGGAGCAGCTCAAGCGAGGCATGACTAACTCCCCTTCACATTTCTCCCCAATCACTTACTAATCTCTCCCCAAAGATTTTAAGATCTGCTTAATATCCCTCTTAAAAACTCATTTCATTTCATAATATTTGCCTAAGTAAAACTTTGTTGAACTTAGGAAAATGGAAAATATATCACACAAACCCCTTTTTCCTTAAGCCTAAGTCTAGCACTTAGCGCTTTCATTTACATTTCTAAGTTTTATATTAACCATTAACCTGTATTATATAAATCCCATGTAATTTTTACCCATCCCGTATTGTATATATATATATATATATATATATATATATATATCTATATAACAAAAAGCCCCATATTTTAATATTCCCACCCCGGTTTATTATAACCATAAAAATGTTAAAATCGTTGTCTAAATATGGATTAGCAGGTTTATTTGAAACCTGTTAAGAACCATAGCCCTCCCCGCGCGCCATCATGGGGTTTATTAACCATCTGGGTTAATTTATAACCACCCCGCGAACCAATCAAAATCATCCCGATATGATTTATCAAATGTTAAAAGCATCCAGCCCACTGCTTATAGTCCCGCCATCTCAGGAGAGCGCCCATCGTCCGATCTCGGCTCTCGCATCCGACGGCTATGGATCATTTCGCGACCCCTGCCATTGCTGAAAGATAAGTCCTGGGGAAACGGTGGTATTTCCCCCGTACCGTAGACACGCGTCGTTATTTTGCGTTGATCGCTGCTCCCCAACCCTAAACCGCCCAAGCCCTAAAGTGGTGCGGGCAAAACCATTTACCGCCCTCCCGCTGACCCTTTGTTGACGTCACCTGCCACATCACCTCTCACTGATGTCACCCACCATGTCACCATCTGTACTGCCAAGTCACCCATACCGTACTCCCGCTAACGTCATGCTTACATCACCCGTCCGAAAAATCAATTTTTCCCGCCAAAAAATCATTTTGTCAAATAAAGGGTAAAAAAGGTCATTTTTGTTTTGTTTTCTGCATATATCACCCGCGTGCTCCAAGCTTAAAACTGACTCAGCTCCAGTTTTGATCGTCTCTGACGAGAGAAAAGCTCCATCAACGAGCTCGGCCTCAGTCAACCCACTAGCTGCAGTACAGTCTTTCTCTTTAACACAGTTTAAAGCAAAAGAGAGCGATTTCTAAGCTCGTAGAAGAGGAAAACAGAAAGAAACAGGGATATTTTGTTACCCCAGCCAGTGGCAACCGTCAGAGACATGAATTTACCATAGGAAAGGTGGTGAGAAGACATGCTGCAGTTTCATTTATTGCCAGAAAGCAATGAGCAGGTATCAGAGGAGCATTAAAGAAGATGATTAAAGTCAAAGAGTATCAGAGGAGCCATAAAGAGTATTAGTGGAGAATTAAAGGCAAATCAAATCAGTAATAAAGAGTATCCGAGCCAACTAAGGAAAGCAGATCAGAATTAATGCATCAGTTAAGACAGAGAGTCGGCGCACAACTACTTCAGACAGCTGCAGGCTGAACCCTAAAGGGCCTGCATCCAGCACAACATCAGATATCTTTTCCGTGTCGTTTCTACTTTGCTTGTAAATGAATTTAGGTTAAAACTTAGATATTGTCTCAGAGATTTTATGAGATATTTTTTTACATATTTATGTTGTATAAATACCCCCTTCATCAGAGTTTTGAAGAGGTTGGGTATGTGTAGATTTCTTACACTTTGCTGTAATACCGAACTTTGGAATAAAAAGCTGTTGGGATAAAACTGTTGTCTGGCCTACTGGATGAAGAATTAATGCATAAGACCTGTTACAGAATTCTTGAATCAACCCATGGATCAATGAGTACTTTCCACCCTGTGTTTTACAGTTTCTTGTCTGTTATATCATCTATGTTTCATAATCTGAATAATAAAGCAAAAGATTAATTCAGAATTTTCTTGACTGCACTCTGTTTTCAGTCTTTATTATTCTCTATGTTTTCTTCAGAATCAGAATAGGCAGTGAATTCTTAATTGCTCCTGCTTGCTGGTTCTTTCATGTTGTTTGGTTGCTAAGGAATTCTTAACTGCTCCTTAACAGTAAGCACCCATTTTCCCTCTTTCAATATGCTGAAGGATTCTTAACTGCCCTTCATCCATTTGAGTCCATACCATCTGATTCTAGCCTTTAAATTGTTCCATGTTTGAATACCTTCCTCTATGATTCCATCCTCTATTAGAAACTGAATCCAGGAAGCCTATTTCTTTTTACTCCATCATGCCCAATGGACCGAACTCTTCAGCTTTGTTTCACTGTTCTATTGAATCTCACCACCCAAACTCAAAACAAAAAACCCTTGTACTTCATAACTAGCCTAAAACCTTTGAAAAACAATGCTAAATCATAAAGAGAGAGCCCTCTCTAGATGAAAATTGGCTAGAGTTTGCATTTAAAATATTGGTCTGTGGTTACCTCAGCCGTATTCCCTTTCTTACAACTTTTCGGAACAACCTGAGTGATAACATCATTGGCGACTCCGCTGTGGACCTGAATAAATGTTTATTACTGTTGTTTATTTCATAAGCTACAGATGGATCCTGAAGTTAGCTAGGTAGACTTTGAAACTACTTTTTCTTTGCAATTACAGAAGTAAATAAAAGATACTTCAGTTTATCTCCGGTCTAGCTTATGGTTTGTGGTGGGCTCCAGTATTGCAGCAATAATGCTGCAACTCCTGGGACTCCCTTCTTTACTTTTATCAACCTGGTAGTTCGTAACAAACTTGGAAGCGACAGTGCTATATGCACAAGTACTAGCTTTTGCCGCAACTATCACTGGATCAGCTGGAACAAGTTCACTAGGAGCTTAAGCCAACTTCTATGAGCTCTGAGAAGAAGCTTTTAATGGTGATGGATGAAAGTTAACTCAAGGGAAGCTAGTCTACTTGCAGAGAGAAGCTGAAAGTGAAAAAGCAAGGCAAACCCTAGTTCTACAAACTAACCCTACCAGTGCAAAGAAAAAGATGAAAGAAGCCGAAATGGATGCCATTGACTTCTAGAAATATAGAATGCTTGTGACTAAGCTACTCTTGCAGTGATATCTGAAAAGGAATGTCTTTTTGTATTTTTGAGTAATCTTGTAGAATTATTATGCACGTGCTTGACTATGTTGATTGTGCAGAGGTTGATTGATGGAAGGAAATGGTGAGGGTGCTTGCAGGAGGTTGGGAAGGTGAGAAGAGGGCCTAAAGGGTCCCTAACACCCTTCCAGAGAGTTTCACAGTGATTGGATCTCGAAAAACCACTCTCGTGATTTTCTACAGGAAGTCTGCAGGGGTTCTACAGGATGTTCCGAAAGGATATTTTGGAGGGTTGATGGTGGAAGAAAGGTGGAGAAGTGGAAATAGAGGTTGGATGAGGGTGTGAAGAGGTTTAGAACCTAGCAGGTGAAGCTGAGAAGTGATAAGGATGGTTGGATTTGTTCAAGGGTGAATAGAGCAATGTTGCACAAAAATATGGGAATTAGGTCAAAGTGAGGAAATGTGGCAAACGAAGGGCAAGAATCTGAGCTAGGGGATGGAACAGGTTGCACTGATGGAGGGAGGGTAGGCAAGGAGGTTTCTTAGGTGTTCTGTGCACTACTTCTTGAAACTGACCAAGCAAAGCTCATGCAAACTAAGTATCTAGCTATTCTAACCTAATTTGACCTAGGAACTAGCAATCATTGATGAACAGAAATCCCTTGGTAGAAAATCATGTGAAACACTTATGAAAACCAAGCAAGAATGAACCTAAGCATGTAATCACATCTGGTATCAACTTTTACAAATGAGAAACTAACACTAGCAATTGCATGAAGAAGCAAGAATAGTGTTTTTGTGGCAGCAGGGACACCATGGCCTCAGCTCATGGTCCCGAGGAGGGAGAGGTGAGATCCAAGGTTGCCTGATGGCCTTTTTCGAAGATCTTTTCTGCTATCAACCTATCACATCACTCTGAAAAATGAAAGCTTTTTCAATCATCAAAACTGTCTGAGATAACCAAGCAAGATTTTATCCTACTAACAGAAACTATTTTATGAAGGCAGTAAAGAAAAACATATAACAGTACATGGAGGAGGTCCTAGCACTTGGGTTGGGCCCAACCCCAAGAGCTACAGGCTCCTAAAATAAGCTCAGAACTGATGCAACATAAAGTTGGTTTCCATTTCTCAAAAAACAACCATGTTCAAAATGTGTTACAGCAGAAGCTCCAAAATGGGCTGAGAAACAAAGCAACACTATAATGTGAAATGCAAATGTTCAACAAGTAACCTACAAAGGCTGGAAGCCTCCCTACTTATGCACTATGAGGACCTCCAACATTCCTCCTTAATTCAAGGGGCTTAGCTGCTCAAAACTGTAGTACTCAACCACTTCCTAAAAGTTGTTCGGCTGCCTTTGGAAATCGACTTTGGTGGGCTGCTGAACTCTGAGCTGATGGTGGAGAACTCGAGGAAGGGTTCATTTAGTGCAGGAGACATCCTTCCTATGAATCCTCACCTTTTTCCCCTCGTATTTGGCTGTCAAATGGTCCATAAATGCTTGACCTTGGTCCAAAATTTATCCAAAAATCTGCAGCAAACACGTATTAGCCTTCATGGTCTAGTGACTATGCTCATTCATTCAATTAACACAAACATACTTCAAAAGCATACATAAACTATGAAAAATGGTAGATAAACGGAGAACAATAGGCAAAATGAGCCCAATAAGTTACCCATTTTTGGGGCTCATCATCACCCCCCTGCTAAATGGGTTGCTCATCCTCTGAGCAACTAATCTAGCTCATCATCCTTGATAGCTTTGACTGCCTCTTTCACGTCCCAGGCCTCCGAGGTGATGGCTTCTTCCCAGTCATGAAATCCTGCTTTTCTTTCCACTTCCTCCCACTGCCTGTTTTCTTCTTCTTCCTTAACTCCTTCCAGAAATCCTAGAAGCAAGGGAGGACTGAACTTTAGGCCGATCCAATTGGCCTGCAGATTTTGCATTGACTGTTTATAGAGGGGTACCCTTGCCAAGGCCTCCCTCATCCTAGTTGGAGAGTGGTATTCTCTTATCTTCAAACTGTGGGGCAGTGTGTTCCACCTCCTTGTGAAAGCATGAAGGAAGTTATCCCCCATTAGTCTTTCCATGTCCTCAAAGTGGGCAATAGCTTGAACTTGTCGTTCAATGTAATCTGGTAAATCCTGAGGGTTGTTGGCCAGGTGTTGATGGGCATGTATTAAAGCTAATGTATCTTTTGGTTCTGCCCTGATCATGAGTGGTTCACTCAGCTCCCTGTTCATAATATCCTGAATCTCTGCTGCCCTCTTTTCCTCATGATTTAGCCAGGAGGCCATAGCCATAAGTTGCACATCTCCCAATGTAGCATTGGGGTCCCAAAGAGTCATGTTTGGAAGGGCCAAGTTGTGTAAATAGAATTCAGATAACTTAGCCTTATCCTCTGCTGAGCTGCTGTCACACAAGGTCATGAATTGATGGTAGCTTTGAAATGGAGTGGTGCCCCTTTGGGCCAAGGTGTTAATCTGGAACTGCAACCATTGATCTTTAAGATATAGGGCATATGACTTGGCAGGTTGCCTATACTGCAAGGCCTCTACTGCCCAACTAGCCATGCAAGCTAGTTGGGCTTCCTTTTCTTGTACCTGTTGCTTTAGAGACTGTATTTCCTCAGCTGCCTGTGACTCCTTCTCCTGTAGCTGTTTTGTTAGTGCCTCAACCTTGGCCTGCAGCCCGTCCACTTCCTGCTGTTCATCAGAGGTTTCTTTGTCTACTGAAGGCTTTTCCTGCTGCTGCTGTTCTCCTAGAATGGAGGGCCTGTCGTCCTTATGAATTCCCTGTAACCGTAGCTGTTGTTTCAGCAGCTCGTTCTCTTCCTGTAGCTTGGCCCTCTGACTGCTTTCCACATGCTTCACCATGGCTAATTCTCTCCTTGACTCCCTGAGTTGTTCTTCTAGGGGGCCTATGTCCACCACACCCTTGGACTTGGCAATCCTCATCCAAGTGTGAGTCCTAATTCTTTCTTCTTCCAGTGCAAAGAAGAGTGGCACCGCAAATTTCTGGGGAATTATTTTCCCGGCTTCTAACAAGTTATAGTATGAGTCCAGGTTGTGCTGAGGGCTTGGTTCCAATATTTCCTCTGTATTTTCTTCCTCCTGTGATTGTTTGGCCGCCTTTTCCTCCAATTTCTCAGTCTCTTTTAGCTTAACCCGAGTTTCCTGTAGAGATTTTTCAGCTTCCTGTAGAATTGTCTTCGAGTCCATTGTCTTCAGTCTCTCCCTCCAGGTGGAATTTTTTGGGCTTCCTCGTTCATAAGTGACGTATATCTTTGAAGGAGACCCTTCCTTTGGTTTAGGGGTTGTGTCCTCAATGATAATTGGCTCCTTTGACTGCGGTTGGGGTCTGCCTACTTTGATCTGTGTGCTCCTCCTTGCTTTAAAGTACATGGAGGTTTGCCTCTTTCGCTTCCCTTTTTGTTTTGGAGGTGTTTTTAAGGCGGCAAGCACAGCTGCTGCCTCTCTTGCCAATATTTCTGGTGATTTCCCCCTTTGCTGTTCTGTTTCCATGCTTCCTGTAGAAGTCTCTATGTCAACTGTTTCTGCCTGTATTGCGGCCATTTCGGGATCTATCTTTACCTTTTGTTTTGGTGTGACTGTTGTAGCTGTGACATCCTTCACTTGAGATGTTTTTGCCTTCTCTGCTCTCCTCTGTAGTCTCTTTTCCCTTGGGATTTGTGCTGTTGTTCCTTGCTCTGTTTTAGGCTCAGTAATTTGGCCCTCTCTTCCTTTTTCTTTATGTCCTTGTTGTGCTTGAATGTCCTGTGTTCCTTCATCATTAGTTTTCTTACCTTCTTCAGTGTGTTCTCCCTCCTCACTGCTGGATGAGGTGACGCCTTTGGCCAGGATTCCAATATCGTCATCCCGGGACATGTCTCGGAAGATTTCCAAAGATATGGGTATAGTGTAGGTATGCAGGGCATCTTCCACTAATAGCTTAATGAGCCCATGATGGACCAGTTGATCTGGGGTCCCTTCATTCAATTTTGTACCACATTCAATGAGTTACTAAAGAAGAAAATAGGGAATGCTCAGCTTCTGGGCTGGAGGTGAATCAATCCCATGCCTTAGTTCACACAGCAACCTGAAATGGTATCCATAGACAATGCTAAACCTCCCCTCACATGTAATGTACTTCATAATTTGAAAACTAACCTCACTCCAGAGAGGAGGCAAGCTGGTTCTCCTAACCCCGTTTTTGTCTTCTACAGGATGTTCCTCTGGTAGGAAGAATGTTTTCTTAGCAACCTAGCCCAATGACCTCTCTTCTTTGCTCCAAGGGAGCCCTAATGGCAGGCCAGTAACACAGCTGATGAGCTCAGGGGTAATTTCTAGTGTCAAACCCCTAAAACTTATTGTGGCCTGTGTCTTTGATTGAGGTTTCAGGGACATCAAAAATTCCTCTGTTATCTCCTCATCATGACCCCGAATTCTGTCAAAAAATGTCATCCAATTGGCCCGGGTGAAAAGATCCACCACCTCAGGATGCTCATGCAGTTTGCTGGTGTCCGAGGGTTCTTTCCTTATGAACCCCCCTGGCATGGTGAGAGTGTTTTTCTTTTCTTTTTTTGCTTTGATCAGAGGAAAAAAGAATGTTGCTTATGGTTTTCCCCCGTAACTCAAGAAGGGATTTCTCGGGTATCAAATATTAATTAACAGCTATTCCCTGGTTTTCAAGACTGCTATTGCCCAGAACACGACTGCCTGTTTATGAAAGGGAGAATTTTGTTTCTACAGACAGAGTACAGAGCTCAAATTTTCCTTCCCAGCACATATACAGACATTCAAATTCACAATTTCATACACAAGCTGACCTCCACAGTTGCATATCTTTCTACAGGAGAATTTTTTAAAAGAAAATGGGAACGTGGAGGAGAATTTGGATGTAAAAACAACTGAGAAACCCAGTGCAACATAGGCAAATGGTTTCTTCCAATCCCCAGGCAGATTTTTCTCTGGTTCCCCACTATGATATCATTCAATTCACCATCTTTTCAAATCACACCATGCATAAAGAGGTTTTTTTTTAGCCTACCTCGTTTGGAGTTCCAAATTCGGTGACGAGAAATCCCGGGTTTTTCTGCTCCGGAAGGCTGTGCAGGCTTTCCTGTAGAACCCTTTCCTGTAGAAGACTTCCCTGGTTCCTGTAGAATATCTCTGTGCTTCTGAGCGAGCCCGATATGCGGTGATTCTCGAGAACAGGTAGAAAAACCGGTGGTGGATGACTGGTTAACAGTTTCTGGAGCGGAGGACACGTACTTCAGTCGAGGACGTTGCAAGTGCAAATGAACAGAGGGTGGTGTGAGTTTCAGCCGAGCATCTTTTAACTGCAGTGTAATTCGTGGCGAGGGGGTGAGGTGGCCGGACCGAGCCATTGACACAACGTCACGGCCATAATTTCTCTACGTGTCTCTGGCTGCCATCACCTCCCCTCTGTCGTTAACCACCGCCACCACTGCCAGTCTCGACGACTTATCCCGGAGTGGACACTCCACACATGTTGGTTGTGCGTCTTGTCGGAAATTTGAATGTAACTGAGCTCGTTCGGATCCCACGAGGCTATGTAACTGGCCAAGGGTGGCCAGTTGACTGGCCACCGATCCCATTCTATCCAACCATTTCCATAGGCATGCGGCTTTTTAAAATATAGTTTATGTAATTGATGAATGAGTTTAGACACTTACCTGCGTGGTCACGGCCTTGTTATGCAGATTTCAGGTCTCTGAACCATTTCTTCGTTTGTTGTTGCTTCCTGCATGGGTTTTGGAACCCAATCCTTCAGTCGTTGACGCTGCATGCACGTGTTTCGAAATTCATTCCATTGGTTGTTGTCGCTGCATGCTCAGGTGTTGCTTGGTTTCGGCTGCTGATGATGTTTCCACGTTCAAGACGAGCTCTTTGCATGCCTCCTTTGTTGTTTTTCGGCTGTCCTCGCCTCCAGAGTGTGTCTTCCAGAGGGATCAGCTGCTACAGGATTCCTGTAGGATGTCCTGTAGCTGCTTCTCCTCCTGGGATGCAAGCTAAACGAGCAGGGCTATACTGCTGACAAGGGATTCGGCTGATGAGGGGTCCAGATGGAGATTGACAGGTAGGGAGAGCGAAACACCACTGCTAGATATGTCATTCAATGTTCTTGCTGGTAGTGTGAGGAAAATAGGGTTTTTTATTATAATTCTTTGTGTGACTTGTAGAAATTTTGAATAATATGACACTTATTCATAGAGATTATCCTGATTATACACTATTTGCAGAATGCATGCAATATACATAACCTCCTCTACTATTGATCATCAATTTTGCGAAATTAAAAACAATGAAACATCAATTGCATGCGCACATTAACACGGTATGTAATCCGGCGAAAGCATACAGCTGAAAACCCCACACTATATGTATATTATAATGATTGAGAACATGTAACAATACATAGTACAATACTCCTCACAAGTACTCAGTACTATCTCCACCTATTACACACAAACTAGCTCAGATCTGAATCAATCACAGGTTCAAATCTCCTCTGTTGCTTGCCTGCCTCCACTGCGCAATCTTGCATGAGAATAGATGAGAATGGCTAATCCAAACTCGTATTTCCCTTGGATGAACCACGCAATCCTCATTGGCAATACTCAATCCATTGATTGTGCAAATCTCATGCACAACTATAGTCACAACTGACAGCTGTCTTGCCCTTTCACTTACCTCTAACACTTGTCTCCACTAAACTATCCATGCACTGAGTTAACTGATGTATTCTTTAGTTGCTTTATGAGTTAATAATTAGTGAATTAATTAATAATTAATTCACATCACTCATCACTAGTGTATTCTGCAGTTATACTAAATACAACTAGTTCAACTAAGTCAAACTGAACACAACTCCATCAACTCCTCAATCAACTCCACCAAACTCAATCACTTGAGTTCTAACTGAAGTCCATCATGCAATAGCTCAACTGACCCATAAGAAAAGCGTATTTCCTTCTGGCAGTTGCATGTGCCACATCCGTAGCTCGAACTGAAGTGCTCCAAGATGATAAGATAATGTTTATAGTCCAAATATTATTAAGAGCTAATAATATTCGACTGTTCTATTTTTAGCCTGGCAGTCTAAAAATAAACTCCACCCATATGTCTAAAAATAGAAGTCCATCTATTTTTACCAACATGACCAATCATCCACAAATACATCCTGCAACTCATAGACCATGATCCATATGTCTAAAAAATAGACATAGTCTAAAAATAGATTGCGCCAAAAATAGCCTGTGGGCCCACTTAGTGAAGGCGACTTCTTTTCACTAAGCTCCATCATCTTGTTGCATTTTCAACATGACTGTGCAAGCATAAATGACAGAATGGGTGCAACAGAGGTGTGAGGAGATGAAACAAGGTGATGTATGGCGATGAATGGAAACAGGGGTGGTTGCAGGCTTAATAAGCAGATTCCAACCTTCGGATTCCCTCCCACGAATCAATTTTTTCCTGTCTGGAGGTTCTACAGGATCTTCCTGTAGAAGATATAGAACTTCCTGTAGAAGGTGAAATCTTAGCCTGAATGCAATCAAATCCTAGGAAAGGGGAGTGGTCATGGAGGAGGTGTGTGTGAGGGATGTTTGTAGTCTGGTGTTGACCTCTGTCCTTGTTTTGCGCCCCCCCCCCCCAATGTCTTCCCTGCAACCTGCAATTATTCAACAGAAATCAAGCCTATTTCCTTTTTCTTTTTCTTTTTTTTTTGGTGAGACAGCTGGGGGCGCCTCCAAGAGGTTTTCACCCTCACTATCTGCCCCGAGCGCCTCTAAGAGTTTTTCACCGAAGGATATTTTTTTTTTTTGATGATCAAGGTGTGGATGGAGTAGAGACAAGTCCCTGCTCCACTACCAGCACTGACTTGTCCAGAGTTTCAATGAACTCCTGCTTAGAAAGGGGCTTCCTGTATATTTTCAATCGGTTCCCATTGACGAGCATGGGGATGGCTTCTTCATCAATGGTCCTGATAAGGATTGAACCATTGTCGTTGCATTTCTCCACTGCATATGGTCCCAGCCACCTTGTCCTCATCTTCCCTTTGAAATCCTTGTATCTTGAGTCATATAACAGTGCCCAATCTCCTGGCTAAAATTTATTTTCGTTAAGGTGCCAATCATGCCATATCTTTCTCTGGAGCTGAACTACTTCTGAGTGGAGGAGGGCCTGCATTCTCTGTTCATCTAATCCGTTCAGCTGTAGTAACCTTTCCTGTTGTGCATGGCTGAGATCCAGGTCCAGCTGAGCTGCCAACCTTAATGTGTTGTACTCGAACTCTATGGATAGCAGAGCCTTCTTCCCGTAGACCAGCTCATAAGGTGTGGAAGCTGTTGTGGTTTTCCAAGTGGTGTTGTAGGCCCAGGTAGCCTCAACTAAGCGATCTGCCCAATCCTTTCTGCTGCTGCTCACCACCTTAGTCAAAATTTCTTCTAGAGCCCTATTAGTGACTTCCACTTGCCCATTGGCTTGCGGATGATAAGGGGTGGAAGTTTTGTGCTTGATCTTGTGATGAGCGAGTAGGTCTTCAATCAGGTTAGAGGTGAACTAACTTCCTTGATCTGTGACTAATTCTCTTGGGTAGCCAAATTTGTAGAAGATATTTTCTCTTAAGAACTCAGCTACTTTCTTTCTTTTTTTTTCTTTTTTTTTTTTCTGTCGCTGCCTTGATTTCCTTTGTTTCCACCCACTTTGTCAGGTAGTCTGTGCACACAATGATGTAAGACTTTTGCTTTGAAGGAGAGTTGATAGGACCCACAAAATCCATGCCCCACTTCTCAAATGGCTCGAAAGTCACTTGAGGTTGGAAGGGCATTTCATCCCTCGGAGTCGATTTCCCCATCCTTTGACATCGGTCACATTGGTTGATGTATCTTCTGACATCTTGATGAAGAGTGGGCCAATAGTACCCTGCCTGTAGAATTTTGACAGGTTAGGAGAATGTCAAAAACTTCCTCCTCCCTAACACAGCGCCTCAGGATAGGTGTGGAGGGAACTGTGCTGAGACCAAGTAGTTCGCTATATCAGCAAACCATGGAGAGAGTACTGAAATAGCAAACAGGTGTTCATCTGGCATCTGGTCATCCACCGTCCCTTCTTCATCTGCAGGCAAATCTAATCTAGACAGAAAATCAGCAACGACATTTTCCTTCCCTGGCTTGTCAACAATGGTTAAGTCAAATTGCTGCAATAAAAGTAACCATCTAATGATACGAGCATTCACATCAGGTTTATTCATCAAATACCTTATCGCAGCATGATCAGTGTGTACAAATGTTTGATAACCAGTGATGTAGTGTCTGAACTTATTTAGGGAATGGACTACAGCTAGGAGCTCTTTCTCAGTCACAGTATAGTTTAATTATGCCTTGGATAGGTTTTTTTTGACAAAGTATATGGCATATGGTAGCTTCTCTTCAATTTGTCCTAACGCTGCCCCTATGGCTTTGTTTGAGGCATCGGTGTGGATGTGGAAAGGTAGGGCCCAGTTTGGACCTCTCAAGATTGGGGCAGTTACTAGTTTATCTTTTAACTCATCCAGAGCCTCTTGGCAGTTGTCAATCCATTTAAATTCAACATCTTTCCCCAAAAGACCAAACAATGGTGAGGCTAGCTTACTAAAGTCTTTGATGAATATTCTATAGTATCCTGCTAAGCCTAGAAAACTTTGAACATCCCATACCTTCTGAGGAGGTGGAACCTTTTGGATGATAGCAATTTTGTTAGGATCCACCTGTAATCCTTGCTGAGAGATTATATGGCCTAGCACGGTCCCTTCAGTCTTCATGAATTCGAATTTTTCAAGACTGAGGGACACATTCATCTCAATACACTTGGTTAAAACTTTTCCCAGGTTAGTCAATGCTTCTTGGAAGTTGGACCCATAAGGAGTAAAGTCATCCATATAGATTTCCACCGAATCATGAACCAACTCAGCAAATATGCTCAGTACTGCTCTCTGGAAAGTGGCAAGAGCGTTGCATAGCCCAAAGGGAAGGACCCGGTAGGCAAAGGTTCCCCAAGGACAAGTGAAGGTGGTCTTATCTTGGTCTTCCAGGCTGATTTGGATCTGATTATACCCGCTGAACCCATCTAGGAAAGAAAAGAACTTCTTCCCTGCCAGCCCATCTAGCACTTGATCTATGAAAGGCAAAGGGAAATGGTCCTTCTTGGTGGCTTTATTAAGTTCTCGATAATCTACACAGATTCTCCACTTCCCATTTTTCTTGGGCACAAGCACCAAAGGAGAAACCCACTCATTGTCCAAGATGGGGTAGATGAATCCTGCATCCAACAACTTTTGCAATTCTTCTTTAACGATGTCCTTAAGGGATGGATTCATTCTCCTTTGAGGCTACCTGACTGGTTTACAATCCTCTTTAATGTAAATGTGATGGGTACAGACCGACGGATGGACTCCTTTCATTTCCTTATAGCTCCAAGCAAAAGCCTCCAAATGGCGGTTCAATAGGCTACATAGCTCCTTCTCCTGAGAGGGAGATAAGGATGAGATGATCTTCAAGGTTCTTTCAGGGCCAAATTCCACATTCTTAACTCTGGGAGAGGTCGGATCAGCCATACAGAGGTCCACTAAAGCACGGGACTGGGTACTTTCCACCAGCTTCTCTAATGGCAGCACACCGGGAGGTGGATTTTGAATCAACTTCTCAATTAGGTCATCCTCGGTTTGAGGACCTCCCCGGGTGGCTTCCATTGTGCACACTGGTGCAGAGTAGACTTCATCCTCATCTTCCTCCTCCAACCAAAGAGGTAAGTCATGTTCTAGCAGAGGTTGGGCAGGAGGGTATAGGACTAGCTGTTTGGACATAGGCCCATTCTTGATGGTCATGCTCCCAGCTCGACAACTGATGTAAGCATCCACAGTAGCTAACCAAGGCCTTCCCAAAATGATGGGGTATCCAGTGAGTTTTTCCTTTGGCTGAAGGACCAAAAAGTTCGTAGGGTACTCCCAAGAATCAACAGAGACTAGGACATCCTCCACAATCCCTTCGGGAGTCACGGTGGAGTGGTCTGCTAACTGCAATATTGTCGAGGTCTTTCTTAAGGAACTTTGGAGGTCGAGTTTGAGCATAGTGTCCCTGGTCATCACATTGATGGTAGCCCCTATATCGATCAGGGTGCGGGGGATTATGGTGCCATTGATGTGGACATCTACTACAGGACTCCTAGGATCCAAATATTTTGGACAGATTATCTGCCCCAACATCAGATCGGACAGTTTTCCTATGACATTGATAGTCGAGGCATCTCTCTTGCGCATGCCTGGGTGCCTGAAACACTTCTCCTTGATCAATTTGTTGTAGATTGGTACATCTTTTATGGCCTGAAGAAGTGGGATTTTCACACAAAACTGTTTAAGTTCTCCCAGAAGTTCAGTCTCCTCTGGGTTTGGTTGTGTGGCTATTGTTAGTCTCTTAGGAAAGGGTGGAATGGCTTTGGGTTCACTTTCCTGTTCCCCTTCCTCATCCCTCAGGGGAGGAGGCTGGCGATCTGGAAGGACCTTTCTAGATCATAGGTTGATCTCCTGAATCTCCACAGCATAGGTAGGGCATGTTGTCTCTCCAGTGTATACCTGCTAGGCTTGTCTATTGTTGGGGTTCGGGTTCAGTTGAGCAGGCATCTGGGGTTGTCTTGGAGGAGCAAGAGGTAATGGTTGTGGTTGAGCAGAAGGTGGAGGCAAAATAGTGGGAGGAGAGTTGTATTGGGGCCTCCACCCCGGTTGGGGTACATTCCATTGAGGTTGTGGCTGAACATGAGAGTGAAATGAATGAGTGGCAGGTTGAGTATGGTATTGAGATGGATACGACCAAGGAGGAGGTGCGGACCAGGAAGGATGAGCAGGGGGGCCCCAAGAAGGCATATGAGCGGATTGGTTGGGACTGTAATAGGTTTGGGATGTTCCTTTCATCACCTGCTGGTAAGGTTTGGATCTATGTGGCCTCCTTTGGTTAACGAAGTAGAGTGGCTCAGTGGCCCCTTCAGCCCCTTGGTACATGGCTTTAAGTCCAAGTAAGGTTGGGCACTGGTTTATGGGGTGGTTTTCCTCACAAACAAGACATACCTCCACTGAGTGCAATGGACACTCATTCTTAGGATGCTTCCTTGTACATCTGGGACAAAAGATGGCCAAAGCCTTCTCAGCTTCCTCTTTCTTCTGTTGGATTCGGAAGGTATCCAGTTGCATGGCAATGGTCTGTCTCATCTCACTTTTGAGGTCTTCCATCTGATTTGCAAACTCATGCTTGGAGAAGGTGGCACTAGCTGAAAGTGGATTTCCCCTACCTCTTTTCCGGGCTGCCCTAGAGTGGTTTCTAAACACAGTCTTTATGTCCTCATAAGGTAGTTGGTAGATGTCTCCTCCAGCTAGCAGATGGAGGGTATCTAGAAGGTCTTCAGGGACTCCTCGGAGCAGGACCAGCTTCAGAGATTCGGGGTCCAGTGTGCACCTGGCCCTTTTATAACTAAGTTGGAACCTTTCTTCATAGTCTTCTAAAGACTCATCACTTCCCATGGTCATTCGAAAGATCTCTCCCTTTGTTTCCTTTGACCTACAGTAGTCCCAGTATTTGTTGTTAAAGGCTTGCTGCATCTGAGCCCAAGTTGTGATATTATTTCCAGGTAACCCCATGAACCAGCGTAGTGTTGTATCCTTGATGGTAGAGGGAAAGAGTTTCAACTTTTTCTCGTCTTCTGCATAGTCATAAGTTCAAAAAAGGACAGCAAACTCAAATAGGAAGGCATCAGGGTCTTCAGTGGTCAATCCATGGAAATGAGGTAAGGCTGAGGGAATTATGTTTTTCATCTTCATGTCCCCGTTGGTCTCACAGATGGGAAAGGCACATTCTATTCTCTCCTCATCTTCTCTACCGTTTTTGTTTTCAGCCATGGTCTCAAGAGGAATGTTTTCTTGCTCTTCTTCTGTTATAGGATCTTCGTATATCTTTGGAGGTTCACCTATAGGTTCTTCTGGATCACTACCACTGAAGAAGAGAGAAGGGTGACTCAGTGATGTGGTGGGGGTGTTGGGTAAGAATTTCCCTGTATTGTCTCTATTCCTACGAGGCATGAAATGTTTGGTGGATTTTTTTTTTTTTCTTCTACTTGTACCTGCAAAACTGAAACTGCGACTAACTAAAATCTATCTTACTGAAATGAAAATGCAGAATTGAAATGAAAGCAGGAAAGGACTAATCTATTTTGCTGAAATGAAATTGCAGTAATGAAATGCTAAGCTACGCTTGCAGAATTGAAATTGCGGAATTGAAATGCTAATCTATGAAAGCGAGGAAATATCTAATCTACGCTTGCTGAACTAAAATGAAAGCAGGAAATGTCTAATCTACTTTTGCAGAAATAAAATTGCATAATGGAAATGAAATAAACTACTTAGCAGAAGGTTGCAGTAGAAAATAGAAGAAAAGCAGCAATCACCAATACTCTTACGCTTCCCCGGCAACGGCGCCAAAAATATGGTGGGCTCCAATATTGCAGCAATAATTTTGCAACTCATGGGACTCCCTTCTTTACTTTTATCAACCCGGTAGTTCGTAACAAACTTGGAAGTGACGGTGCTATATGCACAAGTACTAGCTTTTGTCGCAGCTATCACTAGATCAGCTGGCACAAGTCCGCTAGGAGCTTAAGCCAACTTCTATGAGCTCTGAGAAGAAGCTTTTAATGGTGATGGATGAAAGTTAACTCAAGAGAAGCTAGTCTACTTGCAAAGAGAAGCTGAAAGTGAAAAAGGAAGGCAAACCCTAGTTCTACAAACTAACCCTACCAGTGCAAAGAAAAAGATGAAAGCAGCGGAAATGGATGCCATTGACTTCTAGAAATACAGAATGCTTGTGACTAAGCTACTCTTGCAGTGATATCTGAAAAGGAATGTCTTTTTGTATTTTTGAGTAATCTTGTAGAATTATTATGCACGTGCTTGACTGTGTTGACTGTGCAGAGGTTGATTGATGGAAGGAAATGGTGAGGGCAGTTGCAGGAGGTTGGGAAGGTGAGAAGAGGGCCTAAAGGGTCCCTAACACCCTTCCAGAGAGTTTCACAATGATCGGATCTCGAAAAACCGCTCTCGTGATTTTCTACAGGAAGTCTACAGGGGTTCTACAGGATGTTCGACAGGATGTTCCAAAAGGATATTTTGGAGGGTTGATGATGGAAGAAAGGTGGAGAAGTGGAAATAGAGGTTGGATGAGGGTGTGAAGAGGTTTAGAACCTGGTAGGTGAAGCTAAGAAGTGATAAGGATGGTTGGATTTGTTAAAGGGTGGATAGAGCAATGTTGCACAAAAATATGGGAATTAGGTCAAAGTGAGGAAATGTGGCAAACGAAGGGCAAGAATCTGAGCTAGGGGATGGAACAGGTTGCGCTGATGGAGGGAGGGTAGGCAGGGAGGTTTCTTAGGTGTTCTGTGCACTACTTCTTGAAACTGACCAAGCAAAGCTCATGCAAACTAAGTATCTAGCTATTCTAACCTAATTTGACCTAGGAACTAGCAATCATTGATGAACAGAAATCCCTTGGTAGAAAATCATGTGAAACACTTATGAAAACCAAGCAAGAATGAACCTAAGCATGTAATCACATCTGGTATCAACTTTTACAAATGAGAAACTAACACTAGCAATTGCATGAAGAAGCAAGAACAGTGTTTTTGTGGCAGCAGGGACATCGTGGCCTCAGCTCATGGTCCCGAGGAGGGAGAGGTGAGATCCAAGGTTGCCTGATGGCCTTTTTCGAAGATCTTTTATGCTATCAACCTATCACATCACTCTGAAACATGAAAGCTTTTTCAATCATCAAAACTATCCGAGATAACCAAGCAAGATTTTATTCTACTAACAGAAACTATTTTATGAAGGCAGTAAAGAAAAACATATAACAGTACATGGAGGAGGTCCTGGCACTTGGGTTGGGCCCAACCCCAAGAGCTACAGGCTCCTAAAATAAGCTTAGAACTGATGCAACATAAAGCTAGTTTCCATTTCTCAAAAAACAACCATGTCTAAAATGTGTTACAGTAGAAGCTCCAAAATGGGCTGAGAAACAAAGCAGCACTATAGTGTGAAATACAAATGTTCAACAAGTAACCTACGAAGGCTGGAAGCCTCCCTACTTATGCACTACGAGGACCTCCAGTAGTCCTCCTTAATTCAAGGGGCATGGCTGCTCAAAACTGCAATACTCAACCACTTCATAAAAACTGTTCGGCTGCCTTTGGAAATTAACTTTGGTGGGCTGCTGAACTCCGAGTTGATGGTGGAGAACTCGAGGAAGGGGTCATTTAGTGCAGGAGACACCCTTCTTACAAATCCTCACCTTTTTCCCCTCGTATTTGGCTATCAAATGGTCTATAAATGCTTGACCTTGGTCCAAAAGTTGTCCAAAAAGCTGCAGCAAACACATATTAGCCTTCATGGTCTAGTGACTATGCTCATTCATTCAATTAACACAAACATACTTCAAAAGCATACATAAACTATGAAAAATGGTGGATAAATGGAGAACAATAGGCAAAATGAGCCCAATAAGGTACCCATTTTTGGGGCTCATCAGTTTGAACAGTGGGTTTCAAATACTTGATCAGTTCCTCTTGTCAAATAAAATCTTTAAGAAAGTTTAAATCTCATATCTAAAAGCCTCTTAAAGAAATCATAAAAGTTGTTTTGAAACAAAAAAAAGAAAAGAAATCGAAATAATCATAAAAACTCAAAAAAATTGGTTTCCTGGAGAACTAAACCTTCTCTTCAAAACTGTTTTACAGGTTTAGATCTGATCTGTGATGGTGGACAGGGATCAGACACACAAAGGTTAAAATCATCCACCTGGTGACTCCACATCAATTTCACAATCAAGACTCCACTGGAGAAATGAACCTGAAAGAACTGTATGAAAAGATCAGGCTTTTAATTTGGATTATTATCCAAGACATTATGTTCTTTCTCATTGATAAGATTTTTCAATGTATATTGTATTTTAGAGATGACTTTAGATTAAATTTTTATTATTTTCCTTCCAAAAAAGTAGATGAAAAGTCACCTTACACATTTGAATAGCAGTCTTTTAATTCTTATGAAGATCATTTTTCAGTTAAGGAGAATCCAAAAATCAAGACTAATCAGCCAATCCCTGAACATATTCCGGTACCTCATAAAGTTCCTGATAGGTATAAACCACTTATTTTGCCTCCTACACTCCATGCTTTCCCTAACGATTATCCCAAGTATCTCCCTAGATTTGATGGAGAGAATGGTGTCACTGCCCAAAAACATATCCAAGTTGTTGAAGATTATCTTACCCTATTTGAAGTGGATGAAGTGGATGTTAGTATTAGGCTTTTTGCTCTTTCTTTGCAAGGCAAAGTCAGGAGTTGGTTCAAAACTTTGCCTGAGGCAAGCATCTCAAATCTTGAGCAGTTTCTCAAACTCTTCCTTGATAGATGGATAATCAAAGTCAATCTCCTCATGATCATAGAAGAATATAATCAGTTAAAAAGACATCCAAATGAAACAGTACAACAATTTTCAGACAGATTTAATCAAATCTATCATTCGATACCATTAAATGTAAAACCTCCCCCTGATTCAACTCTACTGCATTACCCAAGAACATTTGATTTAGAGATGGAATTTCATCTGAGAGAAAGAAACCCCTCCACTATGGAATAGATGTAGAACATGGCAGTGGATGTAGAGGTTAATCTGAAAATTAGAAAAGAGAAGTTGAAAACAGAAAAAGAGGAAAAACTTGACATTTTGATAAAGAAAGCGGAGGAAATGATACAGAAGATCACAATGAAAGTTGAATGCTTTGTTCAAAATCATCATGACACATTTGTTTCACAAGAAGAAAGGGTTGATATTCATGAACAAATTTTTACCAACTCAACCTACCATAGATCAGAAGACAGATTCATAGAGCAATGTGTGGAGGAGCAATCTCCTGATCTACTGTGTGCATTTGATAACATTTCTTCTTTCAATGACTCACCCAAATATGATCAATATGATGATGATTATGTTTCTCAAATCCAATTTAACTTTGCAGATGAATCAGAAGTTAATTTGGGGAACAAGGAAATTTAGGTTCAACAGCGTGAAAGTATTGATCAGCTTGTTCATTTCAGCAATAAGAATGAGGAGGAAAGTATAGAAAATTTTGAAATCAGTGAGGGAATTTTACCATTTTGTTTTGATTCTTTTTAGTTTATCAGAGATAACTATCATGCAATTAGAAATCAAATGTCAACAAGTCCTGATATTAACCATCTAGAGGGCAATCAAATCTTTGTTCAAGATTTATCATATCTAGATTTGCAGTCCCAGAATGCCATTGAATGTCAGGTTGCAGAAGAAGACTTGGAAGCAGCAACATATGATCAAAAAATCCAAGTTGATTCCTTGCCCCTTTGTTTTGAATCATCTGAATTGTTTAAAGAAAAAGAAGAGCAGCTTGTAGAAATCTGTCAAGTTCCATTTGAACCTGTATGTAATAAGTTGCAAGAATCCTTCCAAGTTCTTTATGATCCATCAGCTGACAGGTTGAATGATGAAAGAAATCAGAATTCTTCTCCATTAACAGACTATGAGAGTCAAAAACAAGATGATAATGGTTTTACAAGACAGGCATTACAATCAGTTAAAATATCACCACAAAGAACAGTTGAAAACATACATGGTGATAAAGACAAGGGTGATATTTCAGTTTCATGGCATGAGAGCTATCCAGGACATTTGTACAGTTGTTTGAATCAGTTCGAGATTAGTGTATATATTTTTCAGGATCCTTTTGTACAGTTTCTAGATTCAGCAAAGGAGATCAGGAATTTCCTTATCTTCTCACAAGTTAATAAAGCCAAATTTGATTGCAAGATCTCAATTTTAAACACCATCAAACACAAGCAACACAGGTCACTGATGTATATAATGCTTAAGTGGTTGCATTGGTTATTTCATTTTACCTAACCAGCAGTCAGAAAGCTGATTAGAGTAAAGTAGGTAGGATTTCAGTTTGTTTTAAATTCAGTTTTCAGTGAGTTAGGAAATAAATCCTTAAATGTTTGAATCCAAGATCTTGATGATTTACTAATTTGGTTTGAAAGTTGCAACACCTTTTTGTTTCAGGCCAGATCTCATAGTTGTGCAGGAAAAGATTAAGAAGATTTTGATAAAGGGACCAAGGCTAAAAGCTCCTGCCCAAGAGACAAGGTGCTCAAGAAGGATTCAAGGAGGAAGAAAAAATGAAAAAATGTATTTAAATGTGGATTGGATAGTAACTTGCTGCAGTTGAAACCCGAAGAGAAGGCCCTAAGCTCCACAAGTGTGCTGTCATATATACAATAAAGCAACTAGCAAAAGGAAAATTTCAGAGCAGAGCAAAAGTTATGCAGAAGGCCATCTGACCTGTTGTTCTTGACTTTCCACGAGGGAAAGCCATCCCCAAGTAGAGCCAGTGTTATACTCCTATAGATATAGGTGTCATATTTAATGATTGACTGGTTGAGCTCTGTAATATGTCTATCCTTTCCTTGTTGTAAAGGTTTCCATATTATCAAAAAAATAAAAAAATAAAAGTAAAAAAATGTAAAGAGAGTATACCCTAAAAGAAAAATCAAAGGGTGAAAAAAATAAATGGTCAAAAGAAAAAATGAAAAGAAATGAACCCCAAATAAAAATAGACCAGGAAAGTGTGCAAGTCCAAATGCCACTACTATTTCATTTTCTGTAAATAAATCATCATGTACAGCTTGTTGAACTTTTGCCACAATGGATGAATGGCCAAACAGCTTAATCTTGTCCAGTTCATGTTTGAATTTCATGTTTTAGAGATACAGAATAAAAATCTATCCAAACAGCTTAATCTTGGCAGATAAGTAGATAGGTAGAGAAGCAAAGGAGCTCAACAGTTTAATCTGAGCCCTTGGATGTAATAAGTGCAGACTTAGGTAGGATTCCCATGAAAAGAAAAAGAAGATTTAAAAGGGTTTTCCAGTCTAAGTGCACCCAAAGAAAGAGAAGAAAAAATGCTAGGCAAAGTAGGCTGGGTAAGTAGATTGCTGTTGCAGAATGAGACTTGTGATAGGTTTTGTCTCTTAAAAAATGTGTTAACTTACACTTCTATCACAAAGTACTATGGAAGACATTACTCTTGGAGCAGCTCAAGTGAGGCATGACTAACTCCCCTTCACATTTCTCCCCAATCACTTACTAATCTCCCCCCAAAGATTTTAAGATCTGCTTAATATTCCTCTTAAAAACTCATTTCATTTCATGAAATTTGCCTAAGTAAAGCTTTGTTGAACTTAGGAAAATGGCAAATATATCACACAAACCCCTTTTTCCTTAAGCCTAAGTCTAGCACTTAGTGCTTTCATTTACATTTCAAAGTTTTATATTAACCATTAACCTGTATTATATAAATCCCATGTAATTTTTACCCATCTCGTATTGTATATATATAACAAAGACCCCCATATTTTAATATTCCCGCCCCGATTTATTATAACCATAAAAATGTTAAAATCGTTGTTTAAATATGGATTAGCAGGTTTATTTGAAACCTGTTAAGAACCAGAGCCCTCCCCGCACGCCATCATGGGATTTATTAACCATTTGGGTTAATTTATAACCACCCCGCGAACCAATCAAAACCATCCTGATATGATTTATCAAATGTTAAAAGCATCGGGCCCACTGCTTATAGTCCCGCCATCTCAGGAGAGTGCCCATCAACCGATCTCAGCCCTTACATCCGACGGCTATGGATCATTTTGTGACCCTCGCCATTGTCGAAAGATAAGTCCCGGGGAAATGGTAGTATTTCCCCCGTACCGTGGACATGCGTCGTTATCCCGCGTTGATCGCTGCTCCTTGGCCCTAAACTGCCCAAGCCCTAAAGTGGTGCGAGAAAAACCATTTACTGCCCTCCCGCTGATCCTTTGCTGACGTCACCTCCTAGATCACCCCTCGCTGACATCACCTGCCATGTCACCATCCGTACTATCAAGTCACCCATACCGTACTCCTGCTGATGTCATGCTTACATCAATCGTCTGAAAAATCAATTTTTCCCGCCAAAAAATCATTTTGTCAAATAAAGGGTAAAAAAGGTCATTTTTGTTATGTTTTCTGCATATATCGCCTGCGCGCTCCAAGCTTAAAACCGACTCAGCTCCAGTTTCGACTGCCTCCGACCAGAGAAAAGCTCCATCGATGAGTTCGACCTCAGTCAACCCGCCAGCTGCAGTACAATCTTTCTCTTTAACACAGTTTAAAGCAAAACAGAGCGATTTCTAAGCTTGCAGAAGAGGAAAACAGAAAGAAACAGGGATATTTTGTTACCCCAGCCAGTGGCAACCGTTAGAGACATGAATTTACCAGAAGAAATGCGGTGAGAAGACATGTTGTAGTTTCATTTATTGCTAGAAAGCGGTGAGCAGGTATCAGAGGAGCATTAAAGAAGATGATTAAAGTAAAAGAGTATCAGAGGAGCCATAAAGAGTATCAGTGGAGAATTAAAGGCAAATCAAATCAGTAATAAAGAGTATCCGAGATGACTAAGGAAAGCATATCAGAATTAATGCATCATTTAAGACAGAGAGTCGGTGCACAGCTACTTCAGATAGCTGCAGGCCGAACCCTAAAGGGCTTGCAGCCAGCACAACATCAGATATCTTTTCCGTGCCGTTTCTACTTTTCTTGTAAATGACTTTAGGTTAAAACTTAGATATTGTCTCAGAGCTTTTATGAGATATTTTTGTACATATTTATGTTGTATAAATACCCCCTTCATCAGAGTTTTGAAGAGGTTGGGTATGTGTAGATTTCTTACACTTTGCTGTAATACCGAACTTTGGAATAAAACGTTGTTGGGATCAAACTATTGTCTGGCCTACTGGATGAAGAATCGATGAATAAGACCTGTTACATAATTCTTGAATCAACCCATGGATCAATGAGTACTTTCCACCCTATGTTTTACAGTTTCTTGTCTGTTATATCATCTATGTTTCATAATCTGAATAATAAATCAAAAGATTAATTCAGAATTTGCTTGACTACACTCTGTTTTTAGTCTTTATTATTCTTTGTATTTTCTTCAGAATTAGAATAGACAGTGAATTCTTAATTTCTCCTGCTTGCTGGTTCTTTCATGTTGTTTGGTTGCTAAGAAATTCTTAACTGCTCCTTAACAATAAGCACCCATTTTCCATCTTTCAATATGCTGAAGGATTCTTAACTGCCCTTCATCCATTTGAGTCCATACCATCTGATTCTAGCCTTTAAATTGTTCCATGTTTGACTACCTTGCTCTGTGATGCCATCCTCTGTTAGAAACCGAATTCAGGAACCCTGTTTCTTTTGACTCCATCATGCCCAATGGACCGAACTCTTCAGCTTTGCCTCACTGTTCTATTGAATCTCACCACCCAAACTCAAAATAAAAAACCCTTGTACTTCATAACTAGCCTAAAACCTTTGAAAAACAAAGCTAAATCATAAAGAGAGAGCCCTCTCTAGATGCAGATTGGCTAGAGTCTGTATCTAAAAGATTGGTCTGTGGTTACCTCGGCCATATTCCCTTTCTTACAACTTTTGAGAACAACCTGAGTGATAACAGAGACGACAGACACTAAGTGAAGAAAAGCAACAACATTAAAGCTTTGAGGACAAAGCTTATGAAGGAAAGGGCTATGTTATGAATATAATTCATAACAAGTGAGATAATTAAAATGAATGTAAATATTAAATAATTTAAAATTGATTATGTTAAATAGTCATTAAGTTAAGTGAAAAGGCATGTCTAAAAGACATGCCCAATCATGAAAGGACACCTACTGAGGTATAAAAGCAAGGTCCTCATTGTAACATTCATCACTTATACATTTTTTATATATTAATAAATTATTATTATTATATACCTCTTGTGTATTTGTATATTCAAGCCTACAAGCTATCAGTTTTTATGCTTCATGCTTCCAACTTGTTTCTTTTGTCCTTCGGCACATGAAAGTATATGGGGCAGCCAAAGATACAGAGATGACCAACATCAAGCTTAACACCTGTGAACACTTTTTCGGGGATCTTGTTATCAAATTCTTGATGAGGCACCCTATTTTGAACAGATACGACGACATTTGTTGCTTCTCCCCAAAGGAAATTTGGAAAATTTTTATCATGGAGCATCGCATGGACAACTTCTATAATGGATACGTTCTTTCTTTTAGCCAATCCATTTTTTTCAGGAGTATAGGGCACAATTGTTTGTCCAAACTATTATCAAAGTAACATCATTCTCTCAAACTATTACCAAACTTCCCATGGAAGACATATTATCTTGCATGGCATATGTGTTATACATTCAAATTATAAAGCCAAATCAAACTCCCCTAAGCACATGTCATCTTTCCATCAACACCTGTTGCTTGCTGCATGAAGTTCTGTTAGTGTGCATAAAATAGAAAATTGATCTTCTCACAACATGGCTGCAAATATCAATAATCATGAGACAAAAGAATAAAATGATATGTAATGCATCAACTTTGTAGAACTCCCCTTGGACTCATGCGTTCTCCTTTTATGCTTCAAACCGATCTTGTGGACCTGAAACGAATAGATTAATAAGACTGGAAATTCCTCCTCTTAATGACATGCACCTATCAAGTTTGGCTTCTCTCGAAGCCATCTCCTATTGTGCACAAGATAAAGATATACTCCCCCTGAGTAGAATATCAATTTTCAAACCAAAACATTCTTCATTGGTGTCCTTTGAAGAGTAATTTCTTTGCAGATCATCTTTTCTCCTCCATACCTTATTTGTCTTCAATGGTGGGCTTTCTCTTTTTGTTGGCTTGATCTTGTCATATCTGCAAGCTACAAATTTGTGTCCATATTTTCTACACTTGAAACAATAATTATCCAATAAACTTTGTTTTCTTTCAAAAATATTGCATTCTTTAGCACGATGACCAAAATGAATGCAAGAAAAATAATACCCATAAAATAAATTTGGATACCTTGTGTTTTTCTTCGTTGGACCATAAATGCTTGACCGATTTCTTACCTTCTTGAACTGTTCCATGTTGTGATTATGATCTTCTTTTCTTTTCTTTTGTTGATAAATTTTTTTCTTCTTTTGCTTCCTTTGATGATGTTGCTTCCTAGAACCTTGAATGACTTTAGAGGTGGCGGACTTTTGATTGTATGTTACTTGGATTTCCTCCACTTCCTCTTTTTATTTCACAAATAAAGATTCTTATTCAAAGCCCAAACCAATTTTAATAAGGGGAGGTCTTTGACTGATGAGAATTTCATCCATAATTTTGGTGCTTTTCTACAACTTTCGAAACTGAGATATCTGATTATTTTCCTTTTCAAGCTCACATCTCAATGAGGATAATTCCTCTTCTAGTCTTGCACAATACACTTCTCATTCTTGCAGCTGATTCTTCAACATCTCATTTTCCTTGATGACATCTTCATGTGGTATCTCTTGATTAATGGATTTCATGTCAATGCTCTCATGGCTGCTCTCACTATCTCCTTGAGAGAAGATTGAATCTGTTTCTGCTATGAATGTAGATTCTCCTGTAATATGTTCATTTTCTTCAAGAATGGAGTGAGTTTATTCAATAACTTTTGAAATATGATACACGTCTCTTCCATACATGCTATGTAGCTTATCCATAATCTCTTTTGCAATTTTTTAGTGACTTACTTAGCAACATCATGATCTAATAGGGTCTTTAAGACGATATTTTTTTATTTCTCATTTGATTCATCATACGCATTTTATTCTAATGAGAGCAAAACATCCTCATCAAATCAATAAATTATGCTTCCAACTTTACCTTCCATAATGCATAATTTGATCCATGAAGAGTAAGAAGTCCATGTGCTCCAAATCCTCCCTAGTCACCCATGATCAACCTTCCAGTGATGAAGCTGCACTAGAAGTAACCATGCTCCAATACCAATTGTCGGAACTAGGATCACCACTAAGGGCGGGGGAAGGGGTGAATTGGTACTGATAACAATTACATAATTTTACAATTCTTTCTCCAATATGTTAATCCATTCATTTCTCAATAAATATGCATTAGATCTTAAACATGTAACTTCAACTAGGATCAGCACATGAGAGCCATAATCATAAGAAATAAACATGCACATGAAACACAACCATCACATCACATAGGAACACAAGATCTTTGATGGAAAACCCCCCTCTGGGGAAAAAACCACCCTTGCTACTGCTACTCTGCTCAATATATTTTATTAATTGTTAATCAAATCATCACATAGAGAGCACAATATGGAAAATATCTAAAAGGAACTACGATTTACATGTATGACTCTATAGACACCCATCTGATCAACAAGCCTTTCCCAACACCCACCGGACTTATGAAGAATTTTTTTCTCAATCCTAGTTTTGTCGGAGCACCCACCCCAATTATCTATGTGGTTCACCTTTCATACATTTTCAAACTGGAACAATTCAACTGCTCAACATGAACATCACAAAAACAATATCTTCATATCACAAAACATCAATCAATGAATCAATCTCAAATCATACTTCTCTCTCACATTCATACATCATTCAATTAACATAGCCTCAAAACATTTTTTTCAAACAAACTAGATGCAGAAACTCAACAATACATAATAGCGATATGAAAAACATATGACACTACTGCAACCAATCTATCACAATCATATACACACTCAAACAATAATTCTACCCCTGCAATCACAAATGTGATAGCAAAACCATTATAGCCCTATCACATAAACATAGTCTTCAACCTTCCATCCTTTTTTTATCTTCTATAACTATACCTCCATGCACATTTCCCTTTAACAAAATCACACTCTTCGCCAATGGCTCTCCAAACCACTATGCCACTTTTCTCATCCAAGAGAGCCAACCAAATGATCAACCTTTCTCCATACATTTGTAGTTTCTAAAAATGATTAAATCAATTAATTCCAATCTTGTAGTGGATCTCTGTTCATATACTGCAAGTGGTTCGATTCATTTATTCTTGACTTAATGAAGCCACTAACTTCATTTAATAATGAATACTCTCTTTTAACCATCATCTAAAAGCAAAATAACCTTTTTCCGACCTTTACATGAAGAGTCCCGAATAAGACATGTCGGAAAAACAAATAAACACTTGATGAGCACGAGGAATGCAGAGGAATTTTAGCTCTAAGTCTTGGTCGCTCCCACAACATAGGATTCGTGCAACTATAACTCCGTATTCACTCCTATAGGACTTCATGCCAGCAACTGGAGCTTTCATCCACTCCGATAAAACTATCATGCAAGTGATTGTAGCAGAGGATGGGAGAAAACCTCTTCAAACAACTCAGAATATGGCCAGACTTCTTCCAGAGCTTGATCAACATCAAATAGTCCTCAGGAAGCCACTATAGCCTCTGCAACACTCCAACAATCCACTATATCAACTCCATCATCATCACAAGTCAAACTAGGCTTACTTGCATGCCATCCATCAACTGCTTCACCACTCAAGCCATCAAAATTCACCACAAATACTCCAACATCTGCAACCATCAATGACAGACCCTATAACTGATCATACAAGATGAAAACCATCCATACCTGATGGGTCAATTTATTGAGTAAATTAACACAAGTATTTAATTATAAATCCGGGCTTGTAAGCTTGGAAGCATGTCCAAAATATATGGATTTCAGTTGCAGTCAATTTTAGAAGATGAAATATAAAGATTGAAAGAAATGCATATTACAAATATAAACTCTGATTAAGTAATTTCTAATTCACTTAAATAATACGTGGGATGAGGCTCCTAACTTAGGAGAACCTAGTTGTCCTTCCCTATGATACTATTTCCTTGAAGAGAAATCCAAAATCACTAATTAACAATGATTTATGATGAAGAACATGTAAAAGAAGAGGCTCATAACTAAGGAGGACCAGGTTATCCTTCTTCACAATTCTTGCTTCAAACCAAAAATGCAGAAATAACTTCAAATAAGAAAAGGAGAATGAAATTTAGTTTTAGTTCAAGATCAAATAGAAGGGGAATTTAACTTAAATTCCTGTGTGTCCTTCATATGTAGATTATAATTAAACCAACATCCATTCAGTAATCATCACACATCCAAATATATTTGAAACAAGAACTAATTTATGAAAACTATGAAAATTTAACCAAGAAGTGCACTTAGCTTAGTGTGGGGGCCCTCCACCCTTACCTTGCACACTTGAAGAAATATTAGCTACAACAACTTCAGTAAATCAACTAAGAATGAACAGAAAATTGAAATGAAACATGTTCTTCAATTAACTTTCAGTCTTCAAAGAGTCTCAAAATCAGATTACATAAATTCTACATCCTTAAGCCTTCAATAGTCTTGGCTTAAATAGAGAAATAATAAACAAACTTGACTAAAAAGTCTCTAACAACCTTATCTATCCTAATCCCATCTATCCTGGTCGAATCCACCCATTCAGTTACACAAAATTTGGAAAAATCCCAAAAATCACTAATTTTGACCTATTTCCTAGGGATTTTCTAGACAGCAGGTCATGTTTGACTAGAGTTGACCGGGCCTGTTTAAGCTCAGTTTGACCGAACCAATAGGAATTCGTTCAATCTTAGTTCCCAAGATTTCTAGAAATGTTCTCAGCTCGTGCCCAGGTGTCCTGCAAGTATGACTTCAATGGAGCCATTACGGGAATTTCTGATCCTGTCCAAAAATGCACTTAAAACCCAATTTTTGCAAAAATATCTAAAAATTGAAAAACATAATTTATTTGCCTGAATATGCATAATAAGGTCAAAATAGGTCATATGTGGATGGTATAAAGTGGAAAATGATGGAAATTAGGTGGATTTTAATAAGCAAAATTTGATCAAAATCGAGGGCTAACATCTCCCCCTTGCTGATTTGCAAGCATGTCATCATGATTGCTTTCTCTTTTTTGACCTTCTGACTGAAGATGTCTCTATTGACCGTGATCCTGAAGCCTCTGTACCAGTAGATGTTGTGGCCTTTGCTTGTGCTGCTCGAAGAAATATAGCAATCCTCTCCATTTCCTCCTTTGTCAATTCAATTGGGGCTTCCCTTTATTTGCATACTCTAAGGATCTTGAATTTGAGCACATCCATGGATTAACTAAACTCTTTGCCATGTGAATCATGTCTATTACCATCCTTTTGGAGGTGTGCCTCAAAACCTTCTTTGATGTTGGAATAGGGTATTAATTTCCTTTATATGAACCCTATTAGTGTCAAAAATTGTAAGAATACTTCAAACAATTTAAAGAAATAATGATCTAAATCCATAGAATTTTGAATTGAAACAATCACTGCCCCTGTATCCATTGTATCCCTTACATTCTAGTCTCTTTCTGAACTGTTGAGATCGACTTCTTGATCGTGTTACTGTCATCAACAGTATTTTTCTGAACCTTTATCATCATGGCACTATTTTCAAAACCTTTCTCATCATGTTATTGAAACCAACTGTTATCAATATCTGGTTTGATTTCAGAAAGAATTGTTATCATGCCTCTCCTCTAATGTGATTTCGACTTCTATGAGCTCATCCATCGTTTTACAACTATTTTATTTTCAAGTGTTTTCCCTTCAATACTGAAGTAAAAATTGAATGATTTCAGAAATTTTTGGGAATTTCAAATGCTGCCAATTAGTCAATTTCCACTTACATGAGATTCTGGCAAACTGCATTTTTTAAATATGAATGAGGAAATCATTTTTTTTTAATGATACCTGAACTCCAACAAAATCAATTAAACCCTTTGTCTCTGTTTCCAACAATTTAAATCTTTTGTTCTTATACTAGGAAATTACAAAAATTGCTTTTAAACTAACCACTACACGTTGTTTCTGGGAAAACTAGTGTCTTTTTGATCTGCTAGTCCCACTAGGATTGGAAGCTATCATAGAAACAAACAATAAAAGTAATTTGTGATTTCCTCTATGTATGATAGATAAGAGAGAAGCAAAGGGAACAACCTGGATCTTCCGCTTGAATCCTTACTTGATTTCTCTCCCCCTTGATAGAGCTTGTAACTCCTCTCGGTACTTATCCCGCTTGGAGAGTACCTGTAGAAACACAATAACAAAGAACTATCAAAGCATATTGATCTATTATATCATAAACATTGCAGAATCAGAAATACAATGAACATACAATGGCATTTACAAATAACAACATTCACAAATACATGATTGTATGGAGGAAAACTCAAAGAACTTTATTAAAGTAGAAGGGAGAATTACAACCCAGTTGTCTGATCCAGCATCATCCTCCCAGCATCAAAGCCCTCTTCACCTCATGAAAAGCAAAATCACGAACAATACAATGCTCTTTCTCAAAGAGAAACTATCAGCACTTCCTTACAAATTACAAGATTCCAGCCTCTAGATCTCTCAAATGAGGGATACATTTATTGATGTTTGCAAGGGTGTGATTCATCCCTGGGTTTTTGATTAGTGTCATTCCACTTGTTGTTCCTAGTTCCACTTAGAGATTTCTTGGATTTCTTACTCATCCCTGGGCGAATTCAAAGAGGAAAGTGTCATAGGAGAAGTTTCTGGAAGATTCCATGAGCATCCACTTAGCAAACTGTCTCAGATATTTGTCCATCCTCGCTCATCGCACCCCACAGAAGGCCTCTTTAGTATGCATCGCACCTGGCTAGTGTAGAAGTTAGTATGCATCGCACCTTGACAGTGGAGCAGTCAGTATGGTCCAGTTTTGGCCAGTTCTAAGTGGTTTTTCAGGTGGAACTTTTGGGGAATGATGTAATCAGTTGACCATGATCCTTTAGGGTATGAAAAAACACTTTTAGGGGTTAAAGAGCCCTTGGTTTATTGACATATAATATTGAGGTTGCAGTGCCCAAAAATTTCTATAGTAGTTGCCCCCTAAAGCATGAAGTCGTAAATCTTTTGATGTCGGGTGAAATGCTTTATCATGAGGATCCGAGGTATTCGAACTGGATGGTGACCTGTATAAGATACAATAGAATACATCATCATCATATTATTTTCATGATCTAGCTGAGGCGGGCATTCCCATGCTCAGCTTTATAAATTCATTTTCATTTACATAGGACAGATAATTGTCTGCAGTTGAGGACTGGTGATTCCTCATATGAAGAGTCATCTTCCCTAGCTTAGATGACTATTTGTGTAGTTTTTGTATACATTTGATGTCTTTATATTCCTGAATATATCGCAGCCCGGATGGATGAAACTAGATATGGGGTCTTCAAAACTCGTTCAATCTTTGCCCGATGTACAAGTCGATCGATGTGAAAAGATATCCTGAAGTCGAACATGGAAAGACATCACCTGATTACTAGCCAATAATGTAAGCTGTTAACAAGCATGAGAGGAATCACCGATAATGATAATGACCCTCAAGGTACTACAGTACAATTCACATGGTGTGAATATATGATCCGATGTCAAACACCATGCAAAATCTTTCGGTCGAAGGCCATTGATGTAAACCTGTCACCGGAAGTGAGAAACTTGCCATTGAGGCATGCAAGCTTCAAAGCACTGAAAGGGTTGTTTCTAAGTCAAATTCTTGGATAATGAGCTGATGTCGACAAGAAGTGACCCATCGTAGGAGGGCCTTAATGTATCCCACATCTACGACACGAAACGAAGCAAATGATTTTCTGGAGGTGAAAACGATCTGATGATACAAGGTTCAGGAATGGCGGTCATGAAAAATGGAGGGTGAAGGTATTGCAGTGGATGAGGCATTAACTGGATGGTGAATTCTCTGAATGACTTCTCTTGAACATATCAGCGACACTGAGATGGATTGGTAGTGTTAACCCCAAAAGATGGATGGTATGGAGGACCAATGGCGATATGACCAGTGAACGGAATAACCCAACCCGACTCAATCATGGTGATGGAGTGAAAGTGTCATGTTCAAGAGCAACCTGCTACCAATAAAATTCTTCAAGTTTTCTTCCCTTTTTCCCCAGTCATTGCTGACCAATACCTCTTTATTTTTGTCAAGCTTGAGGAGGATAACATATGCTTGTTCTATAATTTTCCCTTCGGGCAAACCTGTCGCTATGTTTTAGCGAGCCTAGTGACAATGAAACTCATTCTTGTCTAGGTGGACAAGTTTTTCGCTATTGTTTTAACGAGTTTAACGACAAAGATAACTCGGTCCTTTTCATGTTTAGAGAGTTTGAAAAGGGACAAAAAGGAAACTCCAGTAGTTCTTTTTCATAGCATAATCCCTTAAGTCCAAAAAAGATTAAAATAATACAAAAGGGATGACTTTTCGATCACTTTAGCGAGCCGAAAAAGACAAGTGCTCGATCTTTTTTGTGAGATAATCCCTTAGGTCCGAAAAATATTAAAATATATAGGAGGGATGGCACTTCCAATCACTTTAGCGAGCTGGAGAGGCCAATAGCTCGACAATCTTTTCATATTTAGCGAGTCTGAAAAGAGTTTAAAGGAGACTCGTTTTTGAGGAACAAGTGGCATTTAGGGTAGCAACTGGTTCCGGGTAATCTTGGAACTTCTCAAAACATGGTGATGTGAAGAGGGTGGCTAACAGGACCACTCATTACAGTTGTTCCTCAAAATGGTAAACAATCAAGTGGAAGTGTATGATCAGCCAAAAGGATGGAGGTAAGGAACATAACCAAGGTTCAAAAGGCTGATATAATGGAAATCCCAAAGGTTATTTACTAGAGGTGGGTTCATTTTTTAATGAGCTTGAACTCTGGGGGAACATATGCTCAGTTGGAAGGTTTATTTTTTAACGAGCTTGAACCTTGCGGAAACATTGCTCATTTTCCTTTTCATGTGGGCTAGAAATGACCAAACTACAAAGCTTAAAAAACACTAAAAGCTAAGGAACTATTGAGGTTAGATAGGATGGTTTCATCAGCGGTTTAGACAAAACCCTTCCTTTGCTCCGTCTATGGTGCAGACATTGTCGGACCAATCACCTAACCTAAGAAGTTAAAAAAACTAAAAAGCTAAAAAAATGAAATTTGTTGTTTTTATCTTGCATAAAAAGGTTTGCATGCCCCCAGGCATCAGGAAAAGGAGAGTTTCTAGAAACCATATGGAAATCACTGTGGTTAAGCAGGATGGTTTTAATCAGTGGCTAGACAAAACACTTCCTTGGCTTTGTCCCCCAAATAGACAAAGGTGAGTGGTGTGTCAGACCAATCACTTGACTTACAGGAAATTCATATCTTTTCAGTTGGGTTCGTCTGCCAAATGGACAAGGGTGCATGCCCCCTAAGCTTCGTTACATTCACCAAACTACTCCTAGCAGTCAGGTGGATGGAGTGAAGGTTCATTTACGAGATCAAGTGAAAGACTCAACTTGGAACTTGCTCCAGGGGTCCTTGTTTCATTTTTTAACGTGGTTGACACAAGACTACGAACTATCCTCTAGCTTTCCAATCACAACCTGTAAGAGGTCATGAAGGAGAACTCTGGTTCCAATACCTTCAGTACATGTTGTACAACATCACTGAATTGATTGTCAGTTGATGTAGGTATGGAACAGGTTGCTACATAATTAACCCGTGGCGGGGATGATACCATTGGTATAAATGGATTATTTAGGGATGATGGTTGACTAGGAGCTATATTTGGACCAGGAAATGAAAGCTGGTCAACGGTGACAATCCTGCCTTCATGCGGGAAACAAATCACTCGAAAGAGTGTTGAAACAATAGCTCCCATGCGATAAACATAGTCACGCCCAAGAAGTAAATTGTAATCTAAAGGTCCTAGGACTACCATCACGTTCAGATAAACAGTTTTTCCTCCCAAAGTGATAGGTAACTGAGGAAGGATCCCTAACGGTCGATTGGTTCCTTTGTTAAATCCCAACAGATTCTGTGTAACAGGTACAAGCAGTGGCGAACCGAGCACTTGCCAGCAGTTGAGGAAAGCATACTCACGGATGCACCTTCATCTATAATAGTGCCAAATACAATCATATTACAAACCTGTACTATGATCTGGAAAGGCACATAAGAAGGAAGGCGGGATTCTGCCAGTTGATTCCAATCGAAGGAAGTAACTAGACTACTTGGAGGGGGCACCGTAGAAACGGGAGAATTAACCCCTTGAGTTACGAGAACTAGAGGATTTTCCTCTTGTCTTGCTGGAATAGGTGGACTACCCCCAAGCTCATTTGAATCTGACGTAACAAAAAGAACTTGTGTGGCATCATTTTCACTGTCTTCGGGAAAGGTACGATTTGCTGAAGGTGAAATCGAGTCAACCTTTACCTCAACCTGTTGATTTTGGTTGGGTATAGACTCATAGGATTCACTTTCAGAGAGAGTGCTTTCGACTGATGGCTGATTTAATTCAGTCAGATTTTCAACTAGTAAAGGACTTGGGGAGAGTTTCTTGTAGCCAAATGGGAGTCGCTACGGTGAAGCAGGACAATTATCCAAAACTCTTTTAGCTTCATCCAAATATGGACAAAGGTGAAAGGGGTGTATACCTTCACATAACCTACATGGAAGCTTGACATTTCCCTTTTGTCCATGAAATTTACTATCACTAGTTGATGGTGTGTTACCAACATGATCTCCAGAGGTTTATGACACGAGATGGTGCGAATGGGAAGACCATTCTTTCAAGATGAAAGTAAGGACAATTTCGATGAAAATGGTCTTCCGCACAAATTATGCATGGATATTTGACTTTGTGTGGCTTAACAAACGAGTTTTCATTAGATGTTGCATTCGAAGCAATGGTTGCTTGGTTGCCCCCTTGCTGAATTGGCTTCTTCTTCTTATTCTTCCCTTTCTTCTTCTTCTTAGCCACCTGGTTACTAGTACTACTACTTTCACCAAGAAAAGAGGAAGAGGGGGAGGGAGAAACAAACAAGGAAGAGGGCAAAGGGTCAACTTTAGGACCAACCAGAGGTTGATTTGATTGCAGAGAAATCACGGTATTTTGAATGACAGAGGTTGAGAATAGCCATACTGGCAAGCCAATTATAATTCTCGGAAGGGACAATGTAGCCATATGAGGAGCACCAATATTGGCGAAAGAAGGAAAAGGACTAGGATTCCCATCAAAAGGGATTACTTGATTGGTGGATCCTGGATTTGTCTCCATATATCTCAACCTAAGATCAATGAATAAATAGGGATGTTATTCTGAATTTAATAAATTTTAATGATGCTTTGACACAACATTGCTTTTTCAATTTTTAAGAGTCGAGAAAAAACTAAAGATGACTCTAATCGCCATCGATTTTTAATGAGCCTGAAGTGACAAGTGCTCAGATGGAACTTTTCTTTTAAGGAGTCGAAAAGGAATGAAAGTGACTTCTCTGGAAATCTAGACAGAGGGATTACCAAACCAATCGCAAAACTGCAAAATACACCTTGGTGATAAGTTAAAGGGAAATTACCAAGGACTTATGTACGGCAGTCAATCTTCCTGAATGTTGTGTTTAGTGCATTGCGATTGATAGGGCGGAAGACACGGCTTCCTATGGATAAAGGATATAAGCCTATTGTGGTCTCCCAATACATACTTGACGGTACGGGGAGCACAAGTCTGTGCTAGCACTTGTCGTATCAAAGAGGAGGAATCACCCAACCTTCGATGAAAACGATAGTTACTAGATTTTACGACACCGGAACACATCTCTAGCCTAGACCTCTAGATGTGTTGCATTAGGTTCCAAAGCGTTGTTAAGTTCATTGAAATTTATTTTAGAGTTGATATTTCTTAGAAGTTTGCCTTTCAATGGTTCACCGTGTGATGTATATATAAAATTCCTAAAAATGCAATCTATAATGATAAACAATTGTTGTTTATTTTTAGCAATGAAAATCCTAGCTATTAAGGAAAGAAGATTACGATTCTTTCAAACAAAGAGCAAAGAGCACACACTAAATGCATTTTTCCTAAATCATTTTTCGCACATAGTCTAAATGCAAATGCAAATGCATGTATTTTTTTTTCGTTCCCTTAATGTGAGAAATGCAAAAAAGGAAAACTAAGTATAGATCTGAAATATTTTCTTCAAAGTGACATTTTGACAATTTCTTTTTCAAAATGAAAGGAAGACTTAAACGACACTTTTCAATTTCGAATAGAAGATGCTTTCGACACTTCAAATATTAAAAAATCAAATCAAATACATGAAAAAAATTTCAATCGACTATCTAGAGAAGGAAGACTTTACAACACTCCTCTTTTTGACACAAAACAACAATTACGACAATTTTTTGCACCAAAACGACAGATCGATTTAAACAACTTTTCGACAAAGGATTGCAAATGATGGACAAATACATAAAAACATTTACTAATCCTAATCAATGGAGGCTGGTCTATGTAATGCAAGGAGGCTTCAGCAATGAGATATTGTTCATAAGTAGCAAAACAACTAAAGAGAGCTGAAAACAAGGACAAAAAACCCAATTTTCAAGGAAAGAAATAGGATTACTCAGTCATCGCACCTGTGCTTCATAGAAACAGGGATGCATCTCACCTGCTACACTTAGGAAGTGAAATGCATACTGGCTTCCAGTGACAGACAGTGCGATGGGCCAGGGAGTGCAACTGAGATGGGTTTTGGCTCAAATTTGTAGTTGATTTCAGTGAGTTAAGCTGAGCTATTATGGAAAATAAAGAACAAAGTACATGGATATGATCTTGGGAGGTTATTGAGCTACCAACAGGGCATCTAGAATGCTTGTAAGTCAGATGTTCAAATCATAAACTAAACCGGAGATTGACTAAAGCAACATTCATCTACTTTGCAATTGCAGAGCAAGAGCAGTTTGAAGGCTATCTATCTAACTTCAGGCTCCGTTTGTAGTTTATAAAACAAACAATCAACAACAAACAAACAAACTATTCGTCCCCAGTGGAGTCGCCATTTTGTTTCCAGGAAAACTAGTGTCTTTTCGATTTGCTAGTCCCACTAGGATTGGTAGCTACCTTAGAAACAAACAATCAAAGTAATTTGTGATTCCTCTATGTATGATAGATAAGAGAGAAGCAAAGGGACCAACCTAGATCTTCTGCTTGACTCCTTGCTTGATTTCTGTCCCCCTTGACAGAGCTTGTAACTCCTCTCCGTACTTATCCCGCTTGGAGAGTACCTGTAGAAACACAGTAACAAAGAACTATTAAAGCATCTCGATCTATTATATCATAAGCATTGCAGAATCAGAAATACAATGAACATACAATGGCATTTACGAATAACAACATTCACAAATACATGATTATATGGAGAAAAACTCAAAGAACTTTATTAAAGTAGAAGGGAGAATTACAACCCAGTTGTCTGATCTAGCATCATCCTCCCAGCATCAAAGCCCTCTTCACCTCATGAAAAGCAAAATCACCCAACAATACAATGCTCTTTCTCAAGGAGAAACTATCAGCACTTCCTTACAAATTACAAGATTCCAACCTCTATATCTCTCAAATGAGGGATCCATTTATAGATGTCTGCAAGGGTTTGAGTCATCCATGGGTTTTTGATTAGTGTCATTCCACTTGTTGTTCTTGGCTTGGAGATTTCTTGGATCTCTTACTCATCCCTAGGCAAATTCAGAGAGGCAAGTGTCATAGGAGAAGTTTCTGGAAGATTCCATGAGCATCCACTTAGCAAATTGTCTCAGACATTTGTCCATCCTCGCTCATCGCACCCCACAGAAGGCCTCTTCAGTATGCATCGCACCTGGCTAGTGTAGAAGTCAGTATGCATCGCACCTTGACAATGGAGCAGTTAGTATGGTCCAATTTTGGCCAGTTCTGAGTGGTTTTTCAGGTGGAACTTTTGGGGAATGATGTAATCAGTTGACCATGATCCTTTAGGGTATGAAACAACACTTTTAGGGGTTAAAGAGCCCTTGGTTTATCAACATATAAGATTGGGGTTGCAGTGCCCAAATATGTCTATAACACATGCATTTAAGGTTTTTTTTTTTTTTTAATCAATTTCACAATCTTCTGCTCCTTGCATTTCAATTTTTTTTTACCAACAATCCATCTCTATCAATGAAATCAATTTTTCTTTGCCACAACATTTTATCCCCAGCACTGAAATCGATTTTTCTTTGCCTTCAATTTCTGTGTATTCTGTCTTTTTATTCATGGATATATCATGGCAAATGGCTTACCTGGTCTTTGAAGTTTTTTTTTTGCAAAAAAAAAATGAAATTATTCCTCTTTTGAAAACTTCTTCAATCTTCCTCTATTCTGGTTTTAAAAGGGAGTCCTCTGCTCTTTAAAAACTGATCTGGAAGAATTTCACTGTGTGAGAGACCAACAAAAAAATATTAGCACCGTTCCATTGCTCAGAAACTCATGTTTCGATTCCTGTCTTATGAAGCTCTGTTTTGAGAAAAATGTTCCCACCGTGTAAAAAATGCTCAATGTATATAAAAATTGCGCTCACTGTATAAAAATTGTGCTCAGAAAATGCTCACTGTATATAAAACTGCGCTCAAAAAATGCTCACTATATAAATATGCGCTCAGAAAATGCTCACTGTGTATATAACAAAACTCTCATATTGCCCATTGTATATAAAAAGAAGATTTTTGTGTTTTCTTAAATAACAGATTTGCACAATCGATGCATGAGGAATTTGAGATTCGAAATACCTGTTCTGGAAGAAAAACTCTTTAGTTATCTCTTAGTGATAAATTGTTTCCTTGTTTACACAATGTCATTTTTTAATTATGACTCCACTCAACACACTTGAAAATTTAATTACAACACAGCTGGAAATATTTGTTTACTGTTGGTGAAGTTTCAAGTCCATAATTGAAGTTTACTACCTCATATGTTGACACATTTTTTTATACCGTATCTACCCTTAAAATTTGTTCAATTAATGATAGAAATCTGGAGATGATTTCTTACCTTCTTTCTTTGCGGATTTTCTGGAATTTGTTGGGCGCTAAGTCAAATTGGCATGAGGAAATCTTGGCCTGCATTAACACCAATGTTCCACGGCTACCTATTTCTCCACGACCTCTGTTGTTTTGTTGGTTGCTTATTTCTCCACGGCCTAGGCAATTTTCCACTCAATTTTTGCATTTTTCTTAACTCTTATTTCTTAATTTGTGTGTTGTATGCATGCATATGAATGCACATCATTTTCCTGAGCTTGATTCTAGCTGTGATGGTGGAAGAAAGGCTCAACACTAAGTTGGGTTTGCATTTTAATGGTGGAAAATAACATTACAGAGTTTTTTTTAATGTATTTTGACTGTTTTTACCTCTCCAACTCATCGTCTGTCCTACGTACTTGTAACTTCCATGGATGCATCCTCCCCATGGCTACATTCTCCTGGCTCCACGGTGTACAGGCCCGTCTAATCACTGCTACACTGTATCATCTTTATTCATGGTCGCCTTCATTATTCTATATGCCCGTCTTCTCATTTGCATGTTTGATTTCATTTCTTTGCATATACCTTAGGCATTTTACAATCATGCCTATTGTGCTCCTTAAATCATACTTTAGGCTTTGTCATGTTACTTCTTATATTTTTAATTTTTTTTTAAAATGACCATACGATAGGTCATTTAAAATCAATTTTTTTTATTATGACATTAACCTTTGTATGGTTTGTGTAGGTCAACCAAAATTCCTTACGGGGAAAATATTGAGTCCTCCATCTTTGATAAAAAATGCTTATAAGATAATGTAGGGGTATATAGGATTAATGTAGGAGTTCTATGTAGGGCTATGCAATTTTTAATGTATGGTATGGTATGGTTAATGTAGGGCTATGAAATGTATGGTAGGATTAATGTAGGATAAATGTAGATGGAGGATGATAATGCATATCCAAGTTAAATTTGTTTTAACAATTTCTAGAAAATTTTCATAAAAATCAAAGGTTCTAAGAGCAATTTTTACACTTACTGTACTTATACTTCCATAATAGCTTGATGTCAATGCTAACTGATGATGTCCTTTGCTGGTTCATTTTTTACTCATGATGATGGTTCTTCAAGGATATTCTTTGACGGAATGTAGACACTAGTTTCTGCATCTGATATTCAGGTCTCTTTTATATTGTCCTTTTTTGGGTCCCTCACTGATGAATGTGGATGCAGGTTCTTTATTCAAGTCCCTAACTGATAAATGTGAATGCAGATGCTTTATTCAGGTCCCTTATCAAACCATTGCATGGTTTGATTTTTATGAATCTTCCCCTTTGCTTATCTTGAGAATTTTCCTCAAGTCTTGTGAAGAATGATCATGCAAAATGACCGAAGAAAGTAAAAGAAATTGGAGAATTCATATTGGCCAAACAAGTTGGTTTTCCAATATGAATCTGAGTTTGTATTGTGCCAATTTCCTAGATTTTCACAACCAAAGTCTATTATTTTTATTTTATTTTTTATTTTTTTATTCATAGGAGGCGAGGTATAATGGAGTCAGGAAGTATGGAAAGCTTATGAATGTAGGATAGGTTGATGAATGACATCATGAACAATATGACTTATGAAAGGCTTCTTTGGAAATTGATGTGACTTGACATGGTACAAAATTTAACTTCTTCTTATGATTATTAGTTTCATGCATTTTTCCTTGATCTTGATTCAAGTTATAGGGTTGTTGGTGTTGTTGGTTAGCTACTGAAAGCAAGCTTCAAGAATTTCAACATCAGGTGAATTCCACTTTGTTTTCACTTGAATACCTTCATTTCATATTCATAGATATGGATTTTTAAAGATCGATTTTGAAAATCATTCATTTCTGAAATTGGCCTCTCAAATTTTCCGAAGACCTGCAAAAACATAACACTTGCCTGCTGTTAAGTTATGGTATGTTCTATGCTTATAACAGTTTACTTCTTTTTCTTATTATATTCCACCGATTAGCAATCACATGTACATAAAGTAAAGTGCAGATAGAACATTAAACGATCGACAGAAAACAAGCCAAGACAAGAGACACAAGATGTGGCGGCTAGCCAGGGACAAACCCCACAATGTGTGGGGAAACCCTTTGATCAAATCTTCTTTTATCTTCAATAATTCAGCAGAGAGAAATAGTACAATAAATCTGATTCATATCAGCAATAGCAAACCCTAGATCAGTAGCATCAGCATTAGCGGCTTCATTATCAAACTAGGGCAGACCATATCTCACAAACCGACCGTCGGATTGACTTCATTCCATCACCAAACGTTTTGGCTTCCAGAGGAGGTTCAGATGAACCTACAGCGCAGTTCCAAAGAGGAGATCTTCTAGGCCACGCAAGTTAATCTTTACTTCTGCAGTTTCAGCTTCAGTTTGAGCAATTTCCGGCTTCAAACTAGGGCAGTCGATATCTTGCAAACCGTTCGTTGGATTGACTTCATTCCACCACCAAAAGTTGTGGCTTTCAGAGGAGGTTCAGATGAACCTACAGCGTAGTTCCAAAGAGGAGATCTTCTAGGCCACGCAAGTCAATCTTTACTTCTGCAGTTGCAGCTTCAAATTCAACAGCTTCCGGCTTCACATGTGTGAGAGAGAGAGACCCATTTCAGCGCAGTAGAGAAGAGACTCATATCTGCGCAGTAGAGAGAGAGATGTGATGAGATGAGTGAGTCCAAATGAGGAAAAGTCCTCTTATATTTATACACAACGTTGGTGGGTGAATAGATGCGACTGTTGGGCTTCTGAGCCTACATGAGTTGTAGGTCGACTTGATAATAATTCCATAATCAAAATAAATTCATATCTCCATGAATACTTATCGGAATCGGATGATCTTTATATCAATCCTACACCTCTCGACGAGAGGAATATAATACAAATATTATCAACCATGAATAAGATGACCCACATGAAGTTTTGCCTTGGTTGCCAATTTTAACACTCCCTCTCAACCATGGAGAACTTCATCTGCAATTTGTCTATCGGTCGTTACTGTTCATCCATAAAATGCACTGCCCTGTACAGCCTGACCCTTGCCCTGCTCTGCTCTATTCTGCCTGTTCATCTTTGTCTTGTTCTGCCCTACACTGATCTGTACTGTTTTGCTATGTTCTGCTCTGCTCTTGCATTATTCTGTTCTACTCTGCTTTTGTCCGAATTATGAAGAAGAAGAAATGATCGAGGATGTATAGTACTGACTCAAAGTCAGTCTCAGAGTATGTACCACTGGTCCCAGACTAGTCTCAACGAACCCGAAGTCAGCGTCATAGTGAGTACAACTCCACTGGTCCTAGACCAGCATCATCCTCCACTGACTCAAAGTCAGTCTCAGAGTGTGTACCACTGGTCCCAGACCAGTCTCAGCCGACCTAAAGTCAGCTTCATAGTAAGTACCACTCCTACCACTGGTCCCAGACCAGTATCATTGATCCCAGATCAATGGAGGTCATCCTAGCGTAGGGAGTACGGTAGTTACAACGATGCATCCATCGGTACTACTATGGTCCCTAACTTCATTTCCCTGCTCATTGATCAGATGAGAGGCACTTCCCATGAGTCCCAGACTACATGGGTAGGATGCCTTGACAGGAGAACTAATCAATCATGTCCTCACAGGAGAACACATCAATCCTGCTACAATTGCCATGGAGAACACATCAATCCAGGCCTCACAGGAGAACACATCAATCCTGCTACAATTGCCATGGAGAACACATCAATCCAGGCTGCCATGGAGAACACATCAATCCAGGCCTCACAGGAGAACACATCAATCCTGCTACACAGGAGAGCGAATCATCCTGTTCCACAAGAGAGCGAATCATCTTCTCCCACAAGAGAGCGAATCCTCTTGTTCCAGTGTGCACCACCAGGGGAGGGTGAGTCACCCTGTGGTCATATGTTTCTCCAGTAGGAACCACAAGCCCTCAGAGCTCCCAGAGCTCAATGTATGCAACATGCAGGACCCTTGTACAAGGGTTTCTTACCGACTCCAAGTCGTTTGGGAAAATCACAGATTAGATCTTTCCTCGGGGCTTTGACAAGGTGTATCAACCTGTACATCATCTTAATGTGATGGAGCTTCCTTGCTCATCGACTTACCATATCCCAGATGATGTCTATCTGCTGGAGCATTTAACGAATACGGGATTCCTCAATAATCGAATCCCACCTCTGGTTGTTACAGAGAATCACAGTGGTATCCAATGTAAATCCAAACAGCTCACTGAAGAGCTTTCGCAACCAGACTGTCTCACGCGAGGTTATGCTAGCAACAATATATCCTACTTCGGTGGTGCTCAAAGCCACCGACTTTTGCTCATCCAGGATATCGAAGCAGATCCCAAGGAGAAACAACACCCGGAAGTGCTCTTACGGTCCTCCACATTGCCTGCCCAGTCAGCATCTGTGTATCCAAATAGTCTCACATCTCCGGTAGTGTATCTTAATCCATGAGAGATTGTGTCCTGAAGACATCTCAGAAGATTCCTGGCATCAATCCAGTGAGGCTCAACCAAATATGAGCTCACAATGCTAACCGCAAAACATATGTTCAGACAGAGGTTCACCAAGAACATCAATGCGAATGAGTTTTTGAAACTCGGAGGCATTTCCCAAGTCTGGTCCGACATCACTACCATATAACTTCTAAAAGTTAAGATCCTCGAGGTAGTCACAGGCTTGCAGTCCATCATACCGAATCTTTCTAATATATTTACCACATATTTTCCTTGAAATAGGAAAATTTCCCTTGGCTTCTGCCACACTTCAAGTCCTTGGTCCTTCATTTCAAATTCAGAAGCCATCTCCCTCTTACATTTGTGAATGAGAGGGTTTGCACTTGTTAGAAAGAAGTCATCCACATACAACACCAGTATGAGAGGCTTGTCATTTTCAACCTTAAAGTAAAGGTTAGGATCAGCTTCACTCCTAGTGAATCCCAGCTTCATCAAGTAGCTATCGATCCTCTCATACCATGCTCGAGGTGCTTGCTTCAGCCCATAGAGAGCCTTCTTCAACCTGCATACATGAGATTTTCAATCATAAATCTCAAATCCTTCAGGTTACTCCACATAGACCTCTTCTTTGATAGAACCATGCAAGAACGCGGTCTTAACATCCATCTGATGTAGGTTCCATCCTTGTGAAGCCACAAGGGCTATGATCAAGAGGATGGTCATATATCTGGCAACAGGTGCAAATATCTCATCATAGTCTATACCTTCCTTTTGAGCAACAAAATGAGCCTTATACTTTTCCGTGCTTCCATCTGCTGCATGCTTTATCTTGTAAAGCCATTTGGAAGTAACAACAGTCTTGTCCTGGGGTCTGGGAACTACTTCTCAAACATCATTCTTTATGATAGACTTATATTCTTCAGTCATAGCATCCTTCCATACTTGATGCTTGACGGCATCTAAGAATGATGAAGGCTCATTTTGTATGATCATGCTCATGATGGTCAGGTATCCTTGATACCTATTAAGTTTCTTACTTTGATGGAAGGTTCCTTAGGGTGCATCATGTCCTTCAGCATCATCAAGTAACCCCTTAAGCCATGAAGGCCTCTTCCTAGAAGAGGAAGGCTCACTTGGAGGAGGATCAATTGGATCCATGGGTTCTTCTACATCAGGCATTGATTCATCATCCTTTTCTTTCGGTTCCCTGGTGTCAGCTTCTTGAGAGCTCCTCAAAGTCGGAAGATTGATCACCTTGCTGAGAGCCATATCTTCGTCAAAGGTGACATCATGACTAATTATGACTTCCCTTTGACCGGCTACATAGATTCTATAGCCTTTAGTATTTTCACCATAGCCCATGAAAATTCCCTTCTTTCCAGATGCTCCCAATTTATTTCTTTTCTCTTTCGTCACGTGAAAGTATACAAGGCTTCCAAAAATTTTAAAATGAGAAACATCAGGTTTCTTACCGGTGAATTTTTCTTCAGGAGTCTTGGAACCCAATGCTTGATGAGGGCATCGATTTTGTACATATACGGGAGTGTTTTAGCTTCAGCCCATAGAAACTTTGGAAGTCTTTGATCATGTAGCATGGCTCGGACAGCTTCCATCATCGTGTGGTTCTTCCTTCCCACCACACCATTTTGCTCAGGAGTATGTGGTGTAGTATTCTTCCTCTTAATGCCAACCTCAGGTATGCCTGAGTAAACCAATTGTAATATATCGGAGGTCTTGCTTTGGCTTGAGGGGAATGGTCCCCTTTTGAGCTTTCCTTTGGCACATCCCAGACATACACCTTCTTTCTCTACTTGGAATTCGGGCATCCCTGTTACCATCTGTATTACATCGGGTATAGCTTTGTAATGAAGATGGGCAAACCTCCGATGCCAAAGTTCGGACTAAAGAGTTGTGTCACAAGATATGACACCTAGCGGACTTCCATCGACCTGATATAATGAATCAACACTAAACCCAAGAGTAAAGGCACCTTTAACATTATTTTTCCATATACATACCTTGCCATTGCTGAAGGTTACCTTGTAGCCTCTGTCTTCCATTGCCAAGATGGACACTAGGTTCCTTTTGAGGTCAGGTGCATTTAATACATCCTAGAATTTCTAGCCTTCTTGAATTCTTGTCCTCTTCCTTGATTCCCAGCTCTCCTCTTACCTTTGCTGTTGAATTTGTCATTCCTTTGATTGCCATCAGAGGGATTTCGAGTTGCATCACTACATACTGTACCATGCTTATCTAATCATGATTATCATCATGCTGCCCATGTCCATGATTTTATCCATCATAATGCTGCTCAAACTAGTGTGCATCATCATCATGTTATCCTATATGTCCATGATCTCATGTTGCCCTTTATGTCCATGATCTCATTCCTCATGATGATCATGATCTCATACATAGTGACTTGCTTTATCGCAAATGTAACATCGTCATTTTCTTTTAGCCTTAGGTCTAGCCTTTCCTTTTGATTTAGTCCCGAAATTATTTCTTTTCTTTGCATGAGAAGAAAAGGCAGCAGGAGGACCTTTAGGCATGGGCATTTCTTACACTTCTTCCCTTGTTTCTTCTTGAATGCATCTAGCCATTAATTCCTCGAAACCAGGAATTACATTATAGTTCAAAAGAATAGTCCTGAACACATACCATTCAAATGGCAATCCTCCAAGAGTTGTGAGTGTCATTTCTCTGTCAGTAATAGTTTCCCCAATAGATAGGAGATCGTTCTTGATCTCGGTGATTCTTAAGAAGTATGCTTGCATACTTTCATCTTTACCCTTCTTGATTTCCCTCAGCTTATTTCTAAGAAACAAAACTTGATTTGCATCATTAACTTTAAATAAACTCACCAGTCTATCATAGATTTCCTTGGAGGTGTCCAGTTCAGAGATGTAGGCCACCAAGTGCTTGTCGATAGAGTCTCGGATGATCTTGTATTGTTTTGATTTCTCCATTTTTTCATTTGTTCCAGGCAGCAACGGATGCATTTGATGGAGGCTCAACAATATTGCCTCTCACATGATCCAACACTCCTTGATTCTCAAGGGTTAGATCGATAGACATCTTCCATCCGTGATAGTTAGCTTTCTCACGGAGCTTGTCTTTAGCAGGAAAGAGTGTTGAGGACCCCATAGTTCTTTTAGGATAACCTTGCCAATATTCTCTTCGATGATTGCTCTTGCTCTTGCTCGGGCTTTGTCTTCACCTCAGCTCCAATACCATGTTAAGTTATCGTATGTTCTATGCTTATAATAGTTTACTTCTTTTTCTTATTATATTCCACCGATTAGCAATCACATGTACATAAAGTAAAGTGCAGATAGAACATTAAACGATCGACAGAAAACAAGCCAAGACAAGAGACACAAGATGTAGCGGCTAGCCAGGGACAAACTCCACAATGTGTGGGGAAACCCTTTGATCAAATCTTCTTTTATGTTCAATAATTCAGCAGAGAGAAATAGTACAATAAATCTTATTCATATCAGCAGTAGCAAACCCTAGATCAGTAGCATCAGCATTAGCGGCTTCATTATCAAACTAGGGCAGACCATATCTCACAAACCGACCGTCGGATTGACTTCATTCCACCACCAAAAGTTTCGGTTTCCAGAGGAGGTTCAGATGAACCTACAGCGTAGTTCCAAAGAGGAGATCTTCTAGGCCACGCAATTCAATCTTTACTTCTGCAGTTGTAGCTTCAATTTCAGCAATTTCCGGCTTCAAACTAGGGCAGTCGATATCTTGCAAACCGTTCGTCGGATTGACTTCATTCCACCACCAAAAGTTGTGGCTTTCAGAGGAGGTTCAGATGAACCTACAGTGCAGTTCCAAAGAGGAGATCTTCTAGGCCATGCAAGTCAATCTTTACTTCTGCAGTTGCAGCTTCAAATTCAACAGCTTCCGGCTTCACATGTGAGAGAGAGAGAGACCCATTTCAGCGCAGTAGAGAAGAGACTCATATATGCGCAGTAGAGAGAGAGAGAGATGTGATGAGATGAGTGAGTCCAAATGAGGAAAAGTCCTCTTATATTTATACACAACGTTGGTGGGTGAATAGATGCGACTGTTGTGCTTCTGAGCCTACATGAGTTGTAGGTCGGCTTGATAATAATTCCATAATCAAAATAAATTCATATCTCCATGAATACTTATCGGAATCAGATGATGTTTATATCAATCCTACACCTCTCGATGAGATGAATCTAATAAAAATATTATCAGCCATTAATAAGATGACCCACATGAAGTTTTGCCCTGGTTGCCAATTTTAACACCTGCAATACAATATTAGATGATGGAGGAAAAGAGATGTGCAGTCTCTCTTGTTCCAATAAATATACAAAAACATAATACTTTCCTACAATACAATATTAGATGATGGAGGAAGAGAGGTGTACAATCTCTCTTCTTCCAATAAATATGTATAATATTTACAAGAAATGCTTAAAACCAAGTCCAAAGATGATATTCAAAGAAATTGCATTTGTTTACCCCTTGAGGAATGGTTGTCGGCCTAGACCTCCTAGTGGTATTTCGTTTACAAAATCTTTGTTTTATGTCCAATTAGAGTGATTCCAAAGCCAATTTAAATTGAATTCATATAGATACTTCCAGTATAAACAGGTTTTCAAAATGGTTTGAAATGATATGCTAAAAATGATAAATAGTACCATGTTTGATAGAGCTGCTTGTGAATTTTTTACTAGACCAACAATCAATATTTGAAATGTAACGTCTTCGTTAAAAATTGGGTCGATGTGATTCCACTTAGAGATTAAATTAGATTCATTTTTATCTTTCCAGTAAAAACAGGTTTTAAAAATTCTTAGGCTTGATATCACAAAATTTGTGATGAACTTCCCTAGGAGGCAGAGTTTTACTATGTTGATTTGAAGACATGCAGTCATTAAATGTGGCATATATTTTTCATTTGACCTCCAAATGGGATGATTCAAATTGTGTACTGATCTAGACTTGAATATATGTCTCCCATTTAAACAGGTTTTGAAAAGAATATGATTTGAGACGTCAAATATGCCAATGAACAGTCAAGACCTAGAATTGTCATCATGCAGATTTTTCGAGAAGCAGTTAGTATTTTAAGAATAATGTTTTCATATGATACCTGATTGAGGTGATTCAAATTTATTTGGAAATTAGATTCCAAGGGCTATCTTCCCTATGAATTTCAGGTAAAAAAATTTCCATTAGACCCCTCAAAGCAAGGTTGTACTAACTTTGTCCTCAAAATTTCACTTGAGACCTAGTTTTGATTTTGATCACATTTTTATTTGTTATATAAATTGAAAATTTCAAAATAGATTCAAAAACTAGATTTCAAGAGATATATTAAAAAAAACATGATTTCAAAATGATCCTATATGATTACCCAAAATAGGATTGTTAATACATTTTTCCATGTAATCCTTTAAAATGAGTATTGAACAATGATGTGATATTTTATTCATGAGAATTTAAACTAAAAGTCTTATTGTGAAATCATTCTACCTATTTATTTATTTATGTTATTCTATCCTACTCTATTGCCGAAAAATAAGTCATTCTCTCAAGTATAAGAGAATTTCCAATGCATCCATTTTCGTAACAAGATCATAAGTAAACTCACATCCAAATTTGAAAAATATACTTTAATGAATGTTTGGACATGAAAAATTATTTGATCATAAAAATTTGATGCTAAAGGATGTTGAAAATTGGAGTAGTGTTGTGACCTAATGACTATTTGAAACCAAGTTTTAAGATGATCTTTGTTTTCTTGGCTCTCGTTAATTGTCATAACACAAAACTCTTCTTGTGGTACTTGTTCAAAATCTTGTATGCACAAGGGATCTTGTGATATACATGCTAGAAATTCATCAATTTCTGGCTCTAATGTTTGATCTTCATTGCATGTGATCCATGACTCATTCACCTCCTCACAAATATAGCTAGAAGAAAGTTCTAGATTCTCTTCTTGAGGATCATCTTCATGGATGCTTTGTTCCTCTTCTATATGTTGAAATGAAGATTCTTCCCTAGTGACCATTCTAAATTGTGGACAAGGGTTTAAGAAGATCCTTGTGGTGGCATACCCTCCTTCTCTAAATGACTTTTTTAACATCATTTTTTTTAGATCTTGTCTTGCAAATGGATTTTGTAGTTATTTTTTATTTTTTTAATTTTTTTGTTGGGGGTTTTGTTTTGGGAATCTACTTTTCTAATTTCTATGTCTAAACATAAATAACCATAATGAAAAGTGTTTTTGTTTTTTTTATGTGTTTTCTAAACAATCTTCCTAATTGACTATATTGAAGTATGCTTCCCCGGCAACGACGCCAAAATGTTGGGTCAATTTATTGAGTAAATTAACACAAGTATTTAATTATCAATCCGGGCTTGTAAGCTTGGAAGCATGTCCAAAATATATGGATTTCAGCTGTAATCAATTTTAGAATATGAAATATAAAGATTTAAAGAAATGCATATTACAAATATAAACTCTAACTAAGTAATTTCTAATTCATTTAAATAATATGTGGGATAAGGCTCCTAACTTAGGAGAACCTAGTTGTCCTTCCCTACAATACTATTTCCATGAAGAGAAATCCAAAAGCACTAATTAACAATGGTTTATGATGCAGAAGATGTAAAAGAAGGGGCTCCTAACTAAGGAGGACCAGGTTGTCCTTGTTCACAATTTTTGCTTCAGACCAGAAATGCAGAAATAACTTCAAATAAGAAAAGGAGAATGAAATTCAGTTTTAGTTCAAGATCAAATAAAAGGGGAATTTAACTTAAATTCATGTGTGTCCCTTCATATGTAGATTAGAATTAAACCAATATCCATTCTGTTGGTATTATGACTCAGATTTGGCACTATGACACAGGTGTTGTCCTTGATGGCAACTCACTCAGATGACAGATCACAGTTCAGCAGGTTAGCAACTCAGAGTTACAGATCAGACTTCACAAAATGAGGAAAGAGAAGTATACGTAGGTTCATCTTGAAAAAGTAGCGTATACATGCGGGTTAACAAACCAAAGGGAGTGTATACGTACACACGCACTTTCACTAAATGAAATGCACGTATATCTTGGAAAACTAAGTTTTGGTCCAAGGTATTTGGTCCATGGTATTTTGATCCATGGTATTGGTCCAAGATATATGGTCTGAGGTATTGACCCTAAGTATTTGGTCCAAGGTATTGGTCCTAAGTGGTTTTGGTCCATGGTATTGAGTAAGGCCTAAGACTATAAAAGGATGAGAAGATCATTAGGCAAAGTCACTCAAGTATTGAATATCTGATGAAGAGCAAGATCTAGTGTACAGGTTATTGGGTTATGGTGCATAGCTAGATCTGAACCAAGGATGAACCTTAGCGCTTGATGAAGGAGAAGATCTAATGATGGGTCAAGATATTAAGGCTTGAAGTGAAGTATCTTTATGTGGTTTGATCATTTATCTGAATAACTGGCGCATGTTGTAGTCTGTAAATATGATGATCTAGGTATAACTTAAGTTTGGAATTGTTGTAATATTTAAATCATCATTTACAGATCTGTACGCATGTTCACTTTAGAAAAGGCGCGTATACACACCGATTCTACATATCAAAACAACGTATACATCTTAAATTTGATTTGCATATCTGTACGCAGGTTAGCCTTGAGAAAAGAGCATATGCACGCAGGTTCGACATATGGAAGTAGTGTATACCTTATAAAATATGTTTTAGCTAGTTCTATTTGCTATAGTAGTGTTCTGGGTTCTGGATTGGGTTCTGGTTACTGTATTTTGGTTACAGCATTCTGAAAGATCAGATTGAAGGGTTGTCAAAGTGATTGATTGATTCAGTTGTGATTGGTGCAAAGGAGATTGGTTGATGTAGATATATATTTATTGATGGATCTAGTTTGAAAATTTGTGAAACGTGGTCCTTGGAAGAAAAGAGAAGGTTGTAGCCTTCTATAGGTCGGCACCTACGTACTAGTAAACATATTAGCTAGTACAAGAGCTAGGGGGTTGTAGCTCCCTTCTAGGAGAAGCTGGAGAACGAGAGAAGGTTGTAGCCTTCTACAGGTAGAAGCCTACTTACTAGTATAAGTCTGCACCAGTACCAAAATTGTAAAAAGAAGTTTATTATTATTAAAAGGAAGATAGATATGATTGCAGTAGGTGGTTTTCACCCACATTGAGTTTCCACCTTATATCTTGTGTTCATGTGTGTGATTTTCTGTTATGTTTTTACTGCACCTGGTTATTGTTTATATGGTTCTAATGCACTGATTAAAGATCAACATATGATGAATTAACTAAATCATAAGTTTTCAGAATATACGCTAGTTTCTTTAAACACAGTTGTGTATAGACGTGAGTTCCATTAACTGAAGTAGCATATAAGAATCTGATTATGGAAATTAAAAATTATTGACTTGCTAATACTGATTCATCCCCCTTCTCAGTATTATTTCCAACAATTGGTATCAGATCAGGTCCTTCAGAAGAAGCTTGATCACTTGAAGGAAGATCCATCATCATGAGTAATCAAGAAAGAGAGAGATCCATCAGAACACCAATCTTCGATGGAAGCAACTTCATTTATTGGAAGGTAAGAACCACAACCTATCTTCAATCTCTTGGAACAGATGTCTGGGAAATCGTGGAAGGAGGATATGCATTTCCATCAGCGATTCCTACAGATGCGGTAGGTAAAAATCAATATGAAACCAATGCCAAGGCTGTCAATACATTATTGGGAAGTCTGTCACAATTAGAATTTGTCAAAGTTATGCAGCTCAAATCCGCCAAAGAAATATGGGACAAAGTCATTCTAAGCTATGAAGGAGACTCTAAGTTAAAACGTGAAAAACTGCAAACTCTCAGAATTCAATATGAAACTCTCAAAATTCATAATGATGAAAGTATATCTAGTTACTTCTTACGTATAGATGAGATTGTTAATTGCATGAAGAATTTGGGTGAAGAGATAAAAGAAGTTACTTTAGTTGAAAAGGTTTTAATATCCTTGTCTGCTAAGTTTGAATCAAAAGTATCTGCCAGAGAAGAAAAGAAGGATCTTCAGACTATTACTATCACACAGCTGCACAGAATCTTAACTACTTTCGAAATAAGAAAAGGAGGTCCATCAGATATGAGAGAATCCGCATTTAAAGCTTCAGGAAAAGAAGAACTTAATGAATCAGGACATATTTCAGAAGGAGAAGAAGAAGCAAACTTTGTCAAGAACCTTCAACGGGGTTCCGGAAGATTCATAGGTAAACTACCTTTCAAATGTTTTGCTTGTGGAAGAGTCGGTCATTATGCTGCCAAATGTCCTCATAAAGACAAGTTTGATAAAGGTAAGGAATCTGCAAAATGGAATAGAAAAAGAAGTGTAAGTAAAAAGAGCTACTATACTCATGAAGATAGCGATGGTTTATCAAATAGTGATGAAGATGAAAATAGCAATGACTATAGACTTCTGATGGCTTATGAAGATGATGATTTTTTAGATGCTTTAGATGAAGATGACCTTTATGAAGAAATCTCTAAACTCAAAATCTGTTTAGAAGAAAAGAGTATGATTATAGATACCTTGACATTCCAACTTGCTGAAAGAGAAAAACACAATGAAAAGCTAGAATGTGAAATTGTGGGTCTAAGAAAGGATCTTGAGAAAAAAAAAGCTCTCAATATTAGATTTGCTAAAGGATCAGATACCTTAAATGAAATTATCAAAGTGTAGTGCTCTCCTATGATAAAGACATGTCTTGGATACACTGAAGAAACATCTCAATCATAGAAGTCGTCAACCTCCACTAAAAGCTATCGTGATGCAGCAAAGAGCAGTGAACAGTTCGACAATCATCAGCAAAGGCATAAAGCAAATCACCAGGTGAATCAGGCTCAATTTACTTCAAGGATGAACAGAGGCCACAATCAACCTCAGGTAAATCACACTCAATTTGCTTCAAAGAATATCAATCAACAAGTCAGTAGAAGGAACTTCAACTACAATCATCAAGTCAATAGATTCAATAATAGCAGGAACTTCTTTAATGGTCAATGTTTCTCATGTCATAATTTTGGACACAAAGCTGCTCAATGTGTTGCTTACAAAACTATCATGACTAGAGAAGCACGAAATCAAAGAAATGTGACAGGGATCAAGAAAAGTTCCTATAATAGCTTTTCTCTTCTTGAAAATGAAATGGAATGCTCAATCTGTAACAACTTTGGCCATGAAGAATCTGAATGCAGGAGTAAATTTCGGCAAATAGCTCAAAAGGAGCAAACTCCATTAAATCCCAAAATATGGAGAAAGAAAGAACCGCAAACAAAAAGATGTGGTATAGCCTTGTATGCAGAAGGACAAGAAAACCAGTGGTACATCGACAGTGGATGCTCAAAACACATGACAGGTGACAGATAAAAACGACACCCATATAATGCCTTAGAAAAGGAAAAGAGTGTCTCACTTGGAAACGACACTTCTGCTGTCATAAAAGGTAAAGGCTTTGTTTTCTTGAAAGAAAAAGTTAAAGCTAGGAATGTTATGTATGTTGATGGCTTAAAGCATAATCTGTTGAGTGTGAGTCAAATGTGTGATCAAGGAAATGAAGTAGTGTTTCAATCAAATGGATGTGTTGTTCATGAGCTTGATACAAGAGAAACCGTGATTAAAGGGACAAGAACTCCAAACAACCTATACATACTCAAGAGACGACAAAAACAGTACTATCTAAGCAAAAATGATGAACACTAGCTATGGCACAGAAGATTGGGGCACCTAAGTTTTTCTCAAATAAGAAAAGCATGCAGATTCCAGGTTGTTCGTGATCTCCCTGATATCAAAATTCCAGAAAATACAATATGCAAATCATGTCAATTTGGTAAGCAAACTAGATCACACTTCCCTGAAAAGAAAGAATCAGCTAGTAAGCCTCTTGAACTTGTTCATACTGATTTATGTGGACCATCAAGGAAAAAGTCACCTCGTGGAGAAGAATACTTTATATTATTCATTGATGATTTTTCCAGAATGTGTTAGATAGGACTTCTAAAGCATAAAGATGAAGCATTTGAAAAGTTCAAAGCCTTCAAAGCTTTGGTTGAAAATGAATCAAATCGGAAAATCAAATGCCTCAGATCTAATCGAGGAGGGGAATTTACTTCGAATGAATTCTTTGACTTTTGTGAAGAACATGGAATAAAAATGCAATTCTCCACTGCAAGGACTCCTCAGCAAAATGGAGTGGTAGAAAGGATGAATAGAACTGTTCAACAAATGGCTCGTGCTATGCTAGATGAGTCTGGAACTCCTGCAACCTTCTGGGGTGAAGCTGCATTCGCTGTCGTCACTATTCTCAACCAAGCAAATGTTCGGGTAAACAACACTCAAACTCCACATGAACTTTGGTATGGTAAGACTCCTACTGTAAAATACTTCAAAGTTTTTGGAAGCAAATGTTACATCAAAAGGACTGATGAAAAACTTGGTAAGTTTGAACCCAGAGCAGACAAAGATATTCTCCTTGGTTACTCCTCCCGAAGTAAAGGATATAAATGTTATAATAAAAGACTTGGGGAAATTATTGAAAGTATTGATGTTGTGGTTGATGAAGGATGCAAAAATCCAAAACAAATAAAAATCGAAGATTATGAAGAAGATGAGGATTATCCTTCCACATCAAATCACACTCATTCTGAAGAAGAAACCAATGAAGCACTAGAAGAAGAGATAAGGGTAGAAGAAAAGATTCCGTCCAGGTTTGCTCAAAAAAATCATCCAGAAACTCAAATTTTGGGACAGAAAGAGGCAGGTGTGCAGACAAGAAGAAATATTACAGAAGCTTCAAGTTATCTATCATTTCTATCCTCTACCGAACCTCAAAATGTAAATGAAGCATGCAAAGATGAATGTTGGATCAAGGCCATGAATGAAGAACTTGAGAAAATTGAAAAGAATAATACTTGGGAATTAGTTCCTAGACCTCGTGATAGAATATCATAGGAACTAAATGGATATTCAAAAACAAGCTGAATGAAAATGGAGAAGTTATTAGAAACAAGGCCAGACTTGTTTGTAAAGGATATGCTCAACAAGAAGGTATAGATTTTGAAGAAACTTTTGCACCTGTTGCTAGACTTGAAGCCATAAGAATGTTCCTTGCTCTTTCTAGTTGTCAGAAATTCAAAGTATACCAAATGGATGTAAAATATGCCTTTCTTAATGGAGAGTTAGAAGAAGAAGTCTATATTGAGCAACCAGACAGATTCATTCTTGGAAATGATGCAAAACTTGTATGCAGACTCAGAAAGGCTCTCTATGGTCTAAAACAAGCTCCAAGGGCCTGGTATTACCATCTTGACAAATATCTCCATCAACAAGGTTTTTCAAAGGGATCAGCTGATAGCAATCTATATACAAAGATTGACAATAATAAATTGCTAATACTTGTTGTGTATGTTGATGATATCATTTTTGGAAGCAATGAAGAAGCCATGAGTCGGAATTTTGCTTCGGTAATGCAGCAAAAATTTGAAATGTCCCTGTTTGGTGAGCTTACATATTTTCTTGGTCTACAAGTTCAACAAAATAAAGATGGTATTTTTCTGTCACAAACCAAATATCTCAAACAGATCTTGAAAAAATATGACATGGAAGATTCTAAACCAGTATGTACCCCAATGGTAACAGTGTTAAAATTGGCAACCAGGGCAAAACTTCATGTGGGTCATCTTATTCATGGCTAATAATATTTTTATTAGATTCCTCTCATCGAGAGGTGTAGGATTGATATAAAGATCATCCAATTCCGATAAGTATTCATGGAGATATGAATTTATTTTGATTATGGAATTATTATCAAGCCGACCTACAACTCATGTAGGCTCAGAAGCCCAACAGTCGCATCTATTCACCCACCAACGTTGTGTATAAATATAAGAGGACTTTTCCTCATTTGGACTCACTCATCTCATCACATCTCTCTCTCTCTACTGCGCAGATATGAGTCTCTTCTCTACTGCGCTGAAATGGGTCTCTCTCTCTCACACATGTGAAGCCAGAAGCTGTTGAATTGAAGCTGCAACTGTAGAAGTAAAGATTTACTTGCGTGGCCTAGAAGATCTCATCTTTGGGACTGCACTGTAGGTTCATCTGAACCTCCTTTGAAAGCCGCAACTTTTGGTGGTGGAATGAAGTCAATCCGACGAATGGTTTGCAAGATATCGACTGCCCTAGTTTGAAGCCGGAAACTGCTGAAACTGAAGCTGCAACTGCAGAAGTAAAGATTGAATTGCGTGGCCTAGAAGATCTCCTCATCTGAACTACATTGTAGGTTCATCTAAACCTCCTCTGGAAGCCGAAACTTTTGGTGGTGGAATGAAGTCAATCCGACGGTCGGTTTGTGAGATACAGTCTGCCCTAGTTTGATAATGAAGCCGCTAATGCTGATGCTACTGATCTAGGGTTTGCTACTGCTGATATGAATCAGATTTATTGTACTATTTCTCTCTGCTGAATTATTGAAGATAAAAGAAGATTTGATCAAAGGGTTTCCCCACACATTGTGGGGTTTTTCCCTGGCTAGCTGCCACATCTTGTGTCTCTTGTCTTGGCTTGTTTTCTATCGATCGTTTAATGTTCTATCTGCACTTTACTTTATGTACATGTGATTGCTAATCGGTGGAATATAATAAGAAAAAGAAGTAAACTGTTATAAGCATAGAACATACGATAACTTAACATGGTATCGGAGCTGAGGTGAAGACAAAGCCCGAGCAAGAGCAAGAGCAATCATTGAAGAGAAGATTGGCAAGGCTATCCTAAAAAGAACTATGGGGTCCTCAACACTCTTTCCTGCCGAAGACAAGCTCCGTGAGAAAGCTGACTATCACGGATGGAAGATGTCTATCGATCTAACCCTTGAAGATCAAGGAGTGCTGGACCATGTAAGAGGCAATATTGTTGAGCCTTCATCAAATGCATCTGTTGCTGCCTGGAACAAATGGAAAAATGGAGAAGTCAAAACAAAGAAGATCATCCGGGACTCTATCGACAAGTGCTTGGTGGCCTACATCTCTGATCTAGACACCTCCAAGGAAATCTACGACAGAGTGGTGAGTTTATTTAAAGTTAATGATGCAAATCAAGTTTTGTTTCTTAGAAATAAGTTGAGGGAAATCAAGAAGGGTAAAGATGAAAGTATGCAAGCATACTTCTTAAGAATCACCGAGATCAAGAACGATCTCCTATCTATTGGGGAAACCATTACTGACAGAGAAATGGCACTCACAACTCTCGGAGGATTACCATCTGAATGGTATGTGTTCAGGACTACTCTTCTGAACAATAATGTAATTCCTAGTTTCGAGGAATTAATGGCTAGATGCATTCAAGAACAAACAAGGGTAGAAGAGCAGGAAATGCCCTTGCCTAAAGGTCCTCCTGCTTCTTTTTCTTCTCATGCTAAGAAAAGAAATAATTTTGGGTCTAAATCGAAAAGAAAGGATGGATTTAAGGGTGGAAGAAAAGGACGATGTTTCATTTGCAATAAAGCAGGTCACTATGCAAGGGAATGCCCTGATAGAAAGGACTCTCACCGTAACGATGATCAAAATCCCTCTCATGGTAATCGAAGGAATGGAAAATTCAACAACAAAGGAAAAAGGAATGCAGGAAATCAAGGAAGAAGGCAACCATTCAAGAAGGCTAGAAATTCCAAGTATGAATCTAACACTGTTGACGATAAGCAGGCTGAATATTATCTACCAGCTACTCTATCTACCTCCGCTCCTTCGGACTCAATGGGAATTTGGCTCATTGATAGTGTTGCCTCAAGACACTTCACTGGTTACAAAGAAGTACTCTATAATCTGGTAGAGAAGGAAACTAACCTGGAAATTGTCCTTGGAGATGACATGAAATACCCAGTGAAAGGTGTAGGCAATGTTTCTCTTAAACTGAATCAAGGTAATATGATTCACTTACGAGATGTATTATATGTACCTGATCTCAAAAAGAACCTGGTATCCATCTCGGCAATGGAAGACAAAGGATATAAGGTAACCTTCAGCGATGGTAAGGTACGCATATGGAAAAATAATGTTAAAGATGCTTTCACTCTTGGGTTTCGAGTTGATTCTTTATATCAAGTCGGTGGAAGTCCGCTAGGTGTCATGTCTTATGACACAACGCTTCAGTCCGAACTTTGGCATCGGAGGTTTTCCCACCTTCATTACAAAGCTCTACCCGATGTAAGACAGATGGTAACAGGGATGCCTGAATTCCAAGTAGAGAAAGAAGGTGTATGTCCGGGATGTGCCGAAGGAAAGCTCAAAAGGGGACCATTCCCTTCAAGTCAAAGCAAGACCTCCGATATATTACAACTAGTTCATGCAAACATATCAGCTATGATGCCTGTGAACTCCTTGGGAGGATACTCATATTATCTCACTTTTACAGATGACCATTCTCGAAAGACCTGGATATACTTCTTGAAAAAGAAGGGTGAAGTGTTCCCTTGGTTCCGACACTTCAAATCCCTAATCGAGAATCAAACCGAAAAGTATATCAAGATCTTAAGAACTGACAATGGGACTGAATATGAATCTAATGAGTTCCATGATTTTTGTAAAGAGGCTGGCATCAAGAGGGAGACTACTACACCATATACTCCTGAACTGAATGGTGTGGTGGGAAGGAAGAACCACACGATGATGGAAGCTGTCCGGGCCATGCTACATGATCAAAGACTTCCAAAGTTTCTATGGGCTGAAGCTACAAACACTGCCGTATATGTACAAAATTGATGCCCTCATCAAGCATTGGGTTCCAAGACTCCTAAAGAAAAATTCACCGGTAAGAAACCTGATGTTTCTCATTTTATAATTTTTGGAAGCCCTGTATACTTTCATGTGCCGAAAGAGAAAAGAAATAAATTGGGAGCATCTGGAAAGAAGGGAATTTTCGTGGGCTATGGTGAAAATACTAAAGGCTATATAATCTATGTAGCCGGTCAAAGGGAAGTCATAATTAGTCATGATGTCACCTTTGACGAAGATATGGCTCTCAGCAAGGTGATCAATCTTCCGACTTTGAGGAGCTCTCAAGAAGCCGACACCAGGGAACCGAAAGAAAAGGATGATGAATCAATGCCTGATGTAGAAGAACCCATGGATCCGATTGATCCTCGTCCATATGAGCCTTCCTCTTCTAGGAAGAGGCCTTCATGGCTTAAGGGGTTACTTGATGATGTTGAAGGATATGCTGCACCCCGAGGAACCTTTCGTGAAAGTAAGAAACCTAATAGGTATCAAGGATACCTGACCATCATGAGCACGATCATACAAAATGAGCCTTCGTCATTCTCAGATGCCGTCAAGAATCAAGTATGGAAGGATGCTATGACCGAAGAATATGAGTCTATCATAAAGAATGATGTTTGGGAAGTAGTTCCCAGACCCCAGGACAAGACTGTTATTACTTCCAAATGGCTTTACAAGATAAAGCATGCAGCAGATGGAAGCACGGAAAAGTATAAGGCTCGTTTTGTTGCTTGAGGTTTCTCCCAAAAGGAAGGTATAGACTATGATGAGATATTTGTACCTGTTGCCAGATATACGACCATCTGCTCGATCATAGCCCTTGCTGCTTCACAAGGATGGAACCTACATCAGATGGATGTCAAGACTCTGATTCTTGCATGGCTCGATCAAAGAAGAGGTCTACGTGGAGCAACCCGAAGGATTTGAGATTTATGATCGAAAATCTCATGTATGCAGGTTGAAGAAAGCTCTCTATGGGCTGAAGCAAGCTCCCCGAGCATGGTATGAGAGGATCGATAGCTACTTGATGAAGCTGGGATTCACTAGGAGTGAAGCCGATCCTAACCTTTACTTTAAGGTTGAAGATGACAAGCCTCTCATACTGGTGTTGTATGTGGATGACCTCTTTCTAACAGGTGCAGACCCTCTCATTCACAAATGTAAGAGGGAGCTGGCCTCTGAATTTGAAATGAAAGACCTAGGACTGATGCACTACTTCCTAGGACTTGAAGTGTGGCAAAAGCCAGGAGAAATTTTCCTATCTCAAGGAAAATATGTGGTGAAGATATTGGAAAGATTCGGAATGGTGGACTGCAAGCCTGTAACTACTCCGATGGAGCTTGACTTCAAGAAGTTAAGCGGTAGTGCTACTGGACCTGTTTTACGAAATGCTACCGAGTATCGGCAACTCATCGGAGCATTAATGTTCTTAGTGAACTCCCGTCCAGATATATGCTTTGCAGTCAACACGTTGAGATAGCATATGGTTGAACCCCACCACATACACTGGATTGGTGCTAAGAATCTGCTGAGATATCTTCGTGGCACTATCACTTATGGGTTAAGATACATTGCCAGAGATGTGAGACTATTTGGATACATAGATGTTGACTGGGCAAGCAATGTGGAGGACCGTAAGAGCACTTTCGGGTGTTGTTTCTCCTTGGGATCTGCTTCGATATCCTGGATGAGAAGGAAACAAAAGTCAGTGGCTTTGAGCACCGCCGAAGCAGAGTATATTGCTGCTAGCATGGCTTCTTGTGAGGCAGTTTGGTTGCGAAAGCTCTTCAGTGAGTTGTTTGGATTCAAATTGGATACCACTGTGATCCTCTGTGACAACCAAAGTGGGATTCGCTTGTCAGAGAATCCCGTATTCCATGATCGCTCCAAGCATATTGATATCAGATACCATTATATTCGAGATATGGCGCAACGGGGAGCTACAAGGCTCCATCATATCGGTACAGATGAACAGGTCGCCGACATTCTGACAAAACCCCTTGGGAAAGTAAAATTTCTGACTTTCCGTGAACAACTTGGAGTTGTTCAAAGACCCTCCAATGAGGGTCATGTATGATGCATTGAGCTCTGAGAGCTCTAGGGGGGTGCGGGGTGCTTCTTGGAGCAACATATGACCACAGGGTGACTCACCCTCCCCTGGTGGTGCACACTGGAACAAGATGATTCGCTCTCTTGTGGGACAAGATGATTCGCTCTCTTGTGGAATAGGATGATTCGCTCTCCTGTGTAGTAGGATGATTAGTTCTCCTGTGAGGCCTGGATTGATGTGTTCTCCATGGCAGCCTGGATTGATGTGTTCTCCACGGCGATTATAGCAGGATTGATGTGTTCTCCTGTGAGGCCTGGATTGATGTGTTCTCCATGGCAATTGTAGCAGGATTAATGTGTTCTCCTGTGAGGACAGGATTGATTAGTTCTCCTGTTGAGGCATCCTACCCATGAAGTCTGGGACTCATGGGAAGTACCTCTCATCTGATCAATAAGCAGGGAAATGAAGTTAGGGATCATAGTAGTACCGATGGATGCATCGTTGTAACTACCGTACTCCCTACGCTAGGATGACCTCCATTGATCTGGGATCAATGATACTGGTATGGGACCAGTGGTAGGAGTTGTACCATATAATGACGCTGACTTCGGGTCGGTTGAGACTGGTCTGGGATCAGTGGTACATACTCTGAGACTGACTTTGAGTCAGTGGAGGATGATATTGGTCTGGGACCATTGGAGTTGTACTCACTATGACGCTGACTTTGGGTTGATTGAGACTAGTCTGGGACCAGTGGTACATACTCTGAGACTGACTTTGAGTCAGTATGATACATCCTCGATCATTTCTTCTTCTTCATAATTCGGACAAAAGCAGAGTAGAACAGAACAATGCAAGAGCAGAGCATAACAGAACAAAACAGTACAGATCAGTGCAGGGCAGAACAAGACTAAGCAGAACAGGCAGAATAGAGCAGAGCAGGGCAAGGGTCAGGCTGTACAGGGCAGTGCATTTGATGGATGAATAGTAACGACCGATAGACAGATTGCAGATGAAGTTCTCCATGGTTGAGAGGGAGTGTTAAAATTGGAAACCAGGGTGAAACTTCATGTGGGTCATCTTATTCATGGCTAATAATATTTTTATTAGATTCCTCTCGTCGAGAGGTGTAGGATTGATATAAAGATCATCCAATTCCGATAATTATTCATGGAGATATGAATTTATTTTGATTATGGAATTATTATCAAGCCGACCTACAACTCATGTAGGCTCAGAAGCCCAACAGTCGCATCTATTCACCCACCAACGTTGTGTATAAATATAAGAGGACTTTTCCTCATTTGGACTCACTCATCTCATCAGATCTCTCTCTCTCTACTGCGCAGATATGAGTCTCTTCTCTACTGCGCTGAAATGGGTCTCTCTCTCTCACACATGTGAAGCCGGAAGCTGTTGAATTGAAGCTACAACTGCAGAAGTAAAGATTGACTTGCGTGGCCTAGAAGATCTCCTCTTTGGAACTACGTTGTAGGTTCATCTGAACCTCCTTTGAAAGCCGTAACTTTTGGTGGTGGAATGAAGTCAATCCGACGAACGGTTTGCAAGATATCGACTGCCTTAGTTTGAAGCCGGAAACTGCTGAAACTGAAGCTGCAACTGCAGAAGTAAAGATTGACTTGCGTGGCCTAGAAGATCTCCTCATCTGAACTGCGTTGTAGGTTCATCTGAACCTCCTCTGGAAGCCGAAACTTTTGGTGGTGGAATGAAGTCAATCCGACTGTCGGTTTGTGAGATATGGTCTGCCCTAGTTTGATAATGAAGCTGCTAATGCTGATGCTACTGATCTAGGGTTTGCTACTGCTGATATGAATCAGATTTATTGTACTATTTCTCTCTGCTAAATTATTGAAGATAAAAGAAGATTTGATCAAAGGGTTTCCCCACACATTGTGGGGTTTGTCCCTGGCTAGCCGCCACATCTTGTGTCTCTTGTCTTGGCTTGTTTTCTGTCGATCGTTTAATGTTCTATCTGCACTTTACTTTATGTACATGTGATTGCTAATCAGTGGAATATAATAAGAAAAAGAAGTAAACTATTATAAGCATAGAAAATACCATAACTTAACAAGTAGGATGCAATCTTAGCTCAAATGATGAATCAGCAGCAGTACATCAACCAACTTACAGATCCATGATTGGCAGTTTGCTTTATCTAACAGGTACCCGACCAGACATCATGCATGCAGTAGGAATAGTTGGAAGATTCCAAGCAAATCCAAAGGAATCACACCTTCAGGCAGTCAAAAGGATTTTCAAATATCTTCAAGGGACACAGAATTTTGGTTTATGGTATCCTAGAGATACAGATCTTACACTTCATGCATATACAGATGCAGATTGGGCAGGAAGCGTTGATGACAGAAAAATCACTAGTGGTGGTGCATTCTATATGGGTTCCAGATTAGTGTCTTGGTTCAGCAAGAAACAAAGTTCAATTGCATTATCTACAGCTAAAGCAAAATATGTGGTTGTTGCATCTTGCTGCACACAACTCCTTTGGATGATGCAAACATTGCAAGACATTCAAATCACATGTACTCCACCCATATCCATTTTATGTGATAATACAAGTGCCATCAATATTTCAAAGAATCCAGTCATGCATTCCAAGACCAAGCACATACCCATTAAATATCATTTTCTACGTGAACAAGTGCTTGAACAAAAGGTCAAATTGGAGTATGTTCCCTCCAAAGAACAGGTTGCTGACATATTCACAAAACCACTGCCTAGAGAGACATTTGAATATCTCAGACATAAAATGGGAATAGTTGATGCATCATCTTGTTGTTAAAACTTACCTGTTTCAGAGAAAGGTGGTTATACGCGAGTTTCATGAAGCGTAGTCGCATACATACGCCGGTTTCTGTGGATACAGTCGCGTATATGTTGGTTTGAGGAAAAGCAGTGGGCCAAACTCAAGAAGAAAGGGGTCTGATATGGTTCAGTGAATTATCTGCTCTGCTTGATGATGGTTACAGTCTATGGATGACATGTGGAAATATGTTGGCTCTCATAAGTTGTGGATAACTTGATGTATATCTGTTTGATGATGATGCCTTGATAACTCTTCTATTATATGAAATGATTAAATCTGATAGTGATCATCTGGCACAGGTTCAGGGGGAGCATATGCTTCTAATAATGAATTATTGGCATTATCTTAGAAGATCTTGGTACAGATTCACACAGTTTTTTTTTATTCAGGTGAAACAGGTTCAGGGGGAGAACACGGTTGCTAGACTGGATGTTGATTGAGAAATGCTACTAATGATAGTTGCTGATGACTATCATGGTCTTGGTCTCTGTTATATATGTCATGTATATCTTTTTATGAAAAGGTCATGAAATGACCTATTTTGTTACCCCACTATGCATGGGATGGATGATGTAATGTTTTTGTTTTGACATGTATAAACAATTGGTATATCCCCACTTGGTTGGGAGATGGATGTATGTATGAGTCATTAGTGATAGGAAGGTCATTTATGATGTATGTATAGAGTCATGTTCTTCTTTTAGAACATCTTTTTGTAGACCTTGCTTATATTCAGGGGGAGCATGGACTCGTTCATGAAGCTCAATCGACACACTTCAGCATATCAGAAAATTCAGCATGTACTCAGGGGGATCATGACCCTTTGCCCTTGATGACAAAGGGGGAGAGTGACTTGGGGTTGCCATCAAGTCCAAAGGGGGAGATTGTTGGCATTATGACTCAGATTTGGCACTATGACACAAGTTTTTTCCTTGATGGAAACTCACTCCAAACTAAGGTCGGAAACCAAGTACCTCTGCATCAACATGATAACAACATCTCATTCCATCAGTTTGACATCAATTCCAACGATCCACCCTACATCACAACATCATGCCACATCACAAGACCAATGCTTCTAGGTTGACATCAATTCCAACTAAACAACTGAGCCATAATGCCAACAAACCTTGGGAACCCCTGAGACCAATTTCTCCACTTTCGGAAGAACATCATAATGTAGATGGGCCAATATTTAGTGCCATAGCTCGCTTAGATGATTAGTATCATGGATCAATGCTATAAGTTCTCTTCTAGTAACCCTATAGAGTCCTTCATATCTTCATCCCAATGTGAATGTATCTCTCATAGGTGATCTAATAGGCCAAGTAAGAGCCTCTCCCTTGATGAAGGAAACCCTTATCCCTTTGTCTTCCAAAGCAGATATTAATACCAAATTCTTCTTTATCCCTGGAACATAATCAAATTATGGAGAAAAATAGACTCCTTGGAATTCAAATGAAATTTGACGGACCCAAAGCCTTTGACGGGATGAGTGGAGTTGTCTCCAAGAATAATTTTCAAATTTGACTCCCTCTCTATCAAATTAGAGAGAAATTCCTTATAGCCAGAGAAGTGATGAGTGGCCCCATTATCAACCAACTAATTATCCCACGAATTCGAAGGAGATGAACTTACAAGGGCATCAATAATAATATATTTAGGTTGATTTGCAACATTACTTTCATACCTAGAGAATCTTGACTTATTTTGTGGACGACGATCATCATCATGGTCACTTGGAGCATGTCTTTTTTTCCTTTCATCTATTCCATTGCGATCATTCCTTTGGTCATCTCTTCTTCTTTGATCATTGAACCTGTTGATGTCGCTTCTAGTATTGTGGCGTGGTCCATTGTTCTTTTTGGGTAAACCTCAATTATAGTTTCCTTTCTTGGGACAATTGTAGCATTCGATGTGCACATATTCCTTTATTCTACTTGGGTTCATTTCTTGGGACAATTGTAGCATTCGATGTGCACATATTCCTTTATTCTACTTGGGTTTCGAGAAGGAGGCTTTCTTGAATTTGATGGACCTCTTTTCCCTTTCTTCTTCTTCTTGTCATGAGTGATGAATTCAATGCGCTCTCCCTCCTCATGCTTTTGAATCCTTCCTCTTGATATCATCTTTGATTCTTCTTGAGTGAGATTTCCAAAAATTTCATCAAATGATAGGAGGACATTATTGTTGCTTATAGTAGTAATGAAGGTTTCCCAAATAGGAGGGAGACTAGGCTTAGAGTCACGATTACCAATTCCCTATCGGACACGGATTCCCAAACTTTTTGCAATTGATCTCTAAGATGAGATATCCTCATTATGTGGTTTACATGGACTCTCCTTTGTTCATCTTTGTGTCTTTGAGTTTATATTTCAAGGAAATGATTTCACTCAAATTGTTGACTTCATACATGCCAACTACCTTATCATACATGTCCTTAGATATTCTCAAGTTTCCAATATATGAAAGTAAATTATCTTGGAAACCATCAACTATAATTTTCTTTACTTTTAACTCACTGTTCTTGTGATTTTTTTTTTACAGCAGTGAAAGCATTCTCTTGAGGCTTAGGTAATTTTCCTTGAATGTAGTCCAAAACATCATTGTTATCATCTATGATCTTCAACCTAAATTCCATGTAGCAAAATTGGATGAGCCACCCAACTTCTCATTTTCCTTGAAGAAGGAAGTCATCTTGAATTGGGTATATTGGCTCCTTCAACAGTTTGCAAAGATGATTGCTTCAATGATTGTCTATGTTTGTGCTTGTCCTCCACCTTAGCTCTGATACCATGTTAAATTTTCAGATTGTTCTATGTTGTATCAATTACTTTAGCCCAATTCAATACTTCAATAGCAATATTTTCAATAAAAAATATTCTTTCCATTCATCAAAAATAATTGAATATAGAACAAGAAATGCAATGACAAAGGATACAATTAACACATCAACAAGAGACACCAAGTTTGGTCAAATACCGGGGAAAAACCCCACGAGGGAAAACCCTTTGAAATTCTTCTTCTATTAGATTTTCATAAAATGTTAAGAAGAGAGTAAAATGATCCCAATACAATATCAACAATAACCTAATGACATTCAGAAACAAGTTTCCAACATTACAATATATCAGAGATAACTTTTCCCGTCTGTGGTCAACTACGGTCAACTTCAGTCCTCCTTCAAATATAAGTCAAACTTCCCAATCACATGCATGAGGAGTTGTGTGAGTGACTAAAGGAGCCCAGACTCTCCCTTGATGTCTGTAAGCTAGCAACTATGGTCGAAATTTCTCTATGACAAGCCTACAACTATAATCCAAAAACCCTAAAACAGATGCAAGGCTCAAACCCTGTCATTTCAAACCTTTGCAAACATGTGTTGTATTCATTCCCTCAGACTTATGCGATCCAATCAATGAAGAAGAGAAGAAGATGTTTGGTGATATACAAATGAGCTTGAGGTCACTTGTATTTATAGGCTTCCATGGGTTTCCAATTTGCTTTAGGGTTTACCTTGTCCAAATGTACATATGTGGGATTTCCTTCATAAGTGCACTTTCCCTTATCCGATTTCAGTGATATTTAGGTCGATATTGGTCCTCTCAAAAATAGAGATTTGTTAAGCAACTAGATCACAAAATAGAAGAAAATATAGATAAACGACTTCAAAATTAGCCTCTTTGAGGGGGCAACCTCCTTTACATTACACAAATGAATAATTCTTTGATGATACAAATGACAAGACCTCCTTTCTATAATCAGAGCCTACATAACAATAATATTGTAGGGGCACAATAATATCAATAGTGGGATTCTATAGGGCACAATAATAACAACATGGGGACTACATGGGCATAATAATATAATAATGGGGTTGCACTAATAACAATAAGAGGGTACACTAGCAATATAGGGACCTAACATGCCCCTCTCCTCCAAAAAGTGTTGTCCTCAATGCTTGAGTAGTTCTGGATGCTTCTGTATAAAATTATCATCCTCCCATGTGGAGTCTTTAGTGGGTCAGGTTCTTCCACTTGATGAGATACTATGAAATTAATTGATTTCGTAGCTGTCAAGTTCTTGATTCCATGACTGCTTCAGGTTCCAATATGATTTTTCCTTCCTCGTCAAGTTTCGATAATATTGTTTGAACTGGGAGCTTGTCACCTATAACCTTCTTTAAGCATGAAACATGGAGAACTGGGTGCACTCAGGAAGATGCAGGAAGCTCCAATTTGTATGTCGTAGTATCAATATTTTGCAACACCTTGTAAGGACCATAGTAGCTAATAATTTATTATCCTTCTTAGCTTGCTTGAGGGCAATTTGTTTGTATGGTTGTAGCCGTAAAAATACCCAGTCTCCTACATCAAAATTTCTTTCACTGTGATGTTGACTTGCCTATTTTTTTATTCAATTATGCACCAAAGTGAGGTTATCCTTTAAGATTTGGACAGCTTGTTATTGATAGTCGATGTGATCTTCCACTGCTTGAACATTAGAATGATTGTCCAAGACTTTTTGGAGATCTGGAGAAATAGACGATTTCGTTGCTTGAACCCGTAATGAACATATTACGCCTTGTCATGCCATTAGAGTTGATTATCTTTCTTGGTTTCCTTATAATACCCCTTAATTCAACTTCCTTTCCTTCCCAAAAAAAATTCAAGAAAAGTTCTTGAAAATTGAAAGATATCGTCCCCAAAGATTGTAACCATTGGACTCCTAGTACAACATCGACACCATCCATTGGAATGGAAAGCATTGGACTATTCAAGACATATTCTCCCATGGATAGCTTGATATTATGGAAATTGCCAAAGAAATTTATGGTTCCATTTGCAACCATTACTTGACACTCTGGTACTGGATATAAGAAGAAATTCAATTCCTTAGCTATCTTACTATGAATAAAATTATGGGTACTACCCGAATCAATCAACACTATTACCTTTTCCTTCTTGATATGTCCTTCTATCTTGAGAGTTTGAGGAGTGGTAATTCTTGTCAATGTATTACAAGATATGGTCAGATTCATTTCTTCTTTATCTAGGGTTTGTTCCTAGTGGATATCATCTTCTTTTGATGTTTCTTGTTCATTTTCTTCCTCATCTTCCCCATCTATGTAAATTAATTTATTCTTCGCACACTTATGACCTTTAGTGTCTTTTCTATCACAAATGTAACAAAGCCATTTTTCTCTTTTTTCTTTCAATTGTTGTGGTGTCAACCTTGTAGATTTTGGAAATCTAGGAGAAACAACACTTCCATCTTTATAGTTATGAGTGTTAGGCTTACTTGTTGCCATATTTTTTCTTTCAATTTTTCTTGCCAACCTGTATGCCTTTTCCAATGAATCAGGTTCCCAAAGGCGAACCTCATGTTGGATGTTATCCTTTAATGTCCCTATGAAGACATCAATCCTCTACTTCTCTGGAATTTCATTTACCCTTATCTTCCATTTTTGGAAGTCCTCAATGTGCTCTGTCATTGAACCTTTTTTTTTTAGATTTATTAATTGGCTAAAGAAGGTGTTGCTCTTTGTATCCTCATAACGTGCTATCATTTCTTCCGTGAAAATTGACCAAGTGACAAGTGGTTTACGAGAACAAAGCCCTCTATACCATACAAACTGATTCAGTTCTAAATATAAAGATGCAATATGTACCTTTTGTAATAGTTGCACATCATGTAGATCAAAATTCTACTCCATCTGTAATATCCAAGTTATCGGATCCTTGCCATGAAACTTCCTCATATCTCTTTTTCTTGCTTTTAGGATATCTATCTTGAAACCACTATAAATCTGTAATTTCGGGTCTTCAAGTTCTAAAATTTCATAATTTGGTAGCCCTTTGAGTCCTCTTTACAGCCCCATAGGTCTGATCGAGATTGGATTCTTCAAGAAAGATTTATACCCAATCTTCTATGATGACCTGATTATAGACTGGTTCAGTAGAGTGAACTTGTACGAAGTGCCACGTGCCACATTTTCATCCTTCAGTTCTGAACATGATACCCAACAAACTAAAGTCCGTCATCTTTCTGTCACTTTTTACAAAATTTGAATCCGATGCACATAGAGACCTTTATGAAAATTTTCCCAAGATCACCTATTTTACATGGAATTTAGAGCCTACAAAAACCTTAACTTCCTCAGCTCATATCTTCGAAAATATAGTGAGAAAATATCTAAAATTCGGACTTGAGGTTAAAAAATATTTATTCTCAAATGGGTTTTAATTTCAGCTTTGGAAACTTTGTAGAAACAAACTTATAGCGATATTTCCACGATGGTCGGTTTGAAGCAGCAAAACCCTAGAATCCAAAGCTCTAATACCAAATATTATGCAACTAGTGCACAAAATAAAAGAGAAGATAGATCAACGACTTCAAAATTAGCCTCTTTAAGGGGGAAACCTCCTTTATATTACACAAATGAATAATTCTTTGATGATACAAATGACAAGACCTCCTTTATATATATAGGAGTCTAAGGGATCCCAATATAATCAGAGGCTACATAGCAATAATATTGTAGGGGCACAACAATAACAATAGTGGGCTTCTATGGGGCACAATAATAACAACATGGGGACTACATGGGAAAAATAATATAATAAGAGGGTTGCACTAATAAAAATAAGAGGGTACACTAGCAATATAGGGACCTAACATAATTCAATGATAACATTATCTCCATCGTATGAGCTATCAAAAGTGGAATTTGACCGTAGTTGTATATTTTAATAGTTCCTGCTTGTTATACTGACTATGACGATATGTGGCACATCACAAGGGTCCTCATGGTTTGAGAGATAAACTTGTTCAAAGATGAAGCCCCCTACTTTTAGTTGAAGTCCCCAAAGAGGGATGATGTGGAAAAAATTTATTGACTCAACTATGGCACATTTCATGAAGCGGTAAATTCAATTATTGAAATAAAAAGAATTTTTTATTAATATTTCCAAATTCAAATGGAGGGGAAATTTTGGCTCTAAAATTCAAATTTCAAATTAAATTTCTTTGGCTTCCCTCCAACGTATTCCAAGATGGTTTCCCTTAATGGACCCTACTCCAAAAATGTGGAATTCACTGTTGATCCAGAGATATATTTAAATTCTCGCCTAGAATAATCATACAGAATCTGAAGAGAAGGTCATTTCTTTTAAGTTTGGTTGAATATCTAAGTTGAGTTTGTTTATTGGTTTAAAAAGGGTTTCGTTAGTTATTTCAAGCCTCTTTTTGCAGGTGAATTCGCACTGTAAAGAAGGATTAATTTCAACCATTTAACACATGCTATACGGCCTTTTTGAATAATCTAACCTATCTAAAAGGAGGTAGAAGGTCTGAAGGATTTGGGCACATCATTTACATTTTTGGGAGTTGAATTTTTTTATTTAGACCTATGCAGTGGTATGGATGAGTTCTGAAGTTTGCAAAGGCCAAGGTCTCCAATACATATGAGTTTTGGTTGCTAAGTAATTTGCTTGGGATTCTTCGTCCCTCTTAGGGAAAATCTATTACATAAATTAAATTCCATGGATAGATATTTGAGCGAGCTTGATAACTGATCTAATGCTTACACCAACTTCGTTTGACGTGGATCTTGGTTCATATTCAAAATTCTTAAAGGATGCCTCAGTCGTGAAGAAAACGAGAGTAAGGACCTTGAAATTGGCATAAGTAATGGTTTGTGTCTCAAAATTGAGCTACTTAACCAACCCATATTGATAAAGAGCACCATAAACCTTCATCTAAAACCCTAGATCCAAGATACATTGTCTAAGTTGAATGTAATGGTATAATATGGAATTTTTCTCATAACGCTATTTGAACGAGGCAAGACCGACCACTCCTTTCATGCGTCGCAATGGAAAACATGTTTTGCGTGGAGCTACAATAGCCTTAAGCACGGATGATGCCAGGAATTCGACTTCAAATAAACTCTCTTGTTCGACTAAATGTTTTTAAGGACCTTCCTGTAACAAGAGGATGTGTAATGCTTAAGATAATAGGCAAGCCAAGAAGTGAATGGGCATCTTCCATTGTTCATAAGGCCTTGTTCCTTACCATGTACATTGTAACAAGATCCTTTGGTGTCAGCAGTATTGGAGTCAAAATTGTTGCCTTCTTCCTGTATCATAGACTGGGTGGAGTGCAAAATGTAGTGTATTGGATTTGTGGTCTTGTTTTTTGAAAGAAAGTGGTAGATATAAGTCAAAGGTCCTGTCATGAAATAGATTCAGAGTGTAGAGGAACACAACCGTAATGTTGGAATGCACTTGATCGTAATTGATGCCAAGCATTGATATATACATATAGAATTCATTCTTGTTCAAGTTTGTCGAATTTTGGTAAATGCGATGTTGTATATGGAGCAGTGATTCAACACTGATTGGAAAAATATAGAACAAGTACGATATCATGTTTATGGTAGCAACCGGTTTTCAATTTAAGCGAAAAAAAAAATGAAGTTTCATGTTCAAGCCCAAATTAACAGTGTGACAAAGTGTACACATAAGAGCCCGAAGAACTTCATGTAACCACCTACATCGCGGTTGGAGCTTATTAGCATATTTTTTATTGGATGATTATGGTCTCGACATGGGATTCATGTTCAGTTGGGTCCCACAATTTACTTACTCTTTAAGTCTCCATCATTTTGTATTTCAAAATATAACTATGTAACGTATATTTGTGGTATATTGGGTTGTAGCTCATTCATTTTTATTCTATATACTGTTAAATTTTTGCATACTTTACTGGTGGCCTAATTAAGAGGTACATTCTATTGGATATTTAAATTTTATATAGCTATTATGGTTATATTTGATATCTCGGAGAATAACATACCCAATTTTAGATATGAAAGATGTTGAATGATCATGGTTAAGACTTTAGATGCAGCTAAAAGAGATTCAGGAGAGTAGTATGAGTGGAAACTATAGATATACGGTTACTATTAGGGTTTGATGTATATACAAAGATTGGTTTTGTTGTCAGTTATCTTATTTAAGCATTTTAAGGCAGTGATATTAGGCTAGTACATTGAGCATATTGCGAGAACATATATTATAGGGTTTAGCTTGATTCACTACCATTGCATTGATAGATGTCATTGGTACAGTAAATTCAAAGACATATTGCGGATCTATATAGTTAGTGTTTGTCATCAAATATTCATATTGAGCAGTAGTGGATCTATTTGTTGAACATAAAGTATTGACTGTTTCTTAATTGTTCAAGCTAGGGGTTGATCTTGATGCAAAATATGTTAGTACAAGGTTGATCCATGTTTGATATGATATTGTTGAGTTAGGGTCTGTTAGATGTGGTTGAGCTAATTGATTGGCTTGTGTGTCTAGTTGATGAATGTCAGGGTTTACAATACCAGGGTCATATGGTTGGATGTATGAAGACAAGTTGATGCAATTTTAGCATAAAAAATAGGGTTTGATGTGTAGAATGAGAAAAAGTAGATTTGATTCAGTAGATATTGTATTGTATGTTATTTTATATTGATCAAGCACTCGTGGATCAAGTCTGAAAATTGTGAAATGTGGTTCGTTGTGATGACTCGATGAAGGTTGGAGCTTTCAGGGCAAGTGACATCTTGTTGAGCAGGGTGGTAGGGTGGTGCAAGGGAGGAGAGTGTATTCTCTATTAGGTCGAAACCTTGTAACACTTTAGGGTGGCAGGGTGGTGTTAGGGAAAGATGGAGCCTTTGTAGGGCATTGGATCGTCCTTCCAGTCAAAGCTGGTAAACAGGGTATTGGAGCATCCTTTAAGTTAGATCCTGTAAACTGGAGCATTGGATCATCATTCCAGTTGGAGTTGGTAAACCAAAGGGTTGGAGCTGAAAATATTGGCAGTTGGAGCTTCCTAATGGATGTAAATATTTTGAATAAAAAAATCAAGAAGCCTTTGGTGGTTTTTCTCCTAGAAGGGTTTCCACCTAAAAAATATCTTGTCTATTGTCTTTGATATTGTGAATTTTTGAATGGTGTTGATGATTGTTTATGTTTATCCAATTATAATGATAATTAATGCTCTATAAGGTTTAAAATTAACTAATTGAAGAGACACACTGATTCACCCCCCTCTCAATGTTTCCAACAGTTCATACACATATGTTGTGTGAACCAGATTCAAGAATTATGAAACTTTCCATGCAATTTTGATAATTAATATTTGTTTTCTATGATCATTTGCAAAGTCTTATGTTTTCATATTATAGTGTATGGAATAATTTAAATAAATTGACTTGATCATATGATAAATTATTCTAATATTATTTAATTTGGTTTCCTTTATGGATATCTATACTATCTGGAGTTCCCAAATTATAAGGTTTCTCTAATTGATTTCATGTCGAATTTGGGAATTCGTGACATTGATAAATTGATTTCACCTTTAATGAGAGACATTATTATAAGTGGGTATTATGTGCTTATTTATTGTTTTATGTTCATATCTTGATGTTTGTAAATATTTGATGGCTGACATGATCACCAACATTTTTTTACAACTATAAATTGAATAATTTGCCTTCAAGTATATACTATCTATGGTTTTTTATTCAATATATTTATCTAATTTGTGTAGATATAAGTACCACAATATTTGATATTGGGATTATTTCTTTACCATCATTAGGGTAAATATGATTTCAATTACAAAATTTTTGAGGTAAAAAATGGGCCTCAAAACAAAAATTTACAACAAAGATCGACTTTATAAGAACCAATAGGATTCAATATGATGATGTCAACCATGGCGGATGATTCACCTTTTTTGGAGTAAAAGGATAAAAATATAAATAAATAAATAGAAATACGAGTTGAAAAAGTAGTTTTTTCTTTTTTCCCTGCAAAACTTGTTGAGGTAATCTAATCTTATTTTACAATTTCTATTAAACCTAAAATTCCTCTAACATTACCAATGATTACATGTGTTTTAAATTTTGTCTTTTATTTATTTTTCTTTACTTTGTTATGTCATTTTTCTATGTTGTCTCTATATTATTTATCATAATTGCATCATTAAGTTTACATTGAGTTCAAGGAATCATATAATTTATATAATTTCCATTTAATAGCAAACCTTAACCACTCATTCTTTAGAAAACACTCTTCTGTCATTAATTTGGACATATAGATATTTCATTATTTGAATACATTTTGAGAATAGTGGTGAGCCCTGGTATTGCACCAAGAATGTTGCAAGTCCCAATGGCTCCTCAACTCAAATTATCAACCCAAGTTTCTTACAAACTTAGAGTTGACAGTGCTATATGCATAGTAGGTTGGATTCTACTCATACCACTCTCAATCATGACATTAGATCAAATTTCTCAAATACCATTCTTCTTACTGAACTATAGTGAAAGCTTGCTAATGAAAGTACAATTGAAAACTAATTCTAGCTATGAAAGTGGAAATTCCAATTTCTCAACTTGTAGATGCTAATTAATCATTTCATGAAAGGAAAAAGGATAATATACTTGTAGAAATAAATCTACTCTATCTTTCATAATTAGTCAAACTAGAAACATAAATGCATGTATCATCTACCTATTTCAAACTTACTTGAAAATTAGAAACCTAATTTTCATAATACTTGTGATTGAAAAACATTAATTCCACTATGTTTTGCAATGAGGAAAAGGAATGGTTGGAGTGTCCTAGGAGCTTCCCTTGATCATAAAATCACAAATTGGGTTCATTATTCATCTTGATTGAGCTAAGGTTGAAGTGGGGATAAAATCTGGTGAAGAAAACTCGTGCTATAGGCTTGCTACAAGTGCTACTAGAGGAGGTCATATATTGTTATAGGAGGGCTTGTAATGCTACAAGACGGGTTTTAAGAGGATTTTTAGGGTGAAAATGGTGTATTGATGGCATGAATAGGTGGATGGATGTTAGAGAGAGTGAAGGAAGGTTGGGTTGAGCCCCCTGGCCAAGCCTTGGACCTCTCAAAGATCTTTCTTGCACCAGGATGAATGCTCATGGTGTCCTAAGTTTACTAGGAAAAGTGACTATGGAAACATAGTTTTGGGATAGAATTGAGGGATGGAGAGACAAGATGGAGGATTTCAATATGTTGGTGGAAGAGGTTCCCTCCCCTTCAGATCAACAAAGCCCTACAACCAACCACATGCATATATCCATTGATCCTTAAAAAAGTGATATAAACTATGATGGAAAATATGAGTTGAATTTAAATAACATCTATTTTATGTCATAACACTACTCTAATCACTTAACTGACTTCCAAGCTACATAAATCAAATTTTAAGAAGAACAAATAAATTCATTTATTTCTAAGAAATCATAAACACAATATTTTTGGACTAAGATTGTTAATCCTTCTAGCCATTCTCCCACAAGAGAGGTGATGTAGAATATTGCAATCAAAGGTTTTTATAGCTTAACCTCTACTAAAATGAAAGAAAACTATGAAATTATTGGAATCAAGAACAAAACACAAGTACAAAAGAGGGACCAAAGCCTCTAGGTTGGGCCCAAACCCAAGCATCTCAACCCTTTGAAACTAAATCAGATACAACTTAATAACCAACTTCTCATTATAAGAAAGTAAGAGTCTCATACATCACATAAAATTTCAAAAAGACAATGTCAAGCTCTGAGCTCAATAGCTACACCTAGCTGAATCAAAACTTCAAATCCTAATGAGATTTTCATCTTGTTTATTTATACAAAAGGGTAGCTGATAGTAGCTCCCTTGAAAATAGGAGTGATTCCCTCCTTGGTCTCAGAATTGGTGGATCCGGTGCCTCTTGAGATTCACTTGTACTAGGAGTAACTTGGCTACCAAAGAATTTAAACTGGTGAGAGAGGATCTTGTGATCCCAAGATGAGTTATGGAGTTAAGGAGGTGGAAAAAACCCCTAGATTCTCTCTTGGTTGTCTCCATCAAGCCCTTACATAGTAATTGCCTAAAAAATGCTTATTTTTCCTACAATTAAACTACATTATGCCACACACTATAATAAACAACTTTTACTCTTCTTACTAAGCATAATATAACAAAAATGTGTATTAATGTGAGAAAAGTATAGTTTTAAGGTTGGAGGATGGCATGATGATCTTGAAAATATACCAATTGATGGGACTCATCATAACCCCCTACTAAAGGTGTTGCTCATCCTTTGAGAAACTTAGTCATCCATGTGAAGCTCTTTCATGGCCTTGGTGGCCTCTCTGACATCCCAAGGCTCCTCAGATGGTGTGCCCTCTTGTGGGTAAAAACCTGCATTTGTTTCTATCTTAGTCCACTCCCTCTGCTCTTCTATTTCATCTCTTCCTTCTTGTAAGCCTAGCAGCAAGGGTGGACTGAGTTTGAGTCCTATCCATATGATTTTCATCCTCTGCATGATTCTCTTGTACAATGGTGTTCTCTCCAAGGCATTCCTTAGCCTTTTAGGAGAGTGATATTCTCTGACTTGTAGACTGTGGGGTAAGGCATGCCATATTCTCTGGCAAGCTTGCAGACTCTCTGTTCCCAACATTCTAAAGGTGTCTTCAAAGTGAATAATGGATTTCTCCTGTGTTGAAATGTATTTAAGTGCTAAAATAACATCATTGGAGATGAGGTTACGATTTTTAATGAAAGCCTTAGGGCTTACTAGCTCTGCTATGATGTACAAGGGTTCCTTCTCTTTTTTCATTACATTTTTCACCTCCTCAACCTTTGTCTCGTCATGGTTCAACCAAGATGCTAAATCCATTAGGTTCATGTCTCCCAATCTGGAATTGGGATCACAATAATTTAGATCTATCAAAGTGAAATTATGCATGTAGAATTCAATTAACTTTGCCCTATCTTCCATACTAGTTTGGTTGCAAAACTCAATAAACTACATGTAGTCCTGAAAAGGCAGAGACCCATATTGTGCTAGATTTTTTATTTGGAACCACAACCGTTGCTCTTTGAGGAAGAGAGCATGATATTTTGAATGCTTCCTGCATTGTAGGGCTTCCATATAGAAACTTTCCATGGTGACAAGTTGTGTTTCTTTCCCTTGTAACCTCTCTCTCAACGTTGTGTTTTCTTCCTATAGTTTCTCCTTCATAATAGACTCCCTTCGTCTCAAATCACTTAATTCCTTACATATTTGAATGATTCTTTCCTCCATGATGCCCACATCTTCCACATTCTTGGATTTGGCAATTTTCATCCACCTGTGGGTTCTGCCTCTCTCTATCTCCAACTCATAGAGGAGTGGGACTGCAAATTTTTCAAGGATAATCCTTCCTCCTTCAATAAATTTATAGTAGGACCCAAATCTAGGTTGTGGATCAGGCTCTTGGAGCTCTTGTAGGTCCTTTCCAACTGACTTTGAGGTGGTTTCTTCCTTTTGTAGCTCTTTTTTGTGCTCCTATAGCTTCCCTTGTTCCTCCTGTAGCAGACTCTGCCCCTCCTGTAGCAAACCCTGTCTCTCCTATAGAAAACCATGCCTCTCTTGTAACTTCCATTATTATTCTTTCTCAAAGGAATATTATGCCCTTGGCTTCTTAAAGGTCACTGACCTAGTGGTGGGCCTACCCACAAATGCTACAGGTGACTTGGTTTTGGTTTTAGGAGGAGTGACCTCCTCAATCTTTCCTTCATTGGGTCCTACTTCTTCCTTTTTACTTGGTGATTCATCAATAATGATAGGGACCTTTGTGGGAGCTTGTGGTTTCCCCTATCTAATTTTGGTGCTCTTCTTGGTTCTGAAATATAGGGGACCTTGTCTTGATTGCTTCCTCTTGGGCTTGATAGGAGTGCCCAATGTAGCCAATGTTGCAGCTACTTCCTGTTCAGTATCCCCTAGAGATAGACTTGTTTTATGTGGTTGTTTCTCTACTTCTTGGGGTTTAGAAGTCTCCTCAGGGCTTACTCTTTCTTCTACTTGCTTCTCCCCCTCTTCTCCTTTAATTTCTACTTCTCCTTCCTCTGTCTTTGTTGCCTTTTTTTCCTCTATTTTTCTCTCCTTTTATTTTGTTTTTTTTTCTGTTCCTCCTCTATTTTTTCTCCTTCTTTACCTCCAATTCTAGAGGCTAGTGTTTCTTCAGGTGTGATGTCTTGGGTTTCTAGGAAAGTCTCCCTATCCATGTCCATAAATTTAGTCCATAGGACAGGGATCCTCAAGTGGCTCAAAGCATCCATCACTATTAACTTGATGAGTCCATGTTCAATTAAGTGTTGGGGCTTTCCTTCCCCCGCCTCCTAACTCATATCCATGATTGACTATAGGAGGAAATGGGGAACACTAAGTCTTTGAGGGAGAGGAAATTCTGCATTAAATCTTAGCTCATGGAGAAATATGAAGTGGTAGGCATAAACCACACTCAATCTCCCTTCACAAGATATATACTTGAGGATATGGTTAGCTACCTCATCCCAAGGGTCAGGTAAGTTTTCTCTTCTTACTCCATTCTTATCTTCTACAGGCTTCTCTTTCGAAATGAAGAAGTTTTTCTTAACTCTAACAATCAGTGTCTTGTCTTCTTTGCTCCACCTAATTATGAGGGGTAAGGTGGTCACTCTGCTTATAGTTTCAGGACTTAGAGATATGTCCAACCCTCTGACAATAGTAGTGGCATTGTCTTCCTCTTGAGAATGTAATGCCATGGAAAATTCATGAGAAAGATCATCATCGTACCCCTTTAACAACTCAAAGAAACCCAACCATTGGTCTCTTCTGAATATGTATACTATAGGAGGGTGTTGGTGTATCCTCTTGTGTTTGAGGATTCTCTTTTGTTAAATCCTCCCCCATTTATTCTATTTTTCCTCCTTGGTGCTATTTAGGTGTGGAATTCATTTTTTTTAAACAATCTTAGTGGTGAAACCATGTTAAATTCCTTGGTAGCAGTGAGGTAAGGGTGCTAAAATTGATATCAACCAAACTCCTTTTCTCTTCTTCTAACCACAACAATTTCCAAAAAGACCTCCTACTTCTTAATTAACTGTTACAGGTTACCAATTTCAAGCAAAATTCTCATGAAAATGGATGTAAAAACAAGGAAGGAGGGTGTCACTTACTTCTTGCAAAAACAATTATGTGTTTTCATGATGGTTTTGAGGCAATTTTGAACCACTATGGCTCCTTTTTCACCTTCCAATTTCTCATATAGCTCCTTCTCGACCTTCCTGTAGCACTTGAAGGCCTTCCTATAGCTTCCCCTTGTAGCACTTCCAGATAGGGTTTGAAACTTCTCAGTGGCACCCTAGGTGGTCTGATACAATAGCTCATCCTTCCTATACCTATTTTTGGAATGAGTGATGGTGCAAATGAAGTCAAGCCCAATACATAATATTCTCTTTGGCGTAAAAGATCAAAGCACTCTAGTGACATGGCTTTAACACAAGTTTCCTTTTTGGACTGTTGTCCCCACTCCTTGTAATCATTTCTCTCTCCTCATGATTATCACCCCACTCTTTGAGGGAACTACCTCACTTTGAGTTGACATCTCCATGTTGCATGGGTGACTTAACACAAACTTAAGTTTACTAGTCGAGGGTGGCCAAGTTCACTGGCCACCTCCAGCCTATTAAAACACATCTCTCGATCATTACACATTTTAGTTATTTTATTCATAGGGAAGAGGTGAGGGTTTCCATACCTGAGCCTACCTATGGATCGAATTTCTGGAGATAGTTGCATGCTGGAGTTGGGCCATATAACATCATGATCAAGGGAGTTGACTCTTTTACTTGTTTCATGTGCATGTCTTCATAACTTGATGATACCTTTACTGTTAACTTTATTGTGTGTGTGCAGGTGCCTCTCTGATGTCCAAGATGCTGCTACTGGTGGGAAGCCTTCCTGAGGATGATGTGTCTCTTCTTGGTTGCAGACAAGGCTCCTTCATGATTTTTGTAGGTGGAAAACAAAATATATAAGGGATTTCTTTGGTGACTTCACAGACTGCTACAAGAGGATTTTTCTCCCTGTAGTAGTCTTTTGATCCTCATTTGAAGTCTTCAGTTTTTAGGATGATTTCGAGGGAGATGATGAAAATCCATGAGGATGGGGTTAGAATTATGAGGAAGTAGTGTAGGCATTGTAGAAATACAATATAATGGCCTCTGTGCTGTTTTAGAGGTAGGCTAGAGTGGGAATTTTGAGCAAGTTTTGGTGAAATGGAGTGGAGGGGTGACGGATGGATGATCAGTAAATCAATGGAGGACCCCCTTAATCATTTCCTAGAGGCATCATGGCCTTTTATTCTATTATTCTCATTGGATCCCCCTCTTGTAGCTTCTCAGGCTCCTCCTGTAGCATTACAAGACCTCCTGTAGCAATACAGGTCCTTCCTGTAGCATGAGAGTAAGGAGGTGAAATTCAAATTTCTTGTTGAATCAATAGTGGAGAGAGAAGGTTATATGAATGGAGAGTATGGAGATGATGTGTATGGTGTAAAGGAAGGATGAGAGCTTGTAGGTTTTTTCCTATAGCTATAAAATCTTCCAACTGTGTGTAGTCTTGCAAAAGAAGAAAAAGATTAGCAGAAATGGTGTAAGCTTCTTCCTTATGTTCCTCTTCTCTCTTTTTTGTTTTTTTTTCGTTTTGTTTTTTTTTTAGACACACAGGCTACCTCTGTGGAGGGTTTCAACCTGCATGTCTGCTCTAGGCACCTCAAAGTAGGTTTTCACCTAGGGATCTTTATTTTTTCTTCTCCTTTTTGTTTCTCCTAGGTTTCCTCAGTGAGATTTTCAACCCTAGAGTTGGTCTCAGATGCCTCATAAAGGTTTTCATCTAGGCCTTTTTATTATTTTTTTTATTTTTTTCAAATTTATAGGTTCGTTGTGGATTGGAAGCTATGAAACTCCTAATCACATTTAATTCTCTACTGACTGAACTAATAAATTATTCCTTAGACAAAGGTCTTCTATATAGCTTCAACCTATAAACATTTAAAAGTAAGGGTATACCTTCCTCATTAATGGTTTTGATCTAGACAGATCTATTTTCATGACACTTTTTTACTAGATATGGACCAAACCATATTGTCATTAGCTTCCCTTTGAAATATTTGAACCTAGAATCATATAACAGGGCCCAATCTTCTTCTCGAAAAATCTTTTCCTTGATATGTTTGTCATGCCAGACCTTTATTTGCAGTTGTATGACTTCATTGTGTAGGAGAGCTTGCATCCTGAACTCATCTAAGTCATTAAGTTGGAGCATCCTTTCTTGCTATGTTGTAGTGAAGTCTAAGTCCAATTGAGCTGCCATCCTCAAAGTGTTATATTAAAACTCAATAGAAAGGAAAGCCTTCTTCCTAGAAACCAAGACGTATGGAGTGAACCCAGTGGTTGTTTTCCAACTGGTGTTGTAGGCCCAAGTGACCTCTACTAGTCTTTTTGCCCAATCTTTCCTGCTACTGCTAACAACCTTGGTGAGGATGCTCTCCAATGCTCTATTTGTGACCTCTACTTGCCCATTTTCTTGAGGGTGATAGGCAGTGGATGTCTTGTGCTTGATATGGTGTTGCCTCATGACATTTTCAAAAAGATTTGATGTGAATTATTTTCCTTGATCAGTGACTACCTCCCTTCGATACCCAAACTTGTAGAATATTTTTCTCAGTTGCCGTTTTGACTACTTTTGTCTCAACCCACTTTTTCAAGTAATCAATGCACACAATGATGTACCTCTTATGTCCTAATGGTGGATCAATTGGCCCAATGAAATCCATGCCCCACTTGTCAAATGGCTCTAAGGCCACTTGAGGTTGTAGGGTAATTTCATCCCTAGGTGTGGGTTTTCCCATCCTTTGGCACTGATCACATCTAGTGGTGTATCTCCTTGCATCTTGATGTAAAGTGGGCCAATAGTAACCAGCCTGTAAAACTTTAAAGGTTGTCCTCTTAGTAGCAAAATGACCCCCACAAGGTCCATCATGACATGCTGAGAGGATGTCAAATACCTCTTCTTCTCTTACACATCTCCTCAAGATCTGATTTGGTCCCAATTTGAAAATATTTCCCCTAATCCCATAGAAAGGAGAACTTCTCCTTACAATCATGCTTTTCTCTCTGGATGATAGATTAGGAGGGAACCTCCCAACAACAAAGTAGTTGTCTATATCAAAAAATTAAGGACAAAGCACCAAGATGGAAAAGAGGTGTTCATCTAGAAGTTGATCATCCACCATCTCCTCATTGCCTTTAGGCAAGGTTAGTCTGGAAAAGAAATCTGCAACCACATTTTCTTTCCTTGGTTTGTCAATAACAGACAAATCAAATTGTTGTAACAATAACAACCATATAATTATATTGGCATTGACATCGGGCTTATTCATCAAATATTTAATGGTTGCATGATCATTATGAACAAAAGTTTGATACCCAGTGATATAGTCACTGAATTTGTTTAAAGAATGTACTACAACTAAGAGTTCTTTTTCAATGATAGTGTAATTCAACTCATATTTAGACAAATTCTTACTAATGAAATAGATATCATAAGGAAACTTATCTTCTTCTTTTCATAAGGTTGTCCCCACAACTTTATCCAATGCACCAGTATGGATATGGAAAGGAAATGCCTAGTTGGGACCCCTAAGGATGGGTGTAGTGGTCAACTTTTCTTTCAACACTTCAAGGGCCTCTTGATAGTTTCTTGTCCAACAAAAATCTAAATCCTTGGCCAATAATCCAAACAAATGTGAAGCCACTTTACTAAAGTCTTTGATGAATCTCCTATAATACCCAGTTAATCCCAAGAAACTCCTAAAATCTCTTTTCTTTTGAGGGGTAGGGACCCTTTTGATGATGGAAATCTTGTTTGGGTCAACCTATATCCCTTCCTTGGATATGGAATGGCCAAGGATAGTCCCTTCATTCATCAAGAATTCACATTTATCAAGGCTCAATGAGAGATTCATTTCAATACATTTCTTTAAGACCTTGCATAGATTGGAGAGAGATTCATGGAAGTCACATCCATAAGGAGTGAAATCATCCATGTATATTTCAATAGAGTCATGAACAAGTTTAGCAAAAATACTCAGAATTTCCCTCTAGAAAGTAGCAGGGGCATTGCACAAACCGAATGGAAGAAATCTATAGGAAAAGGTACCCCAAGGACATGTAAATGTGGTCTTATCTTGGTCTTCAAAGATGATCTATATCTAGTTGTATCCACTAAATCCATCCAGGAAGGAGAGGAATTTCTTCCCTGCAAGGCCATCTAGGACTTGGTCAATGAAGGGAAAAGGAAAATGGTCCTTCTTTGTATCCTTGTTAAGTTCTCGATAATCAACACACACTATCCACTTCCCATTCTTCCTGGGAACTAAAATAAGAGGTGACACCCATTCACTAGCTTAAATGGGGTATCTGAACCCTGCATCCAGTAGCTTTTGTAATTCTTCTTTCATAATGTCCTTAAGAGATGGGTTCATCCTTCTCTAGGGTAGGCGCACAATCTTGCATCACTCCTTGATGCAAATATGATGAGTACAAACTGAGGGATGCACACCTTTCATTTCCTTATAATCCCAATAAAAAGCATCTAGGTGTTTCCTCAACACATTTCACAATTTTTCTTTCTATTTGACCAAGAGAGAGGGGTTGAGCTTTAAAGTTCTGGATGGGCCAAACTCTACAATCTTAACATGTTCTGGACTTGATTCAATGGGGCATAAGTCATTCCAATGAATACTCCCAGATTCTTTCATCAACTCATCAATTGGTATGGGAGTGGGAGGTTGGTTCTGAAGGATATGGTCAATGAGGTCATCATCATGGGGTTTCCCCCATCCTGCAATAGTATCTAGAGTGCATATTGGGTAGGGGGTTTTATTATACAATTAATCCTCTTCCTCCTCTTCTAATCACAAGGGTAAGTCATTTTCAATAGAAGGTTAAGCAGGAGGATAAAATACCAGTTGTTTTGATAAATGTACATTCTTAATAGTCATGTTCCTAACCCTACAACTAATGTAGGCATCAGTAGTTTCCAACCAAGGTCTTCCTAAGATGAGAGGATAGCCATTAAACTTGGTTTTGGGATGAAGAACTAGGAAATTAATAGGATACTCCCAAGAGTCAATGGAGACCATAACATCTTCAAAAATTCCCTGAGGAGATACTTTGGAATTATCTACAAGCTACAACACTATGGTGGTCTTCCTCAAAGCCCCTTGGAGAATTAGATTTAGCATGGTTTCCTTAGTCATCACATTGATTTCAGCCCCAAGATGAATCAAGCTATTAGGGAATATAATGCCATCAATGTGCACATCCACTATTGGGCTTCGAGGGTCTAGATATTTTGAGAAGATCACCCTCCCAAGAATCAAATCTAATAGTTTCCCAAAAACATTGATGGTGGGGGTGTCTTTGTTTCTTCTACTATGATTTTTGAAACATTTTTCCTCTATAATATTATTATGGATGGGAACATATTTAATTTCTAGAGAAGGGGTATCTCAACACACAAATTCTACAATTCTCCCAGAATTTCAACCTCTTCTGGGGTGTGCTAGCTAGAGTGGATCAACCTCTTAGGAAATGGAGGTGGATTGACTTGAGGAGCACTCTCTTCCTTCTCTTCTTCAATATCTGCAAGTAGAGAAGTTGGGTAATTATCTAGGAGCACTCTCCCAAATCGAAGGTTGATCTCCTGGATTTCCATAGCATAAGTAGGATATGATGTCTCTCCACTCTAGAATTGTTGTGCTTGCTTGTTGTTCGGTTTTAGATTAGGTTGAGTGGGAATTTTAGGTTTCTTAGGTGGAGTAGGATGAGTGAGTTGTGGTTGAGGTTGGGGTGGATATCATTGAAAATTATGGTTGACAAGTTGACGAGGATATGGAGGAGCATAAGGCCAAGAAGAAGGTGTGGATAATGATGGATGAGTGGAAGAGTACCAAGGTTGCAAATGTGCATTCTAATTTGGATTGTAATAATAGTAATGTGCACCTTGCATGCCCTATTGATATGGTCGAGGTCCTTGAGGCCTTCTTTGATTAATGAATCAAAGCTTCTTTGACCCACCTTCTCCCCCTTGGTATATAGATTTAATTCCTAGTAAAGAGGGGTATTTATCTGTTGCATGATTTTCTTCATAGACTAGGAAAAACTTATATGAAATTCAATGGAAATTAATTCCTAGGATGTATTTTAGTGCATCTAGGGCAGAAAATAGCTAGTGCACTCTCTTCTTCCTCCTGCTTTATTTCTATTTGCATGGTATCCATTTGCGATGTAAAGGTATGCAAAATTTCACTCTTGAAATCCTCCAACATGTTCCCTATCTCATTCTTGATGGATTTTTGTGGAGAGATAGGAACTGAACAAGCCTAGACTAGCCCTACCCTTCTTCCTGGTAGCCCTAGAGTGATTCTTGAATGCAATTTTTATGTCATCAAAGGATAGTTTATAGACATCTCTTCTAGACAACATGTTGAGGGTTTCCAACATATCCTCCATGATCCCTCGGAGAATAACTAGCTTGAGTGACTCAAGATCAAAGGTACATTTGGCCCTCCTATAACTGAGTTAAAATATCTCTTCATAGTCCTCTAGGGATTCATCAGGTCCAAGAGTCATCCTAAATATTTCTTCCTTGGTTTCTTTAGACCTACAGTATTCCCTATACATGCTATTGAAGGCATGTTGCATTTGGGCCCAAGTAGTGATGCTAACCCGAGGCAGACCCATAAACCAGCACAAGGTTTCATCTTTAAGGGCAGAGGGGAATAAATTTATCTTCTTCTCATTAGAGGAATAGTCATAGGTCCTAAAAGAACAACAAATTCAAACATGAAGGTGTCAGTATCATCAGAGGTTAAGCCATGGAAGTGTGGAAGGGAAGTAGGGATTATATTCTTCATTTTATCCTCTCCATTGGTCTCTTTGATAGGGAAAACATAATTGTCCCTTTTTTCAGCCATAGTTTGGGTAGGTGAAGTGGGTTATTCTTCTTCCCTAATAGGTTCTTCAAAAAAATTAGGTTGCTCACTTAGAGGGTCTTCTAACTCCCCCGCAGTTAGAGAGGGAAGTTCACAATCACCGAAGAAGAGTGAAGGTTGACTGCTTGAGGGTGTGGGGGTTTTTAGTAAGAATTTTCCTTGATTATCCCTACTCTTTTGAGTCATGCAAGGTTTTTTTTTTATTTTTCAAAAACTGAATGAAAACAAAAAACAAAAAACAAAGCTCAAGTAGAAACAACATCTACTTAGACACTTCCCTAGAAATGGTACCAAAAAGTGGTGATACCTGGTATTGCACCAAGAATGTTGCAACTCTCAAGGGATATTCAACTCAAATTATCAACCCAAGTTTCATACATGACATTAGATCAAATTTATCAAAGACTATTCCTGCAACTGAACTATAGTGAAAGCTTATTGATGCAAGTACAATTGAAAACTAATTCTAGCTATGAAAGTGGAAATGCCATTTGCTCAACTTGTAGATGCTAATTAATCATTTCATGAAAGGAAAAGGGATAATCTACTTGCAAAAATAAAGCTACTCTATCTTGCATAATTCATCAAACTAGAAACATAATTGCATGTATCATCTACCTATTTCACACTTGCTTGAAAATCAGAAACCTAACTTGCATCATACTTGTGATTGAAAAACACTAATTCTACTATGTTTTGTAGTGAGGAAAAGGAATGGTTGGAGTGGTATAGGAGCTTCCCTTGATCATCAAATCACAACTTGAGGTCATTATTCATATTGACTTAGCTTAAGGTTTATGTGGGGATCAAAAGAGGTGAAGAAAAGTGGTGCTACAAGCTTGCTATAGGTGCTTCTACAGAAGGTCATGTATTGCTACAGGAGGGTCTATATTGCTACAGGAGGGGTTCTAAGAATATTTTAAGGGTGAAAATGATGTCTTGAGGGCATGAAGATGTGGATGGAGATTAGAGAGAGTGAAGAAATGTTTGGTTGATCCTCCTAGACAAGCCCAACACCTCTCAAAGATATGCCTTGCACCAAGATGAATGCTCACGGTGTCCTAAGTTTACTAGGAAAAGTGACTGTAGAAAAAAAGTTTTGGGAAAAAATTGAGGGATGGAGAGAGAAGATGGAGGAGTCCAAGATAGAGGTGGAAGAGGTGAGCTCCGCTGCAAATCAACACAAACATCAACCAGCCACATGCATACATCCATTGATCATTAACAAAGTGATATAAACTATGATGGAAAAGATGAGTTGAATTTAAATAACATCTATTTTATGCCATAACACTACTCTAATCACTAAACTGAATTCTAAGCTACAAAAATAAAATGTGAAGAAGAACAACTAACATTCATCTATTTCCAAGAAATCATAAACATAATATTTTTGGACTAAGATTGTGAATCCTTCCAACCATTCTCCCATAAGAGAGGTGATGTAGAAGCTTGCAATCACAGTTTTTTATAGCTTAACCTCTACTGAAATGAAAGAAAACTATGAAATGCTTGGAATAAAGAACAAAACACAAGTACAAAAGAGGGACCAAAGCCTATAGGTTGGACCCAAACCCAAGGGCCTTAGCCCTTTGAAACTAAATCAGGTGCAACTTAATAACCAAATTCTCATTAGCATAAAGTAAGAGTCTCATACATCACATAAAAGTTCAAAATGACAATGTCAAGCTCGGAGCTAAATAACTACATCTAGTTGAATCAAAAATTTGAATCCTAATGAGACTTTCATCATGTTTATTTATACAAAAGGGTAGTTGATAAAATCTCCCTTGAAAATATGAGTGATTCCCTCCTTGATCTCAGAAATGGTGGATCTGGTCCCTCTTGAGCTTCACTTGTACTAGGATTTACTCGACTACCAATGAATTCAAATTGGCGAGAGAGGATGTTGTGATCCCAAGCTGATTTAGGGAGTTAAGGAGGTGAACCCCCTAGATTCTCTCCTGGTTGTCTCCATCAAGCCCCTGCATAGTAATTGCCTAAAAATGCTTCTTTTCCCTGCAATTAAACCACATTAGGCCACATACTATGCGAACACCTTTTACTCTTTTTACTAAGCATAATATACCAAAAATGTGAATTAATGTGAGCAAAAGGATAGTTTTAAGGCTGGAGGATGGCATGATTGTCTTCAAAATATCCCTATGATGGGACTCATCAAATAGAAACAAGGAATACCCCCTGAGGTGAAGGTAAACCATTCCTTTTAACCTGAAGTAGGAGAATTTATATCCTCAGTGAGTGTCCTCTTAGATTGTTCTTTGTCTCGGGAACAATTTAGGTACCAATATTCTTTTGGAATCGTTACTAGGGAGAAAAGTTTAAAGATTTTGTTTCCTTAGTAATAGATAAATGGTTAAGTCTGTGACCCACTGGTGAACAAGATCATACCAGCATGCGCTTTGAAGGCTTCAAGCAAATTTTATTTTTTTTTATAACTTTCCACTTAGAAAACTCCTTGATTGTTTAAATCGATTTTTCTTAGGATTTTTTATCCACATGGTTTTCTCCTTTAGATTTTTCTAATATAGCACGTTTTCCAAATGAAATCCCTAAAATAGATTTATGGGACAGCTACCTACCTCGCTTTCAATAAGATGAAGATGATGGTCCTTCTCAACATCTAATCAAGTTCCACAACTGCATTCCAAATATGGGCATTTATCATGAGGATGTAGTCATAAAATGTTTCATGATGTCTATGGAAGGTGACGCCTGACAACGGTACAAAAGACTTCCTCCTAGAATTATTTCATCCTTGAAAGATTTCCATGCAAATTTTCATGAACATTATAAACTTATATATCCCTACAAATTACATATTGAAGACTATTTCCATTCGAATGAATGTTGTAATAAGTCTAATTTTAGGGTCACAAGAAAATGAATATTATGTTAATGGTGAAGTTGTAAGTTGGCAGGGCGAATCTGATGATTCTAATGAAATATGTTTGTTATAGCACCATTTACCACTCTTGGTAGATCTCATGCTCTGATTATGGCCTAGGGAAACCCTTCCTTCCAGACTTGGTCAAAAATCTAAAAAACGGTGTTTTATTCCCTATATGCTACTTTGCCCTATGATAAAGGCATGTACACGTGGGTCAACATATACCCAACCCGCATACATATGTTAAAACATTTAAAAAAAAAAAATCCTTAATTTCGAGCGGAGTTCACGGGTTTTACCTGTTACTCACCTCCTATTGCCCGTGGCCCAACTGTTTCCCAATTGAAAAAACTAATTTGGAGAAGTATAAATAAACTTTCATGGGAAGGCCTTAAAGGAGAATATATGAGATAATTATATTATAGTGATATTACCCCTGATTGAGTCTAATGAAATCCTTGTGCCTCTTGCACTCCCCAAAGTTTCAGGAAACCCTTGTTTCCTTGTTGGAGATATCCTTCATCTTTCTTGAGATATCCTTGTATTTGTGATGGAGGAAGATTGCTAAGGCCGGGAAAGGACAGATCCAGAGGACAATTCCACTTGGAGCCGGAGAAGGACTTAGGTCGTATTTCTCCACCTTACTTGTAGCTTACTTCAATAAAGAAATGTTGTTCAGTTCCCGATATTAAACATGTTTATGCATTGATTTATGTTGTAATTCGGTTATGAATATTATATTGATGCGTAATTGTTCATTCATTTATATGATCTAAAGTTAATATCATGAACATGCTTTATGTTTCTACTATTGTATATGTTTCATTTGAATAATTTTCAGGTTTCAAAGACATCAAGGGAAGCTGAGGGTATACACCCTGTGGGATCTACTCAAACGTAGGACCTCCAGGTATGGACACTCTTGCACAATTTAGTAGAATAAGCATTTAGGTTGATTGCTTGAGAATTTCTTGGATTTGTTTGCCATCCGCTTTGTTGGAAATATTATCTGAAGCAAGACCGATATATACTCCTCTCGAAACCATCAACTGGCCTGATGGATAATAAATCACCCACGTCGTGGAAGCAAGGTTTCGGGTATGCCTACTCGCACCATCGGCGAACCCTAAACATATTGAATCGTCAATTAATACCTACCAAATCATATCAAAAACATCGACATCACTAAAATCGATATATAGATATGTACAAACATACAGTATATACAAACAAGTAATTTCTCGACTGAAGCCTAAGAAAAGTACTTCTTAAGGTAGAGCCCATTTCTGGGCTCCGCCAACTTGTTTCCTTCAAAGTCAATCAATTCATATGCTCCCTTTTTTAAAACTCGCTTGACAATAAAGGGACCGTACCACATAGACTTAAACTTGCTTGCCTCCAAGGGGTCTTTATCTTGATCATAGATCAAGACAAGGTCACCTTCAGAAAAATTTCTAGGATGGACAGCTTTATCGTATTGAGTTTTTACCCTCTTTTTATGGGCTTTGTTTATTGTGGTGGCATCTCGACGTTGCTCATCAAGATGCTCCAAATGAATGAGGCACTCTTTGAGACTAGAAGTCTCTGGAAGAAGTTCAACAGCTAGTTTAAGAGAAGGAATTTCACATTCAACAAGAAAGATAGATTCCAACCCGTAAACCAACTGAAAAGGAGTAAAGCTAGTGGCAGTCTTAACTGACATCCGGTATGCCCAAAGTGTTGGATACAACATGATGTGCCAATTGGATCTAGCTTTGTTAATCGTCCTTTGTAGGATGATTTTAAGGGATTTGTTCACAGCTTCAACCTGCCCATTGGCCTGAGGATAATACAGAGATGAATTCTCCTACCGAAAACCCAACTTGAGAGCCAATTCGGACATCAGTTGATTTTGGAAATGATTTCCATGGTAGTGACAATCTCTTTAGGGATACCAAACCGGGAAATAACTTGATTGAAGAGAAACAAAGTCGTTGTTTCACTGTCATTCTTAAAAGTAGGCATGGCCTCATCCCACTTCGTAAAGTAGTCTACGGCCACAATGATATACTTGTGATTTCCTACCGAAGGCAAATTACAAGTAGTAAAATCAATGCCCCACTTCGTGAAAGGACCGACGGTGATAACAAGGAAAAGCGGAGCTGGATGTGCGCACATTTTCCAAGTATATACCTGACAAGGGTGGCACCTTTTGACTGCCTCAATAAAATACTTGAAGATCGAAGGCCAAAAGTAGCCTGCTCAGCTTCTTCCAAGTTTAAACAACGCCTAAGGATTGAATCAATCCCGCGACGATACAATGTGTCACCTATAATAACATAATTCTTAGCGAGGTGACGCAACTTTCTACGCTCGTCCTTGGAAAAAGCGGGCGGAAACTTCGAAGTCTGGAGATATATAATGATATCCCCATACCAAGGATCTTGTGAGGAAATAAGAAATAAATATTCATTAGGAAAAATTTCCTCGTGTATAATTTCTTCCTCACAAGGTAGCTCTCATATCAACTCTGCAAATAGTAAAGATTTCTTAGATTTAGCCGACATGAATTCGAGATCAAATTCTTGAAAAATGACAATCCATCTATTATATTTTCCCCCAATAACTCGTCTACTGAGAAAAAATTGAAATGGATTCACAGCTGCTAAGACAAACGTTTTTCGAAGCAAAATGTAATGCCGAAGCCACTGGATAGCATGGACGGCTACCAAAGCTAATTTCTTAACGAGAGAATAGCGCAGCTCAGGACCTACCAAGCCTCGGCTTAGATAGTAGATTACATGCTCACATAAGGCATCATCTTCCTGAACTAGAACCATACTTATGGTTGATTCTGTTGCAATGAGATACAAGAGGAAATCTTTGCTATAATCAGATGGACTCAACAATGGGGCAGAGGTTAATGCTTTTTTCAAAGCATCAAAGATCGTTGCGCGAAATCATCCCATACAAATAGGACCCCTTTCTTAAGCAAACACATAATGAGTTCCTAGGGTACCAACATTCTTTTGGAATCGTTACTAGGGTAAAGGCCAAGGGTCTGAAAAATAATGAGTTCGAAAGAACTCTCTTCAAGAAGGTCCCTTGGAGGATGAAATAACATCGATTTTAGTTGTAGGAGCCGGAAGATCAAAATTACCCATTAAGGAAGATTACATTCTGACTCCTAAATTCTCAATAGGTTGCCTGGGATTGTCCACTAATGGAATAGTAGACTCAGAAGACGCGTGGGAGTCACCCAGAGAATAACCCATCTGATCAACTTTTACGATCCTCCCTTCATGAGTAAAATAAATGATGTGAAATAATGATGATACTATGGCATCCATATCATAAATCCAATTCCCTCCTAAAAGGAGGTTGTAATCCAGATTCACATCGACTATTTCTACCTCAATATTTATGCCCTTTCCCCCAACACAGATGGGAAAGGCTAGAATAATCCCATGCGGCCTATGAGAATTTCCATCAAATGTCGTCAATAGAGTAGGTGATGCAGGAGCATTCACCCAAGAAAAAATCATTGTAAATAAATAGACATAGGGGGGTTATGTATTTTTAGGAAGTAGTTTCCTAAGTCTCAAATTAATGTAATTTAGGCCTTTAAGTGATTTAATTAGATAATTAGAGGAAGTTGGAAATGCTATCAAATAAATGAGAACATGAGTGGTTAATAAAGATAAAGAGTCCAAAGTCAAATATAAATCTTTAATCAGTTTCATGATTCTAGGAGCGAGAGAGAGTTTTTAGGCATTAAATGGAGAATAGAAGTGGACGTAGAGGACTGAGGATTTAGGAGTTAGTACAAGAGATTTAGGAGTCAAACCAGGAGTAGTTCAACAAAACTTCCTGGTATAAATGTAAGCCTATGGGCAGAGTGCAAAGGAGGAGGCCACTGACATTGAAAAATAGGCCTGTGCGGGACAGAGAAGTCGTAGATGTAATCTTTGCTTTTGCATATATATATGCATATATATATATATATATATATATATATATATATATATATATATATATATATATATATATATATATATATAGGGTTTTATTCCTAACTGTGTCAGAGTGTGTGAATTGCGTGTTTTATGATTGATTTTGGTGTGAACTCGTAGGTTCTGTAACAGAGAATTGCACGCAGAGTTTTGGTGAAGAACACGCAAAGAGAGGAGATCGATTCAGAAGAATCGTAATGGATCATCGGGTCCAATTGAAATAGCAGAGCGGTGCTTTGGAGAGATAGGGAAGTTCAGAGTTCGAGGAGTTAAACTCAGAAAGTGTTGAGCAGTAGAACAACAAAGAACGGGATCCTTTGGGAAAAACCGAAACAACAGAGAATAGTGAAGAAAATGGTGAAAAATCACAAGTAAAGATATAGCGAGGAGTAAAGCTTTAGTGCTCAAGAGCCGTTAGATATGTGGGATCAACGGTCCAGATCTTATCGCATAGGCAGAAACCATTGCAACGAGGACTGGAATGGACCTTTGTAATAGAGTGATTGCGATTGTGCGATTAATCATCAATCGTCGGATCATGAACCTGATAGACGATCACGATTAAATCGTCCATCGCATATCAGGAAAGTAGAGATCAGAGATATCGCTTGATCGGAGGTCGGGCCTTAATATAGTGCAACACTGTGGAACGACGGAAGGAAGTGGACCCGGTGATAGTTATGAATGCGGGATTAAGAAATTTGAAGTCCGGTCTTATATAGGTCGGAGCGGAGTATTCCTTTGTATTTGTATAAGGGTTGTGTCGAAGGTTTTAACACTAAGTATGATTTAAAGGTTCCGATAGTTGAATATCAAAGTCGGAGGGGTGATGTAACCATATATGTGGTGTGCCCCCGATGGGAGTGAATGCCAATTGCGATGAGGTTTAACCTCGAGGACTGTGTAGAAGCCCGTATAATAGCAGAGAAAGGTAGGTTTATGCGTGTTTGGGTATATTTCTATGAAGAATGGAAATAAAGCGCCGATAAAGGGTTTTATGTGTCAAAACCTTATGTAACCAAAGTTATAGAAGGTAAAGGTTATAGATGGTCATAAAGGGTTATTGAAGGTTGTGAAGGGTGTTTTAAGAGCCAATAAGAAGGATTAATGAAAAGACTTTAATCTAAGTCTTATACAAAGACTTGAGGGTGGATTTAATCCCAATAGGAGATTTGGCGAGGTGATTGGTTATGATATAAAGGAACCAAGATAAAATGGCCTTAACCATGTAGGAATGAAGATTTGACTCCATTATAGAGTTAAATACCTAGGACAGTTGTGTTTATGCATTCTTATGCATATTGTGGGTATGTGCGGGGGTAGCCCTGCATCAGTAGGTGAAGGAATAGCTTGAGGCGATCCAATGGCCTTCCAACATGACATGGACATCACACATGTGGAAGCTCCCTCATCTATAACAGTTCGAAAGATGTTGGTCTTTCAATATGTGGACTTTATCTAGAAAGCCATATGATGCAGGAGTCTCTTTTTGACGTTTGACATATCAAAAGCAAGCACAAGAGAATTTTTTGGATCTACTGCTCTGATTGCTGAGAGTAATGCACTCCTCTGAGCAGGGCACGACTAGAGTACCTCTAACACAGACATAGCACAATGACTCTGAGCCGGATCTTCTACAATGGAGTAGTTTTGGGCTACCCTAGCATTAGGGTTAATGGTCGAGCACTTTGCAGAGCATTTCGACATCTGAGGTATAGACTCAACAGAGGGCCTCTCAATATGGAGCGGCTCTAAAGCATCGGAAGCATACTTAGCCTTAGATGATTCTGATTCACCGTAATCATGCAATCGCATAGCGACGTCGATATGTGAATTCATCATGTATACATTTGATGAATGATCCCCTTCTTGATTGGCCCCTGCAGGGGTACCAGTATTAGAGTTCGCGCCAGCAAGTAATTGTTGCCCTTGGGGAAAAGGGTTAGTGAGGACAGGCTAGGAGCTAGAGGACCCCCACTGCACTAACAAGGGCTAAGCGTCTTAGATCTTAGGGTAGAGATAAGTCAAATGATCCCCATTGCATAACTAGCATGGAAATTTTACTTTTTTCTTGGACTCTTTCCTAACCCCTCCGATATCATTATCGGGTTTGTTTGCATTGCCCTTCCCATCCTGGCTCTTTTTCCTACCTCTTCCTTTCTTCTTCCCATCAGATTGTTGGTTTCCTTTGGGGTTAGAAGTTTTGACGATGTTTATAGACATCTCTTGGGAAGGTGTAGACACAGATGGCGATGCCTGCATAGAAGAAGCAGTTTGTAAAGACAATTGTTGCAATTGATTCAGCATGTTAGCCATGTTGGCATCAATCGATCTGACTAACCCGTCAGCATGGGGACCTATCTTCGGCTTAGCTATATCCACCTTGTATCTAGGAGCGCCAGATAGAATTTTTTGAAGAACCCCAGAGTGAGAATATATCAGTTCTAATTGCTGGGCTCTAAAAATAGCTTGCTCTTCGATGAAAACATCAGAGAGAGACACATCCTTAGAGATCTTAGGTTGTAACGATTTAGGCCATTCAAGAAGGAATTCTTGTGGAATATCGGCTTTAATGAGCCTCATTCTTCTACTCCATTCCTGGATATGACCTGAAATATGAGTTTCCTGATCCTATTGGAAATTAGCCAGAAGCTTAGTTCCAGCATCATATCGAACAGGGAATTGAAAATGGTTCAAAAAGATGGTATCCAAATCGCCGAAAGAAGTGAAGGTGCCCCCCGAAAGTTCTATGTACCACTTAGCCGTATTCCCAATTAGGGTACGTTGAAATAATCTCAACTTGATTGAGTTGTCTATCAGGGATTTTGACGAACACTATAAATGGAAAGTGGTGACGTGGTCACCATGATCTTCACCAGTTTTCCCTTCAAATTTAGGTATATCTAAGGGAAGTTTGGTTGGGACCAAAGGCCAAGTCAGGTTATACCTAATCAGATCATTACTCAATTTAGAAAGATCTGACAAGTTTAACGTTGCCAGAAAAGGTAGTCGCAGAGGACCCCGAGGATTCCACCCGGTTTCGGCAGAACTCCCAACGTTATAAAAAGAATGGCCTAGATTTGTAAAGGCACAAGGTTGCCTAAAGTAACTCGTTGACCCAACTGAACCATAAGGAGCTCCTTGTGGTCAAGAAAAAGTCAGAGTTTGACCAAATCCTGCCCAAAAAACTTCCATAACTAGTAAAGTTTCCCCCTAGAGAAGTGTTAAAAGGAGCAGAGAACCCTTGGTAAGGGTTCCATGTATTAGCATAGGGAGAAAAGTTCTGGAAAGAATTGACAGAAGAATACATCATATTCCCTTGTTGGCCGAAATAAGACTGATTCCCGGCTCCTAACCCGCTAACCGCAGCATTTTTCTAACCTTGAAATGGATTATAACTTTGACCCATAGAGGAAAAAGGTATTGATCCCAAAGATGGGTTGGAGTGTGGTATATGACCACCCCTAAATGGGAAACCCTGAAAAGAAGTTGATCCACTTGCCATGGATGTGGAGGCAACTGATGGAATACTTAACAGAACTGAAGGAATCGCGCTGGTCAGCATTCCAAAAGGGAAAAAGCCAATGCTAGAGGCAACAACTTGAGAACTTCCACTCGAAGATGGAATGGAAGTAGAACCAAATATAGTAGTGCTAGGAGTAACGGAAGGTATAGAAATTGTTCCTCCTCCTTGTACGAATACCGGAGTTTTCATACTCGTAGCACTTGTTGTGGATTCCATGCTTCCAACAGTGGTCATCGAAGGAAAAGATTGATATAAACCTGGGCTTGAAGGCCTATTGGTCGGAGTCCCAACGTATAATAAAACGTCTAGATGATTGGGAGGAAGAGGAGAATTACGAGTCAAAATAGACTCAGGGAGCTCCTCGACTTCAATAACGTCTTCCTACTGGAAGAGGACTAGACAAAGAACTGGATTGTTTCTCTCCAACTCTCTACTTGTACCAGGTCTATCATGTGAATTAATAACTCCAACAGGAGGATCAATCTCTGATGCAATTGTCGCCACTTATTGAAAATGTTAGCTCTGCTATTTATTTCAACATTTGAAGGTCAAATGCAAGCCTGATCAGGTTGTCTATGATCAAAAAGGGATTTGCAGCAGCCATCCCACCCATTCCCCTTCACTCTGCTTACGCTCTTATAAATTCCGCTACCTCTGTTTTGCCTCTAAAACCCTGTGTAAGCCCATTTTCCATCAAGCCCCTCAGTGCTAAGGTTTTAAACCCATATAACCGCTCTCCTTTGAAAAAATCGCTACCCGCAAAGTCTTTGCCTATCACATCAATCATAAAAATGTGCATTTAACCCCCGCCGTCCGATCGTCTACCGCACGATCCGACGGCATTCACTCCTCCTGCCATCGCAAACTAACCAAGTGATAATGCGTGAGGAAAGTGGTTTCCCTCCCATCACGTCCGCCATGCATTTCCCGTCGACTCACATCGCTCCCCCATGTATGAATACCGTTGCAGGCTCTAAAGCGATGCGATCAATACAGCCCGCCGCTCAAAAACATTTTCCTAGTCGTTAAGTCCCCGCGCAGCTTCTGCCCCCGATCACCGTTGGATCCGACCGTATCAGATCCAAGGGCCCTTATTCATCCTGCTCTCGTTTCTCCTGATAGCTTCTACGAACCGATTCCCGCCGTTGATCTACGCAATCCAACGGTCGGCCTCATTCCTCTATTCGATTTGTCCACCCGCCATGAAGTCCACGCTCCTATGACTATTTTGTGCTCCCGAAGAACAACAGTGGTCAACTACCAGTACCCTGTGCAATTACTCCATAACAACTGCAATTAACAAGGAAGAATGGCCGAGAAAGGAAAAGATCAGCCTCGAGCAGGTAAACACAATCAACAGTTATGGAATGTCATCCCATACGACACTCTAGTTACCTGAGAGGACTGCAGAGCACCATAGAATGTCAAATTCATTCATTGAAGCAACAGATCGTAGCAGAGGCCCATTTTAGATATTTAATGTGGTTGGTGGTCCATTATGACCCCTCCTCGTATAAGATAGCAGAGCATTTTTGTAATCAAACTCGATATATACCGAGAAGACAGATATAGTCAAGGTTGATGGTTGTTGTTTTGATGTAAGGTTCAACTTCTGGAGACTGTAACTACTATGATACTTGCAGCATCTGGTCTTCACTTTCAGCTAATATAAGCTTCTTTTGCTGTTAATTTCTCACTTTCCACTTCTATTATGTTCTAGGTTGTGCCTGTTATGCATCTGTTCATGTGCTCTTGATTTTTAGCATTAGAGGGGATGTCATCCTACCTCTGTGTTGGAGTCTAGTATGTATCATTGAATGTGTCATGCAGGTTTCTATTTACTTAATTCCAGAGAGCTGTCATCCTATCTGTGCATTAGGAAATAGATTTGCAGACCTCTTTACTGGTTGCAGGCGGCCATCACATGGTCTTGTGCATCTGCTGGTGTGGTCAGTATTCTCCATGTTCACCTAATCCTCGAACTATGAGTAATTGGTGGTCTAAAGCCTTGTAGTCTAGGGGTGTTCACCCATGTCTGGAGTTAAGCATAGTAGGAGTGGTTATCTGGCTTGAATATACATCATTCCTTCCATTCATCCATTTCCAACATTTTGTTTAGTTTGTAATGTTTCTGAGCATCTCTGAGATACAACCTAGGAGATTTTCTTGGGGTGATAACATCAATTGGCGTCGTTGTCGGGGAGAGGAGGTTGAAGCTCAGAATCCCTGGGAAAATGACACAGTTCCAGATTTTGATGATAGACAAGATCTGGGCACATTTCTGGTTGTAATCATCTATCTGGCAACTCCACTGGAGGAAGACCAACCTTTGGCGACTCCACAGTATAGTCCTGGCTCAGTTTGTGAGACATACTCGAAGAAATCCTCATAAATCACCAGTTGCTCCAGTGCCTGACCCTGAGAAGATTGTTAAGTTGAAGAAAACATCACAGAAAGGAGCGTCAGGATCAGGTAAGCCCAAGAAATCTTATTTGTCTCTACATGAGGAATTTTTAGCTGAGAATACACAATTTGAAGACTTAGAGCCTAGTGTTGCTAGTGAACAAACACCTGCAGAGATTCATAAAGCTCCTTGTCCATCTAGTTCCCCTTTGAATCTCAGTCCAAAGAAAGTCTCCCATACAGTACAGAACATTCTGTTGTCTTTGTCATCTGTTCCATTGCTTCCCACCGCTCAATCTGCCAGTATTCTCCCACATATCCCAGTCATGGCAGGCCAACAAGCTCCCACCAAGATGGAAAGAATCATAGTTGCTAGGTATGGGCCTTTAGTTTTGCATGTTCCTTTGAATGACATGCTTGCTGGAGAATATTAGAAATATATGCCTAAATTCACTGGTACAGAGGGAGTAACAACTGAAGAACACCTTGAGGATTTTTATAGCTATTCAGATAACCTAGATATCAGTGAAGATGATGTGTGGATGAGAGTTTTTGTCCAGAGCCTTGATGGACAGGCCAGAAAGTGGTTAAGTGAATTGCCCCATAGATCCATAACAAGAATTGAAGCATTGGATGATGCATTTTTGAAGCACTGGGGAGATAAAAAATACTTGCTATATTATCATACTGAGTTTGGTAACCTAAAGAGGGAAAATGGGGAATCATTGTCTGATTTTAATAAAAGATTTGACCGTATGTATAGTAAGATACCAGCTGAGGTAAAGCCTACCCCCACTTCTGCCAAACTCACTTATGCCAACACTTTTGACTCTGATTTCTACCTGCTTTTGAGAGAAAGAAGATGTGCCACTCTAGCTGACATGCATGATGCAACCCTAGAAGTGGAATCCAATATTATGGCTGCAGAAAAGCTTAAAGGTCATGCTGATAGAAGGAGGCAAAGAGGTGAGGCTTCTTCTTCCTCTGCTTCATCTTCAGAATCCAAATTAGACAAATGACTAAGATGATAGAGTCATTAGCTGCTGAAATATCTAAGCTGAAGGTTGAGCAGAATTCAGGAAAGACAAGGTGGTAGAACACATTTTCTCCAAGAAATCCAAATCCATTCAGAAGAGAAAATGAACAGTTGCAAATCATTTAGAGGGGTAAAGAAACAAATGAAGATTAGAAGGTTAAAGCTCCTTTTCAAAATGTGGTCATGAAGTTTTTGATAGAGAATATCTTTACCAGATTTGGTTGTCCACATAAATTAGTCACAGACAATGCAACAGCCTTCAGGGCAAAAGAATTGGTGGAAATGTGTAATTCAATGGGCATTACGCTGGTTCATTCCACCTCATATTACCCTCAAGGCAATGGTCTAGCAGAATCTTCCAACAAGAGCCTGATAAGGATAATTAAAAAGCTACTGGAAGACAACAAAAAGAATTGGGATTCTAAGCTCAAGTACGCACTGTGGGCTGACAGAGTGACCACCAAGAGATCCACAGGAAATTCTCCATTTAGGCTGGTATATGGCACTGAGGTTGTGTTCCAATTCAGTTAACTCTCCCTGTGGCAAAATTCCTGCAAGAAGAACATAGTGAGGGAGAAGACATGGCAAAAAGGATCATTGATTTGGCAGAGGTACATCAAATCCAAGAACAGCTGGTTGAAAAGGCTACAACACATCAAGGAAGCTTTTGACAAAGGGACAAAAGCAGATAATTTTCAGGTTAGAGACTTGGTTCTGAAGTGAGATGCACTAAAGGAAAAGAAAGGCAATCATGGGAAGTTTTATGCTTTCTGGACAGGGCCTTTTATCATTTCTCAAATTCAAGGGAACAACACCTTCATACTGAAAAGTATGGGAGGAGAAGCAGTTTTTGATGGCCCAGTCAATGGGCATTTTCTAAAAATTTATGTGGTTTAAGGTCTTTTGGCCTTAAAGTTGTAAATATTTTGTTTTTCAGTTTAGTGTAAGCCAAGTAGACTCCATGCCCAATGGAACACTAGGAATTTTTTTAATTTGTTTTTCATCAGAAAGGCATTGATCTGCAGGTTCTTGAGACCTCACAGGGAGGATCTCATCCCCAGAAGGATCCAGTATTAGCTCTTCTATTTATTTCAACATTTGAAGGTCAAATGCAGGCCTGATTGAGTTGTCTATGATCAAAAAGGGATTTGCGGCAGCCATCCCGCCCATTCCCCTTCACTCTGCTTACGCTCTTATAAATTTCACTACCTCCGTTTTGCCTCTAAAACCCTGTGTAGGTCCCTTTTCTATCAAGCCCCTTAGTGCTAAGGTTTTAAACCCATATAACCACGTGCCTTTGCAAAAAGCGCTACCCGCAAATTCTTTCCCTATCACATCAGTCATAAACATGTGCATTTAACCCCCGTCGTCTGATCGTCTGCCGCGCAATCCGATGGCATTTGCTCCTCCCGCCATCGCAAACTAATTGAGTGATAACACGTGGGGAAAGCGGTTTCCCTCCCGTCGCATCCGCCACGCATCGCCCGCCGATATGCATTTCTCCCCTGCATACGAATACTGCCACAAGCTCTAAAGCGGTGTGATCAATACCGCCTGCCGCTCAAAACCATTTTCCAGGCCGTTAAGTCCCCGTGCAGCTTCTGCCCCCAATCACCATTGGATTCGACCGTATCAGATCCAAGGGCCCTTATTCATCCTGCTCTCATATCTCCTGATAGCTTCTGTGAACCAATTCCCGCCGTTGATCTGCACAATCCGACAGCCGGCCTCATTCCTTTGTTCGGTTTGTCCACCCTCCATGAAGTCCACGCTCCTATGACTGTTCTGTGCTCTCGAAGAACAATAGTGTTCAACTACCAGTACCCTGTGCAATTACTCCACAACAACTGCAATTAACAAGGAAGAATGGCCGAGAAAGGAAAAGATCAGCCTTGAGCAGGGAAACACAATCAACAATTATGGAATGTCATCCCATACGACACTCCAGTTATCTGAGAGGACTGCAGAGCACCAGAGAATGTCAAATTCATTCATTGAAGCAGCAGATCGTAGCAGAGGCCCATTTTAAATAGTTTATGTGGTTGGTGGTCCATTATGACCCCTCCTCGTATAGGATAGCAGAGCATTTTTGTAATCAAACTCGATATATACCGAGAATACAGATATAGTCAGGGTTGATGTTTGTTGTTTTGATGTAAGGTTCAACTTCTGGAGACTGTAACTATTGTGATACTTGTAGTGTCTGGTCTTCATTTTCAACTAATACAAGCTTCTTTTGCTATTAATTGCTCACTTTCTACTTCTATTTTTTTCTAGGTTGTGCCTGTTATGCATCTTTCATGTGCTCTTGATTATTAGCATTAGAGGGACTATCATCCCACCTCTGTGTTGGAGTCTAGTATGTATCATTGAATGTGTTATGCAGGTTTCTGTTTACTTAATTCCAGAAAGTTGTCATCCTATCTGTGCATTAGGAAATAGATTTGCAAACCTCTTTACTGGTTGCAGCCAGCCATCACATGGTCTTGTGCATCTGCTGGTGTGGTCAGTGTTCTCCATGTTCACCTAATCCTCAAACTGTGAGTAATTGGTGATCTAAAGCCTTGTAGTTTGGGGTGTTCACCTATGTCTGGAGTTAAGCATAGTAGGAGTGGTTATATGGTTTGAATATACATCATTCCTTCCATTCATCCATTTCCAACATTTTGTTGAGTTTGTAATGTTCCCGAGCATCTCTGAGATACAACCTAAGAGAGTTTCTTGGGGTGATAACAGAAACCACTGGCAGAATTTCTCCTACGTCTCCTAGGAGAAGGCTCAGGACTCGTAGGTGAAAGCCCACGGAGTCTCCTAGACCAACTAGTTAGTCGATCAGCCACTTTGAATTATTTTGAAGAAATCTACTTAAAGACTCAAAAAAATTGTAAAGCTAGGTCAACTAGGAGCAAAGAGCACTCTCTAAAAGTCCCTAAAGATACAGACAATCAAACTACTTTCAATTATTTCAGCTCCAGGTGATTAGGACCGGACACCAAAATAAAAGAAAGCCAAAATCAAGGGCCTTCTGAATATAGTCTGAGGTAATTACGCCCTAGGCCTACTAGCGAAGGTATTAGAAGCAGTTACGCTGACCTCCAGAACATTATGGTTCCTTTTTATCTTCTTTTTTTCAGTATGAAAAAAACATTGGTATTAAAAGTATAAAAACCAGTACATTTGTCCACCATTGGTCATTACTTCAAGAGTATCAATTAGACATAAAAATCCAGAAACAATAGGAATATATGCCTCTTCCACATATGACCTCCATATTGCAGGGTGGTAAATCACAGTAAAATAAAACAGTAACATTGCCAACATCCATGTTATAACAGCAGATGTAATGTACCAAAAACAGAAAGTAAATACCAAAACTTCGAATGACCAAAAAACACCTAGACATAGCAAGGGCAGAAGGATCGGGATAGTAGACCCCCTCAGGGGAAAAGAAGGGAGCCAACATCATGTGAGCAACCCGCCACGATCAGCATGATATTAATACCATCCTGAGGAGCAGCGATTCCAAGTTTGGACATGGCGTCCGTCGTTGAGTTGTGGGATCTGCAAATGTGTTGAATGGATGACTTCTGGAAAGTGCCCATGAGATAGTCAATGTTCCTTAACCATCCATGCGGGTGTGCTTGTTGAATGGATGATTTTCCCAATACATGGTTTAGGAATTTTGCAAACCACAACATTCCCCATAATTCCATCATCTTCGCTTTCATGTTGGTCCCCCTGCCTCCTCCCCAATGAATCTTGTATTGATGGTCATGATCAACAACGATCCAACAATCGCATCCACAGTTTCCATTTTGTTCGGCGCCATCGAAAAACCCAACAGGATAGGATATATGTGGGGCAATTTTATCGCATGGGATATGATGTGGCCCAGGTTGTAGGGACAATAATGGTGTCACCCAGGTTATGATGTTGTTTACAATTCGGTCAACATTGAGAGGGATCCCCTCAAAAATAATAAAGTTCCTGGATCGCCAGATTTCCCAGAATGTCACCAAGGGATGGCCCTCCATGGTTTTGATTTCCTGCTCCACCATAACAGGCACATATCAATCAAAACATGATTTGTATATGGGATAGAGAGCTTACCAAAGATCTCGTTCCAGACCTGTGCAACCACCGGCATCCAAGAAAAATATGTAAATTTCTTTCTTCCTCCTGTCTACAGAAATTACATATGCACAGGCCCTGCATGTTCCACTTCCTCAGGTTGTCCCATGTAAGATTTTTATTCCTCCATGTCAACCAGACGAATAACACAATCTTGATAGGGATCTTAGTCTTCCAGAATTTAGTGAACCAACGTACCTCATGTAAGTTCTAAATGCAGCAGAAGATAAATATGTATGTGTTGGAGATCGAGATTGCATTTTGCTTCATGTTGCCACTCCATCCCATCTAATCTTCCTGTTCTACCCAGCAAATTCTAGACTGTCTAAGTGAAGTCTGAATTTGTTCCCACCTTCTAGCCACCCCCCCAGCAGTCCAATCTCCCTAGCCTCCTTCCAAACCGACATGGCCCCATCCCAGGAACTGATAGTCTGATCTAGGTAGAAGTATCCAAAGTTTTTTAAGCAATGAATGAGTTCTGCAGAATATAGGCTATCTATGGTCGTCCCGAGGATGTGCTCTCTTCCAATGATAATATTCTTACTCAAACCAAATGTCCAACTAATTCTTTTTATCAACGAGTGTTTGAATTTGTTCAAACTTAACCAGATAGTCGACCCAGATTGTTTTCCTACTAGCCCCTCATGAATCCAATATGTGGCCTTGATGACAAGTGAGTACTTGGATCTGATGATGTCCCCACACAAAAATTTACTGAACAGGCCCCTCCATAAAGTTTTTATCAGAAATTCCCAACCAAATATTTTTAAGTTCAATAGTCCCCATCCTCCCTGGCTCTTGGGAAGGGTGGTCCTTTCCAGCTTTGTACGGTGAAATTTGTGTCTTCCCAAAGCCCACCCAAATATAGTTAGCCATGATCTTGTTTATCTTCATAATGATAAAGGCGGGCAGATAGTATAAATGTGCCCAATAAACTACAAGTTGTTGTAGGACCGACTGTGTGAGGGTAACCCTGCCTCCAAGGGTTAAACATCTATGTTCCCATCCAGAAATCTTGTTATGGAATCTGTCGACCAGCCAAAGCCAATCCTTAACCCTATAGTTGTTAGGCTTTATAAAGTAGCCCAAATATTTTAGGCCAGTACCAATCGGCCTTGCATCCACCTCAAGAATATTTTTGATATGCTCAATATCCTCCATATTCCCATCCCCAAATAAAATCAAAGATTTGTGTTTATTCATGAGCAGCCCAGTAGCACAACCAAACATGTCAAAGATGCATTGTAAAGTAGCCCAAGCCACCCTTGAAATCATACCAAAGGTCAAGATGTCATCAACCAAAAAACTATGTGAGATCTTGATTCCACTTCCCACCTTGAGAGCGATGAAATCTCCTCTCCTGCATGCATTCCTAATTTTATGACTTAGGCCATCCATAGCCAAAATAAAAAGGAAAGGTGAGAGTGAACAACCTTGTCTCAAACCTCTGCTTGCCCCAAAATATTTCATGGGGATACCATTGATTATGACATCAAATCTAATATTTGTAACACATGCCTTAATCCATTCAGTATCACGTACTTGGAGTCCAATTTTGTGAAGTACCATACGCAGGTATGACCAGTCCAGATAATCATATGCCTTTTGAAGGTTCACCTTCACACAGCTGCATTTAATTTCTTGATGTGTATGGTATGTAAGAATTCATGTGTTGTGGCAATCGCGTCATGTATCAATCAATCCTGTAGGAACCCATATTGCTTTGGAGTGATGTAGGTGGACATATTGTGCTTGATCCTAAGAGCAATAATTTTCAAGATCAATTTGCATATCAAATTACATAGAGAGATGGGTATGTAGTCCTGGAACATACTTCTTAGGAATAAGTTCAATGTATGTCAAGTTTATCTCAAGGATGATATGGCCACGCAACCTCGATTCTTCAACCATCTCCAGAAGTTTTGGCCCCATAATATCATAAAAATGCAGAAAAAGTTCAAATGTCCAGCCATTTGGGCCAGGACATTTGTCCTTTGAGAAATATTTTAGAACAACAAGAATCTTCTCCAAACTGATAGATTTGAAAATCTCCTCATTGTTGGTCTCATCGAACATGGCGGGGTAGGAGACCGCCCCCCAGATCTAATCTTCGACACAGTCAACATCTCTCCTTTTGTATGCCTCCTCAAGAAAAGAAATTGCAGCATGTTGGATATCAGACAGTCCATGTATCATACGTCCATTTGAATCCAAAATGTCCCAGATAGTATTAATGTTTCTCCTGTGGTTTGCATATATATGGAAGTACTTGGTGTTCCTATCCCCCTCTTGGATCCACAATGCCCTGCTCTTCAACCTCCACGTGACTTCTTGTATATGTAAAATCTTTTGTCTTTTTTCCTCTAGGGTCTTGATGTTGTTCAGAAGTTTTGTAGAAGGCACCCCAAATCAAGGATCGATCCCAGTCTATCCAACTTATCTTTGATATCCAATAGGTATTTGTACATATTCTTTCTTTTCCCCCCCGCTCATTTCTTCACCACTGTTTTTAGATTATGGAGCTTCTCATATATCGCCAGCATGGAGGAGACCTCTGATCCAATATATTGTGTCTAGAATTCTATAAATAGTGAATTAAATTTCGGATCCTCCAGCCAGATCCCATTGAACTTGAAAGAAAAGCTTGTCCTAATCAGCCCCCCATGCGAGATTAGGGTGATGGGTAGATGGTCAAAAATAAATGTGTTATAAACCTTTGATTATAGTATGCCCATCCTGTCCACTAGTGCTTCATGAATCAAGAATTTGTCCAATATTTTAGTAATGTGTTGTATACCCTCCCTTCCATTATGCCAGGTGGGACCCAGTTTATGTGGCTTGATGTCCACAAGATTATGTTCGAAAATATTATCTCTAAGTCTGTCAGCAAATGAATCAGATTTACACTTCGTACCTTAGCATTCCTCCGTTCCAATGGTGGTGTTTAGGTCTCCTGCCACCATGAGAGAATCAATGTTGAGTATATCCACCTCCACCAATATGTTCCAAAAAGAGGGCAGATCTCGATATGGGGCATATATATTGAGAATATGTACCCGTCCCGACAATCCCCTGATTCCACCTGATAGCAAAATTCCAGCAAAACAATTATAATCTTTAAATCTAACCCATCTTGGGTTCCATAGGGTAGCCAATGTTGAGAAATCTAAGTGCTCGATTTGTTAATGATTTCTCTATTTTGATAATTGCTTGTGAAGTAATTTCAATCTTTAGATAATTCAAAACATGAACTTTCAATGTTAGTGATTATTAACTTCATCAACCAGCTACCATGCACAATAAACAAAAGAACAAAAACACAAGATATAGGCAGCATTCAGGGCAAAACCTCTCCAAACATGAGAGGAAAACCCACTTCTCATGGTGTTGACTACGGTCATAAAAAAGTTGATCTGTGGCTTCTCCTCACAAGTGTCTTGAACAGTAGTCTTTCGTATGAAGATTGAGACCCAAACCAGTGATGTTTGAATGCTTGAGGAGGATGGCTATTTATAGTATTTGGGGCCTCCATTTCAAGCCAACATGAACAGCCCCTTAACCGAATTCAAGCTGGCTTGTTCACTCAATCATAAATATATTTTTATGCCAAGGAAATACATTTCTTGCTTGTGTTAGGAGGGATCATTTTGTGGTCCATTGATTTTTCCTTCAAGAGAGATTTGTCACATGATTATGCCCTTTAATCTTGGAGCCTTATTTGTACATTTCAAGTGTAGACATTACTGACACAATCCTTGGGCTCATACTGAGAGCTACATAGACAAATACATTTAATCATGAAATCCATGATTCATATTTATAAAGTATTTACAATTTTACATCATTTGCATTGACTTGTGTAATTATGAAGGCCGAACCTAGTTACACATTTTTCAACACTCCCTCTTAACTAGGGAGGTATTCATACATACATGATCATTGGACAAATCTTTCAAGTTCACAGAAGAATTCTCATAAGAAGATCGGATTTTCAATCATCTGTAATAGCATCATTTCAACCAACATTGTTTCCATTTAGCAAGGCCTTGACTAACATCTCTATCTCTCAAATAGATCAGAGCACAGAATGTTGGTGAGACCAATGACTGATAGCACACATCATCATTGTCTCTCTTAGGGTCATACCCACCCGGGTGTTCTTCGAGTATTCCCTACTAGGACTATTCTCATCTTGGGTTCCCAACCCTCAAGAATATTAGTCCTCTTGCCCACTCTTGTCTTGGATGCCCTACCACATCCTCAAAGAGTGTCAAATGCCAGATGATTACACAATCCTCCATTCTTTCTTCTAGACTGAAGACAAGAATGTCGTGTCTAACTCTCCCTCTTAATCAAGGACGAATTCCAAGTTTCTCTTTACTTAGAAACTTGCTCGAGTTCCTTTGCTCATAGGAACTTTCCATAGCTCCCTCTTACCCAGGGACTCTATCATCAGTGATTTATATGGTCTTCTAGTTGACTGACAATTTAAGACTTCTATGTCATCAATTCCTTCATATCTAGGGCTTGGCCATCCATCACTTTCCTTTGTCATGTCATTCCTTCGTTTCTCGAAAAGTATCCTCCTTGGCTTTACATCTGGGGCTTCCTTCATAAGCTCATCTGTCTTCACTTTTCTTTGACAGTGATTACTCTAGATCACAAGGTATGTAGTTGTGACATCCTTTACAACTCCCCTTTCCTTGATCCTGCACACATATCTAGACTTTTCCAAGAGTTCAGACACCAAAAACAAATCGCATATTACCTTTCGGTGATGGCCTTCTTCTAGTGACATCTTCTGGTAAGCATCAATCATCTTGTATTCATGTTGACATATCTCTCGATGATATCTATAGCCAAGGGTCCTCATATTTTCAGACTTCCATCAAAGTCTTCACATCATTCTGGTAGGTTTCTTGGTCAAAACTTCCCGATCTTCTCGATGTTGACTGCCTTCATCATGGTTGCATGTCTCACGATCTCTTTCATACTCATGCTTTTCATTCCCAGAAACTCTCATAGTTCTTCAATGGTCACCAACTACCTCATACCTTATTATGAGGACATATTATGTTGATTTCATCTTTAAATCTTTCATAGGAGGAGATCTTGATCATGCTTGATCCATGCTACCTGCAACCATGTGACATGATATTATAATATCAAACAAAATATACATACCTCATTTGTCTTGAATCATATCATGATTCTTGCAGCGGACTTCTTGAGGGATCTTTGACCTGCAATGTAGTTGATAAGTACCATTGACCTAGATTCTTTACAAAGGATATTTGCTTGTAGAAATTCTTCAAAGATTTGGAGAACCAAGATGTTCTCATCTTAGAATTTCCTACACATAACAATTTCATTTCTACCTAGAATCCTTACATAAAGAAATACAATGTACATTAATCATAACCATTAACAGTATTTCCAGAGGATTCAACATATCCTCATTCATCAACAGTTCATCAATAGTTCATCCATGGATGTTACCAAATCCATAATCAGTTCATTCTCTAAAAGAGTTATTTAAACAACACATAAGAATGTTCATGATTCACAACATGCTACGCTAACTAAGACCTATGAAAGAAAAACAGGAGGTGATCTTTTAATCATAGTAAAGATCCTCAAGCTCCTCCTTCTTTGGCTTCTTTTCATTGTCTTTTGTTTCCTAAGCGACATGAGTTGCTTCATACTTCCTCTTGCCATTCTTCTTTCGCTTGGGAAAATCTCTTCGATAGTGTCCATATTCGTGACATTCAAAGCATTGGATCTTTGACATGTCTTTCTTGGGATTTTGTTGGTGGCTATTCCTTTCAAACTTTCTAAACTTCCCTTTTCTTTTAAATCTGGCAGCGAATGTTTGCTATTTAGATCTGACTACAATATCTTCCTTGGCCTTTAATCACGCTTCTTCAACTTTTCATATTTCCCATAGATCATTGAGTGAGGATGCCTCTTTCTTGGCCCATATGCTTGCTGTAAAGTTTCCTCACTCCTTAGGTAATGCATTCAGCACTAGCGTGATCATCTCTTGATCAGACATGATTTCTTCTTGTTCCTGCAATTGATCTCTTATTTCAAATACCCTCATGAAATATGAAGTTATACCTTTTTATTTGCTGATCTTCATTTTGTATAATTCGTTCCTCAGAGAGATCCCTTCTCCTACGGTGCTGACGGAGAATAAATCTATCAGTTTGTCATAGATCTCTTTAGCTGTTTCAAGTTTGGCTACATAAGGAACCAGAGAGTCCTTGATATATTCTATGAGAATCTTTTGAACTCTCACTTTGTTCTTGTTATGCTTGGCTAGTTCTTGACTATCAGAAGGAGCAACAATTTTCTTTTGTACATAGTCAATTTTGTTCTTTCAAGGTGAGATCAGTGCTTTTCTTCCAAGCAAGGAAGTTCGAAACTCCAACTAAGTTATTGCTTTCTTTGCAAGAAGACATCCTTTTTCAAGATTAGATTTTCGAAAATAAACAAGACACTTACTTGATGTAATGATCCTTGAAGCTTGACTTTAGATGGTTGCCTTGAACGAGCTTGAGGAAGCTTGACTTCTCTTGAATGCTAGGGAACCTGAGACCAACTTGCCTTATCCTTGAGGATTTGTTGTTTAACCGAAGTACGAGGATTATAGATCCCTCACTTTGATAGATCTTGGAGTTTCAGAATCTAGATCTGAATTCTGAGTCTTTCTTTGCCTTCAACTTCAGTTGCTTTACCTTTTCCTGAAAGTTTTGCTACTAACATTCTAATACCATGTTGAGAAATCTAAGTGCTCGATTTGTTAATGATTTCTCTGTTTTGATAATTGCTTGTGAAGTAATTTCAATCTTTAGATAATTCAAAACATGAAATTTTATATGTTAGTGAATATTAATTTCATCAACCAACTACCATGCATAATAAACAAAAGCACAACAACACAAGATATAGGCAGCAGCCAGGGCAAAACCTCTCCAAACATGAAAGAAAAACCCACAGTAATTCTTCTTATAGTTTCTTCTCTTGACAAAATTTTCCAAGACTAATACAAAGACCCTTGAGACCAAGTGGCTCCAAGATCAAAGGCTAGAATCTTTTACTACTGTTGTTGTTGTTGTCTTGCTGCACTATATATCAAATTTGCTACCAAGACATGGATGATCAGGAAAGCTACTCTCTTCTTCCTCCAATATTCTCTTGCTTGATGAAGTTTACTAGCCGAGAATATTACATCACTATATGCAATCAACAAGAGTGAACTAACCCCTTCACTTGACCGTCTAGAAACCCTTACTACCGTCCTGAAGTCACTGAAGATTCTTCAAGTGTAAGTGAACAGTTTTCTCTTACAATTCTTCTCTTGCTTTATTGTTATAATGGCTCCTTCCAAGCATAGTATCCGAGCTCTTTAGATCTGGAAGCAACTTTCGTTACAGCAATAGATTAGGACTGTATGACAGCCCTAATAGTGCACAGTATCATGACCTTCTTAGCTTGCTAGACCCTCGATCTAGGAGCCTTTAAGATTCCAATACTTTTTCCCTTCAATTAGACTTGAGATCAAATACAAAATATTATGGTGAGGGCTTGGATGGTGATGCCCTAATTTCGTACGTGTGGCAATCTCTTTTAGCTTTGATTGTTGTCATAGACAGTCTTAACTGCGGCCCTTTGCTTCTCCTTATCCTTGAACTTATGGCTAGAATCCTTTGCGTAGATATGAGACCCAAAATAGTGATAAGGAAGGCAGATTGGATGATGCCCTTGCTTCGCACAAGTGGCAGACTTCTCGTGGTGTTGACTGCGGTCATAAACAAGTTGATCTGCGGCTTCTCCTCGCACTCTTGAACAGTAGCCTTTCGCATGAAGATTGAGACCCAAACCAGTGATGTTCGAATGCTTGAGGAGGAGGGCTATTTATAGTATTTGGGGCCTCCTTTTCAAGCCGACGTGAACAGCCTCTTAACCAAGTTCAAGCCTACTTGTTCACTCAATCATAAATATATATGTATGCCAAGAAAATACATTTCTTTCTTGCGTTAAGAGGGATCATTTTGTGGTCCATTGATTTTGCCTTCAAGAGAGATTTTTCACATGATTCTGTCGTTTGATCTTGGAGTATTATTTGTAAATTTCAAGTGTAGACATTACTGACACAATCCTTTGGGCTCATACTGAGAGCTACATAGACAAATACATTTAATCATGAAATCCATGATTCATATTTACAAAGTATTTACAATTTTACATCATTTGCATTGACTTGTGTCATTATGAAGATTGAACCTAGTTACACCTTTTTCAATAGCCAAACCCCTGGAGAGTCCATTTGAGTCAATCGCTGCCAAATGCCAATCCGGAAGCATCTTTCTGAAATATTCACAAACCTTCTGGGAATTTGTCATAGTTTCTTATAACAGTATAATATGCAAATTAGCAGAAGAAATGATATTTCTTAGGGCGAGGTATTTGAGTGAGTCCCCCAGACCCCACAAATTGAGAGATAGGAATAGGGTCATGACGTCAGGTGCTCGGGCTGAGAATCTCTAAGAGCTCGTGGATCGGATGTGGAGCAAATCGGAATGTCAATAATATTAGGAGAGTCAGTAGAAGAGAAGGGTAGCACACGTGGTCGGCCCCGAAAATGTCTATTGTCCCGGTTATGCCTACGTCGCACCGTAATGTTGCGAATAGAGTTTGGGTTGATATTAGGTGGAGTAGGAGGGCATGGTCTATGTACAGTGACAGTACTGAGTTCCAAGGTTTTGTTTTATAGTAGGTGTTAGTGTCAGTCTTTCCAGCCTTCCTCCAGTGATCAAATATGCTCTTACAAAGTGGTCTCAGAGTGTCAAGGTCAAATTTTGTCATTTCAGTGAGTCTTCAAGCAAAATTTGGTCACTAGGCATTAGGTCTAGGGTTTGCTTTCACTCCTAAAATTGCCCAAATGCCAATCTATGTCACTATTCAGCTGAGTCTATCATCATTCATAGGGTTGTCATTATCATGTCAGTGTCTAATGAGTCATTTTACACCTTGTTCATGCTTCAGTTGCGCCCAGGCAAGGTCATTTCCCTCTCCTAGGGTTTTGAAGGCAATATCTCTTGGACGGTCAAATCATTAGCGAAACTTGTATCCTGATGTTCATACACCTTCCCCTATCCTTAAAGTACCTTATCAAATGCTTCCCATCACTGAGATCCCCCAAAATCCTCATTTTCGCACAAACCCTAGTTTCTTGCTACAACTTGGCAATTTTCTAGGTTGGGCCTGTGTTTTGCCCTTTTGGACCCCTTCCCCTCACTCAATCTCTGAGATTCCACTTTCCCCTGCTTCCTAACATTCCTCCCTACTCCCAAAAATTTCCTCAAGAATTTAGAAGCCCCTTATCCCCTTCATTTCGCTTCATTTCGACAAAATCCCTTGTTCCACACATCGGGATAAGTTTCACTCAAAAGATGTTTCAGAGCAATCAAAGATGAATTTGGAAAAACTGAGAGAGGTTTTTGTCCAAAACATGCCAAAGAAGAAAAACCTCCTTCACTTTTTGTACAGGTGTCATGGTTTTAGAGAAATGTCAAAATTACAATCGCCAGATCCAAGGACGGTTGGCCAAAGCACTAAAATGACGGAAAAGGCCCAATCCACTCCAAATTTTGGCCAAAGCTTCTTTGACTGAGCATGGTACTTGATTGGCGACTCCTAGCCCAAATTTCAAGAAATTTGGAGAAAATTTTGTCAATTGTGAATTTTTTGTGCCAAAAACAGGTTTTCTCCACCAACACGTCGCGCGCCGCGCACGACCCTTTCGATGGGCAACTCCTTTTCAGGAAAACTCAGCATTTTTGGATTTTTCATGCAAAGATACACTTTCTCAACAATTGCCAAGAAATTTCACCAAGTTTTGGGCCTCCAGAAAGTCAAAAAACAAGCAAAAAATGACTTTTTGCCACCTTTTTGACACACAGGAAGCAGTCTTGGGATATTGCAATTTTGGAGGGGCAAATGGCCACCAAATTCAGAAATTCCACTTGGGTTGGAAATTAGACATCCAGACCTTTCCAACAAGCCCACTTTTGACTCATTTGGACACCTGGAAGTGCCTCAAAAGCAGCTCTAAAGGCACGTGACGCGTTCAGGATCAGGGCGCGACGTGTTGGGCAGTTTTCACACAAATTCACCTACAGCTCAGCAAAACGCAGTTTTGACTGGATTTGACTTTTTGGAGTAGATTTTGATCTTCCTTGTTGTAAATGATGTAATTTTATGATATTTTGACACTTATTTATCTCTTCTAGAAGATTCATTCATGAGATAGGCAAAAATTTAATGAATGAATTGGTTTCCTAGCTTATAGAGGCAAGTTGTTTTGACTGCCTAGTTTTCAGTGCTCAGTTTAGAATTGGTTGAAATAGCTCCTAGGATAGTGAGCTCGACCCCTAGAGGCAAGAAAAGATGTTAGATTGCCTATATTATGTACTTTCTTGGTCATTTTCATGGTTGGACTCTTGAGGGAGAAAGCTCTATTGTATTACTCATTGTATCTCTGCAATTTTGGCAAAGGAAGAAAGACCAGGGTTTTGCAGTCCTTTTTGGGATTCCTGTGGTTACATGTATTGATGGTGTGTTTCTCTTTGTACTTGAAAGTTTTTTATGTGAATCATATTCTTACTTTTCCTTCTACAAATTAGGCAAATGAAGTGTTAAAGTAGAATTCATGATTGTCATGCTCTGCTTTTAAGTTTGCTTAATATTTATGTTTTCATCTGTCTAAAGAGAACTCTTGAAGGTTTCTTGCTCTCTTTAGCTCCTCACCGGTCATTCCTATCCATTCACTTAATTCAAAGGCATCAATACAGTCTCCTACCTTGCCCCAAAGAACCCCCTACAAAAACTGTGTCCAATCCCCGCACCCAAAATTGCCTTTTCCCGATTTTCCACCAAAATCCTAAAAATCTCAAATCAAACCTTTTATCAGTTTACTAGCCTAAAATCAATGTTCTTTATTGGTTATCTCGCCCGTTGAAGATCTCTACCGAGATAGACTGGAGAGAGCCCTCTCCTGCCCCGTAGGGCTAGCTACGAAGCTAAGTGGTTTGATGTTGCCTTGGAGTTTACCTTTCTCAGCCTGAGGTGAAATTTCAAGCGCTAACATATTGGCGACCATACTGGGGAGAACATTCGACTTGTTGATTGTCTTGTCCCAGTATAGGAAATCAAATTGCAGATCTGATGCTGATGGTGGACAGCAGTCAGACACATATGCAGGCTGAACCATTCACCTGGCGACTCCAATTTGATCCAGACATTCCAACGCTTGCTGATCCATTCATGCAATGGTAGGGTATGTGGCAAACCCTGCCCTGTGTGAAGCTGTAGAAGAAATAAGAAATGAGTTAGCAGATTCTGAAATTGATGAAGATTTTTTCAGTGTCGTGCTTCATTGGTTGAAATCTACAAAGTTCCCTTGGTTCAAAACTATATTTTGCGAGTTAGTTGTTAAAAGAGTTGAGAAGGAGATTCAAGATTTAGATGAGAAAATCCAGTCATATGATTTCCAAGACCCTAAAAAGTTCTTGGAAATCCTTCCTCCATTGAAACAAGAAATAACAGACTTGCCTACAGATGTTTACATTGACAGTGTGAACCTGGAAGTATGTATTGCAGAGTTGGGGCAACCAACAGAGTCCGACTTCCGCGATCCAATGGCAACATACATGGACACATTTTTCAGTTTGATTGATAGATCAGGTTGTCTTGTACGTGACCAGGCTCATTACGTGCATGAAGGGCTGCCAGCAATTACATCTGTGTCCTGGTGGAAGCATTCTCAAGCGGCATCATTCTCAGGTTTACTTGAATGGTTAATCTGGCATTTTAGTATTACCTGATCTATTGTTTGTACAGCAGATTAGGGTAGATTTTGTAAATAAATAAACGGCCAAAGGGCAGCATCTTATTCCAGTTTAGTTTGAAGTTAGTTAAGCTAGTTTTTTCAGTCATTTCAGTCTTGAGATCAAATCAGTTTGAGTTCAGTTTCAGTTTGAAAATGAGTTAAGAGTTGTGTCGACGATGACTCCATCGCCCAATGGATGAAAGCACTGGTCTGCTCTCCCAAAGATCTGTTATTCTTGGCACCTCCAAGGAGCTACCATCCCCATTGGAGCCAATGTTAGTGTCAGTCTTCCCAGCCTTCCTCCAGTGATCAAATATGCTCTTACAAAGTGGTCTCAGAGTGTCAGGTCAAATTTTGTCATTTCAGTGAGTCTTCAAGCAAAATTTGGTCACTAGGCATTAGGTCTAGGGTTTGCTTTCACTCCTTCTAAAATTGCCCAAATGCCAATCTATGTCACTATTCAGCTGAGTCTATCATCATTCATAGGGTTGTCATTATTATGTCAGTGTCTAATGAGTCATTTTACACCTTGTTCATGCTTCAGTTGCGCCCAGGCAAGGTCATTTCCCTCTCCTAGGGTTTTGAAGGCAATATCTCTTGGACGGTCAAATCATTAGCGAAACTTGTATCCTGATGTTCATACACCTTCCCCTATCCTTAAAGTACCTTATCAAATGCTTCCCATCACTGAGATCCCCCAAAATCCTCATTTTCGCACAAACCCTAGTTTCTTGCTACAACCTGGCAATTTTCTAGGTTGGGCCTATGTTTTTCCCTTTTGGACCCCTTCCCCTCACTCAATCTCTGAGATTCCACTTTCCCCTACTTCCTAACATTCCTCCCTACTCCCAAAAATTTCCTCAAGAATTTAGAAGCCCCTTATCCCCTTCATTTCGCTTCATTTCGACAAAATCCCTTGTTCCACACATCGGGATAAGTTTCACTCAAAAGATGTTTCAGAGCAATCAAAGATGAATTTGGGAAAACTGAGAGAGGTTTTTGTCCAAAACATGCCAAAGAAGAAAAACCTCCTTCACTTTTTGTACAGGTGTCATGGTTTTAGAGAAATGTCAAAATTACAATCGCCAGATCCAAGGCCGGTTGGCCAAAGCACTAAAACGACGGAAAAGGCCCGATCCACTCCAAATTTTGGCCAAAGCCTCTTTGACTGAGCATGGTACTTGATTGGGGACTCCCAGCCCAAATTTCAAGAAATTTGGAGAAAATTTTGTCAATTGTGAATTTTTTGTGCCAAAAACAGGTTTTCTCCACCAACACGTCGCGCGCCGCGCGCGACCCTTTCGATGGGCAACTCCTTTTCAGGAAAACTCAGCATTTTTGGATTTTTCATGCAAAGATACACTTGCTCAGCAATTGCCAAGAAATTTCACCAAGTTTTGGGCCTCCAAAAAGTCAAAAAACAAGCAAAAAATGACTTTCTGCCACCTTTTTGCAATTTTGGAGGGGCAAATGGCCACCAAATTCAGAAATTCCACTTGGGTTGGAAATTAGACATCCAGAACTTTCCAACAAGCCCACTTTTGCCTCATTTGGACACCTGGAAGTGCCTCAAAAGCAGCTCCAAAGGCGCGCGACGTGTTGGGCAGTTTTCACAGAAATTCACCTACAGCTCAGCAAAACGCAGTTTTGACTGGATTTGACTTTTTGGAGTAGATTTTGATCTTCCTTGTTGTAAATGATATAATTTTATGATATTTTGACACTTATTTATCTCTTCTAGAAGATTCATTCATGAGATAGGCAAAAATTTAATGAATGAATTGGTTTCCTAGCTTATAGAGGCAAGTTGTTTTGACTGCCTAGTTTTCAGTGCTCAGTTTAGAATTGGTTGAAACAGCTCCTAGGATAGTGAGCTCGACCCCTAGAGGCAAGGAAAGATGTTAGATTGCCTATATTATGTACTTTCTTGGTCATTTTCATGGTTGGACTCTTGAGGGAGAAAGCTCTATTGTATTACTCATTGTATCTCTGCAATTTTGGCAAAGGAAGAAAGACCAGGGTTTTGCAGTCCTTTTTGGGATTCCTGTGGTTACATGTATTGATGGTGTGTTTCTCTTTGTACTTGTAAGTTTGTTATGTGAATCATCTTCTTACTTTTCCTTCTGCAAATTAGGCAAATGAAGTGTTAAAGTAGAATTCATGATTGTCATGCTCTGCTTTTAAGTTTGCTTAATATTTATGTTTTCATCTGTCTAAAGAGAACTCTTGAAGGTTTCTTGCTCTCTTTAGCTCCTCACTGTCATTCCTATCCATTCACTTAATTCAAAGGCATCAATACAGTCTCCTACCTTTCCCCAAAGAACCCCCTGCAAAAACTGTGTCCAATCCCCGCACCCAAAATTGCCTTTTCCCGATTTTCCACCAAAATCCTAAAAATCTCAAATCAAACCTTTTGTCAGTGTACTAGCCTAAAATCAGTGTTCTTTATTGGTTATCTCACCCGTTGAAGATCTCTACCGAGATAGACCGGAGAGAGCCCTCTCCTGCCCCGTAGGGCTAGCTACGAGGCTAAGTGGTTTGATGTTGCCTTGGAGTTTACCTTTCTCAGCCTGAGGTGAAATTTCAAGCGCTAACAGTAGGTATTCGATGTCGTTATCCACATAATTCCTGGGAGAGGAGGAAAACGACCCAGGGGAGAGTGAGGGGCTCTCATGGTATGGGTATCGGGAAGAAGCGGAGGAGAGGAGGGTCATGTAAGGTTGATTCAAAAGGTTATGGGGCGTCCAAAGGAGGCGATGGAGGGATAGATGGCCTCGGATCAAAAAGGATTGGACCAGAGGCAAGTCTGAGATACAAAGAAATAGTTTAATTGGTCATGTGAACTTGAGATGGCACAAATTATTACAAGAGAAATCGTTTAATTTCCCTTATTAACTATCTATCATATAAAGAAGTAGTTTAAACAACATAAATTCTTACCAGAGAGCCTCATAGTTCCTTTTTATTATGTATGATATAATTTCCCTTCTTAAATTGAGACAACATTTCAAGAGAAGGATTATGTAATCCTTTGAGCGTACATGTACATACAGTTTATATAAATCCCAATGGAATCGTGGAAAGAGTTGACGTATAGTAAATCATAGTAAATATCTCCTTGATGGAATATGGGTTAATTATCATTGTAATAGTGATCGAGTATAATTTAAGTGTGTGAGAAATGTTTTTTGGGCGGAGATTTGATGATATAACATAATCTGGAGGAGATTGTATTTTTTAAAATTTTAAATATTTTTTTGAAAATATAAATGGATTCTCTTGATCGGGGTGCAAGCTTGATAGATCTAGTCCCACAAATTACAGTTGGTCATAATGAAGATTGTAAGGTGGAAATCCACCACGCTCCACATGCAAAAGGCACATGGATCAGTGGTCTCATGCATGTATGCATTTATTGCCAATTCAGATGGTGGTAGCGTGGTAATAGTGGCAAGAGTCTTTGGCTTTTCATAGGTGAGGTGAGTATCCTGCTTGCAAAGGTTATTCAAATTCGATATAGTCTGAGACAAATTGTGGCTTGTGGGAGGCATCCATCATGGTCCTTCACTGGGCGTTGGTCTACTTACAATTTGTTTAGGTCATCTTTCTCGAGTATGTTTTCCATCTCAATTCCTATTTCCTTGCTCCCATGGCTAGTTATTTAATCATGTTGGTTTCTAGGAAGACCAGCTATGTTTGAAATTGATAGTCTGGCGGAAGCACCACTCGGATTCTTGCATGGAAATTGAAGAATTGTATGAGGGTTCCTTTGTTTTTTGTACTCCTATGTTTGTCTACTATGGAATTATGTTGTCGCGCATGGGTACTATTTGGGTAGGGCCAATTTGTTGTTCCCGGTCTTCTTTATGTTCCTGTCTCTCACGCAATGGCTTTGGTTCTCTTCTAAATGTTTGTCATTATAGCTCCGAGCCTCATGGTTCTAGTATGTACGTGGCTCGTTTCAAACCTCCACCCTTAGCCACTCAAGGAAAGGATGGATTTATGTTTCATGATGTTGGGATTTTTTTCATTTCCGGTTCGTCGTCTACAACAAGGGAAATCGAATGTTTTTTAATAGGATGTGGTCCTCATATATTGATAACTTGATAGGTCCCTTGGTCTGGTGTGGTCCTTGGAAGCATATTTCTCTTGGGTATAGGCTCTCCTAGGGTCTGCTATCAAGGTCCAAGTCATTTGTTGTTAGTATTCTCAGTCACTCTCGATCCATAGCTCGCGCTGCATCTGGCAGCGACAATCCCACCAGGGGTTCCCATGGTCATGGAAAGCAATCAAAGGATTCTCGGGAGTATCATAAACCTAATGCTCAAACTAGAAAAATCTGTTGTCGAAAATCAACCTCCAACATAGTCAAAGAAGTTTCCACTGCCTATCATGAAGGCAGCTCTGCCCAAGTCAATCAGCTTATCACTGGGTGGGAAGCCGAACATAATTAGCAAGCTAGTGTAATGGATATTGACTTGGGTGAATGGCATACCCTGGTGCCTAACCCCGGACACTCTCGTAGTCGTTCTTCTCAGTATAAACAAACTGTCCATTTGTATTGGATGATGAAGAACCTCCTAGCTAAAGCATTGGAGCATATCCCTTCTGGCTTGCCCCAGTCCTCCCAAAGGTTCCCAAATTACATCAAGGATTTCCAGCAAATTCAATTTCAACTCCAAATGAAGAATGATTACCTCAGCCGCATAAAATAGCATATCCCATGTATCCCATAAACTGAGCTTCCAGGCTCAAGTGCGAAGGATTCTGCTCCAATTGACTTTGTTGATGATGAGTAGTATGATGGTTTACTCCTTGTTTTGACTTTTATTTTATGCAGCAGCTACAAACTTTATAGCATGTTTATAGTTATCTAGATTATGAGAAGTAAAAGGACACTAAGACTTATCTAGCTTGGCTTGACAAACTTATAATATTTTGTTTTTGGATGGCTTATCACACAATTAGGTGGCCAACATATCTAATTTCCCTCTAACTTGTTTTTTTTTTAAATAATGAATACAAAGGTCCTACCAAGATATATATATATATAGATATATTCAATTTATTGAAAAAAAATTTTGATACTAAGAAGATGTACATTGAAAAAATTGGATAAAATTACCTACACTATTAAGTATTATATTAACAATTCAACCAATTCAAACTTATAATTAGAATAATATTTCCATAGTCGTTATGACGGACAAATTTCTTAAGGCAATATTCGAACTGATCCAAAAGATAAGCAAACTTCATCTGGCTCTTCGGAGCTTGAAACTGTAAGTCACGGAAGCGCTACCAAAAATTAATAATAGATTCATGTGGAGCCTTCTGTTGTTGTAACAGTTTCCGGACGAGATGGTCTAGATCAAAATAATAGAATGTGTCTTCAATGAGATCACAGAAGTGCTAAAATAAGTGCACGGTGTTAGCCGGTAGGATGAGCACCCAACAAAATGGAGATTCGCGAAGTGTGAATGCAAGAAGAAAATTGACCTGTTTGTCAGTAAACTCATCTTCCTCAAGAATCATGGAAATAAAGTTATGTAAGTGCTCAAGCTAGGCCACTTTGCCTTCTCCATCATACGTGTGAGTGGGCAAGAGATCGAAAAGCTTCCCCGATATGGAGACATCTTCATGATTCGAAAAACACCTCGGGGGAAGGAGAATGCAAGACTCTGTTATCACTCAGGTTTTCCCAAAAGTTGTAAGAAAGGGAAAGGAGGTCGAGGTAACCATAGACCAATCTTTTAGATACATAATCTAGCCAATTTGTATCTAGAGAAGGCTCTCTCTTTATGATTTAGCTTTGTTTTTTAAAGGTATTAGGATAGTTATGAAGTTCAAGGGTTTTGTTTGAGTTTGGGTGGTGAGATTCAATAGAACAGAAAGGTAAGACAAAGTAGTTCAGTCCATTGAGCTAATGGAGTCAAAGAAAATGGCTTTCTGAATTTAGTTTCTTAACAGAGGATGGTTTCACAGAGCAAGGAGGTCAAACAGGGAATAAACAAAAACTTGGAAGAGATGGAATGGGCTCAAATTGGGTAAGGGCAATTAAGAATCCTTCAACCTATTTAAAGAGAGAAATCAGATGATTATTGATAAGGAGCAGTTAAGTATTCTTTAGCAAATAATCAACATGAAAGAATTGGGAAACATTAGCATTTAAGATTTCACTGCTTACCCTAATTCTGAAGAAAACATAGAGAAACAATAATGACTGAAAACAGAGTGCAATCAAGCATATTCTGAAATTAAATCTTTATTTATCATTCAGATTTTAAAACACAGTTGATATAATAAACTAAGAAAACTTTAAAACACAAGATATAGAGGACTTATTGATTCAGTGATTGATTCAAGAATTTTATGACAAGTCCTCTGCTTTAATTCCTCATCTAGTAAGCCATACAATAGTTGATTCCAACATCTCTTTATTCCAAAAAATCAATATTACAGCAAAGTCTAGGAATCCACCCTCAATACTCCAATGGAGGGGGTATTTATGCAAAAATTATACAACAAAATATCTCATAACAGAGTGAGATAATATCTAGGATGACTAAGAATAGTTTTACAAGAAAATAGAAACAACTAGTCTCGAAAATAGAAAAAGATAAACTGATGGTATGTTGGTTCGGTTTTTGTTGAATGTGCTGGAAGCAGGCCCTAAGATTCGGCTTGTAGTTGTCTTCTTCAGTTACTCTGCCCTGGCTGCCTGTCTTAACTGATACTCTTTGACTGTGATCTAATACTCTTTGACCTGTTTTTAACCCCTGTTCATCTCTGTCTGGTAGATAACTCTGTCTAGTAAATAACTCAACATTTACCTTTTACCAAGGGTAACCGCGCAGCTTTGGATAAATACCTATTGTAGGTTGTTCTGTGCCTTCCAATTCCTTTCTTTTAGATCTTTCTGTGGCTGGTATGCTAATGTCCTACGGAGATTGCTGAGAAGTCCTAGCAATTGATGCACCAATAACTGATTGTTTGAGATAGCTTGAAAGTCCCTGTGTTTACAGAGGAAAACTATATACTGCAAGTTGAATGGCTGGCTCGGAGTTCATCATTGTAGCTTTTCTGGTCAGGTGGCATCAAGAAACTGGAACAGTGGACTCAGTCGATTTTATGCCTGGAGCGCTGTAAGTAGCAAACTACAGCTAAAATGGCAATTTTTCGGTTTTATTTGACAAAGTGAAGGTTTGGCGGGATTTTCGGATTTCATTGGGCAGATGATGTCAGTGAGCGGGTGACGTGGCGGATGACGTCAGCCGTACCAAACCTGACGTCAACAGATGACATCAGCAGTAGGGTGGTAAGCCGTTTACCCCGCACCACTTTTGGGGCTAGGTGGTTTTGGACGAAGGGCGAGCGATCATACTGGATGGGCGACGCATGGCAAAGGTACACCAGAAAACCGTCGGACCCTCGCGAGTTAACGCTCGGTGGTTAGGGTGGTCGCAATATCGATACAGACCGTCGGATGATTGGGGGACGATCGAACAGCGGACGGGCAGGTGACTTGGCGGGGAGTTAACTGTGCGGGCCCGGTCATAATAAACTGTGTTTTTTAAATGTTTTAGGCACAATTTTATTGGTCAGGTAATGGTTATTAATTAACCCAATGGTTAATTAATCCCATACGTATGGCGGGAAGGTTTTTAATAAACTGCGGATCAACTTATTAACCCTTGTTTAGACTATGTGTATGGTTATATTTCAACCGGGGCAGGAATATGTATTACTTCGGGGTTTTATATGGTTATATAATACGGGAAGGGTAACGATTTTTGGGATTTATATAATAAGAGTTAAAAATTAATATGAATTACGAAATGAAAGCGCCAAGTTTAAATACTTTACATATATTTAAACTTAGGCTAAAGTGGGAATAAGGGTTTATATGAGAAATGTAGCCATTTTCCTAAGTGAAATAGGGTTTTACTTAGGCGATCTTTATGAAATGAGATGGATGGGAAGGAGTGGTTTATTAATGATATTAAGAACAGATCTTAATACTTTGGGGAAATTAGTGAGATCTTTAGGGAAAAGTATGAAGGGGAGTTAGTTATGTAACCTTGCCTCGCTTGAGCTGCATCAAGCATAATGTCTGCCATTGCACTTGTGATAGAGATAAGGATTAACACATTTAGAGACATAATATATCACAAGTATCATTCTGCAACACCATCTACCTACCCTGCCTACTTTAGCCTAGCATTTTTCCTTCTTTATTTGGGTGCACTTAGACTAGCAAACCCTTTTCAACTTTCCTTTTCTTTTCATGGTAAGCCTACCTAAGTCTGCACTTATTACATCCAAGGGTTCAGATTTAACTGTTGAGCTCCTTTTTATTTACTCTACCTATCTACTTATCTGCCAAGATTAAACAGTTTGGTCAGATTTTATTCTCTATCTCTAAAACAAGAAATTCAAATATGAACTAGCCAAGATTAAGTTGTTTGGATCTTCATCAATTGTGGCATAAATTAACAAGCTGCACACAATGCTTATTACAGAAAATGAAAAAGTAGCGACATTTTTTACTTGCACACTTTCCTAATCTATTTTTCTTTGGGGTTCATTTCTTTCACCTTTTTAGACCATTTTATTCTTTTTACCCTTTGATTTTTCTTTTAGGGCATAACCTCTTTACTTTTTTTAAATTTTTTTAATTTTTTGATAATATGGAAAACCTTTGCAACAAGGAAAGGAATGAACATATTACAGATTTCAACAAGTCAATCATGAAAATATATGACACTTATTGGTATAGGAGTATAACAGACTCCATGAAAGATATGCAAAGGTTCAAAACTAGATGAGAGGACACTGCTTGTCATTAGGCCCTCCTTCTAGCACCAGAAATGTTGATAGTGTTGGACCCGCCAACATGTCAAGGGGATCTCCAAGGTAAGAAGTCCCAATTAGACCTCAAATCATTTAGTGTAGGACTCCCAATAGTGGGTCGCAAGGTAATGCCTTGACCGCGATGTCACACAGAGGAAAGTAAGATAACTCTGTCGATAGCAAGGGTGTGACTGATGCAGTGATTCAAGGAATGAGTATGAGAGGTTCCAACACTTTGAAGGGAGAGGAAGGTGAAGGTGAGTTCTAGGTTGAAAGGGATCAGTCCCAACTTGGCTAGGAACACAGAACACAAAGGACATGCACAACTTCCGGTAGAGCATTCGATGCAGATGCGGAAGTCACAACATACAAGGTAAGAGAACATGAATAGCACTCACGGATCAATCTGAGAAGAGTGTGACGTTTGATATAGCAAGGCTCAGAGAAAGGTATGTCTGATGTCCAACAGAGCAATCGACACGGATGGTGACAGCATTAACAACATATGCAACACATTAGCAACAAGATTCATATAATTGCATACAAATCAGTTCATATACAAGTACGTAAGTTAAACAACATATATCATTAAGCCAACCGGAGCAATCCAACTACAATAACAACATATGCATGAAAATGAGATGGCTTTTATTATATAAAGAAGTGTAAGTCACAATCATACAATACACCATGTAAACCTGCTAGCCCCATCAGTGGAACGTTACAGCCACATCCGCCTGCTCCTCCAAAGAGATGTACTAGCTCCGTGCAGTGGAGAAGCCAAGGCGCATTACAACACTGTCAAAGCCTTCTTCAAGAAAGTCTTAGTAGAAGCTTGGCTGACCAAAAGCCCTTACAATGAGTTATGAGAGACTATTTATAGCAAAGGGTGGGGTGACCCTTGACATTCCCCTTTGTGACAATTAAACTACCCTCGTGACTCTTCACCTACTCTATGACTGTTACATCCAACCATTGACATTTGACTTACACTTGACATGACTCAACATTACAATGCACATGTACTCATGTGATACAACATGGCTTGAGCAAGCCTTACAAGACATCACTGACACTCAGTTTGCTCTTATGAGACCAAATATTTGACATGCTTGTGATGGTGAAGGTGGTGAGCTGATGCCAAGTTTGGTCGTCTGTGATGGTGTGCATGCACCTCATGATGACATCTTGCTGAAGGGAACTCTTGGCTCTGTTGCAATGTAAAAATTTCTCATTTCCCACCCCGGTTTTCAGTTTCACCTTATTTCTCCAAAATAGTTAAATTCTCTTTCTCATATCCATACATTCAACAACTGAAAAATAAATTTTGCTGAAAACACAAATTCTAGAAAAATTACAGAATGCTGGAAAATGCAGAAATATAAAAAATCAGCGCATACAAACAGTCATTCAACACATTTAAACACAATGATTTTTGGTCAAGGTGACCCTGGAAAAACCCCCTACAACTCTTGGGGAAAACCAGTTCAAAAGCTTCTTTTTATTTCTAGAAAATGCTTTTTACAGTGAGAAATATTCAACGAAAAATCAGCAAGCAAACTTTTACAACTTATCTCGTTTTCTGTGCCTCACAGCCAACTGGAAAAACTTGCAAACAGCAAAACAGAACAGCAATAAATGTTGTACGGCCTCCTCAATTTTTGTGCCCAAATTTCAGCCTTAAATGTTGTTGTACGGCCTGCCTAGAAAAGCGTGCAAGCTACCATAAATACGTTGTATGGATTTCCTCGATTTGCATGCAGAAAAACCAGCAGTACAGCTGTACGGATTTGCCTTGATTTGTGTGCCAAGGTACAGCCACTTGCTGTATGGATTTCTGCTCCTCGATTTCTGTGCACTTGCTGTACGGATTTCTAGAAAATCGTGCCCAATATCTGCCTTTCACTGTGTGCTAACTCAGCTGTACAGATTTGCTAAAATGCTACCTTGGAATGTGTGCCAAGCTGCTGCCTCCTTCTCCTCCCTGTCCAGAAATCTCCCTTGCTCTCTTGCTCTCCTTCTCTCAATTTGCTCATGAAAGAATGAATGACCTTTTCCTCCTTTCCCTCCTTTAATATAACCCTAAGTGACTTTTGGAGAATCCCTAAATCCAATCGCTGAAATAGATTGAGATCTAGGGCTGAGATTAAATGCTCATTTAAATCTCACTTTCTATTTTTTAATTCACCCCACTTTAATAAAGACCCACTTAGTCATTTATTTCCAAAGTCATTTTTCCTTTCTAATTTTACATTGACTTTATTAAAGTCACTTTTAAATTAGATTTGACTTTATAAAAATTATAAAGTCACTTTAGGAGAAAATTAAATTCCTTTGGACACTTTTCCCTAGGCCAAAGATCAAAGCCTTAAGGAACCACCTGTCCTCCGGTACCAAATTTCAACATGCAACCGGTGCATTGGTCTGGCCCCTTCATCCATCTCGTCTTCTAACATGAGCATGGTCTTCTTGGGTACGGTTGAACCGGCAACACATTGATGCATAGTGTCCATGTTGATCTTCAAGTGTGTGTCGATGTTCATGCGCATCAACTTGCCGAAGTACATGTTCAGCCCCAGTTGGACTTGCTTCTTGTCTTCGCCTTAGTGAGTGTGTTGAATGGGTTGGATTTCATGCGTGCGCAAAATGACATGCATGTTGTTGAATCCCTTGCATGTGATCACCAACACTGTTCACCATGTATGCTCCGTGTTAGCTGTTGGGATGGATCTTCAACTTGTATGGGCGCAGTTTCATCCGTGAGTGCACAATGCACCCACTGTTGTTCCTAATCCTACTGCAACTCATTCGTCTATCTGTGCAGCTTCATGTTCTTCCTTGAGTTTTTGCTTCAACACATGCAACTTCTTCTTTGTTCCATTCTCTGTCTTCGCACTATCTTCATGTTGCATTGACACCTCATAGTCGGAGTCTCCAAAGTTTATTTCATCATCAATGGATCTACTTGAGCTTGCGACCTTGTTCCACCTCTATGTTGTTAACAACCCTCCTCTTGTATTTGTTGCATTTTGTATGCTTTATTCAACTGTTATCCATGATGTTGCTCACTGTGATAATGTTGTTGTCATATCTTGATGTCCTTGTCTACGAACAATTGGATGTCTTCGTGGGTAGGCAAGTCCATAGACACTTGATCGACTACATCCCCAAGTGTGCTCTGAACAGTGTCTTCATCTCTGCTCTCCTAGAAACCATTGCACGTGTACTGCTGAGAGGCAGATGAACACCTATGATACCTGGAGACATGGCAACACTCATGGCAAGCAATTTGTCAGTGGAAAACCAAAATGAACATGAGAACTGACTTTCAACATACCTAGGTGAATGGTCATGGAGGTTGCGCAATTTCGGTCAGGAGACCGACTACCAAGACTGCACAAGGCATAATCTGGGTTGTTGGGAGACTGACTGACTGTTGGAACTGTGCAATGCATAGTTCAGTCTAGCTGTTGACTGCTAGGATCGCGCAATGCGTAATTCCAGCTGGGAAGGACTACTGGCCCAGGACAAATTTGAGCAATTTCTTGGGCCCAGGAGCCATTGTCCTCCAAAAATGCTCAAAATAGTCCTAGAGGTCAACGCTGGGTAGGAATGCGCAAATATGGAGAGGAAGGTGAGCCTTCCTTCCCCAAATTGCGCAATGCAGCCTTGGTGAAGGTAGAGCCCTGGCGAAAGTTGGCCTGACTCGCCGACGGGAAACTAAAAGCAAGTAAGTCAGTGAATGCATGGCGACACTAAGTGATAGTAGAAGTGATTAATATTGCATGCAAAACATGAATGAAAGATTCGGCAAACAAATCAACATGCATGTGGGTGAGGCAGTTTGTCGGTTGGGCGAACTTCCATGCAAAACAATTTCATGCATGTGACAGCAGTGAGATAGCAACGAAAATTGAAACATAGCTAAAACAACCTTGTATACATGTAAATGACAGCAAGCATTCAAAGAAATCAAGAAAATACTATTCATACAAGCGAAAAACCAAAAGCCGACAGAAATGCAGCGCAAGGCATGGGAAGTGAGCTTACCCCAAAACAATTGAGTTGAATGTGCCAACTGCCCCTAGATGTGATGTGGAATGTTAGAGCTACAAGGTTGATGTGAGGAATGAGCTCTACAGCGTTCAGTTGATGAGTTTTGATAACATCAAGGTTGTGACGCGCATGCCACAAATCTAGGCGAAGCGACACTTGGCGGGATGTTTCTGAATTTCTCCTTGCATGTAACCTCGAACTGCTAAACATAGATCCCTAACACAAGGGATGCCTTTGCATGCTGCCTTGGGAGAAACAACCCATGCATGCAAGTTTGTTTTGCTCAGTCCCAGAAGTAACCGATCAACTCAACTTCACATGAAAGAGATTGTTTGACTGCTGAATAAAAATGCGCATTTCTCGCTGAGAGCTGGGCTGACTGCCCAGGAGATTTGCGCAATTTCTGGGTTGAGCAACTGATTGTTTCCTAGATTTGCGCAAATCCTGGGCTAAACAGCCTGCTGCTGGGAAAAATTGTGCAAATCCTGTTGGGAGGGTTGGTTGGCAGGATTGCACAATCCTGGAGCCTAGCAGGCTGTCAGAGAGGATTGCGCAATTTCTGGAGGAAAGGTTGGTTTCCCTCCACAAATGAGCAATTTTCAAGGGGAAGTTGTTCAGCCTGTAGCTAGACCAAGTTTGGGTAAGAAGCCTGTAAAGGGAAAAGATCAAACTGTGATCGACAGACTGCCTTTGAGAAAGAAAGACATTGAAGCTTGAGGACTTGACGAAGCAAGGCAAGCTGCTGTGAAGGTTGGTAGGGAGGCTCCAAAACAGGCAAAAGAAAAATTTTGGAGGGTGGTTGTAGCCACTACAATAGAAGGGTCACTACATGAGTGATTGTCCCAACAATCCAAGGAATAATAAGAAAAAAAGAAATCAAGCCAATATTGTTGAAGAAGAAGACCTAAAGAAATCCAAACCCGAACGATTTGATATAAGTGACTTACACTACTAAGTCCTTTGCTTTTAGTCTTAGATATTCTATTTTGTATTTTTTTATGTTTAGCATTTATAGGTTTTAACATGTTTTTTGGAAAAGACATTTTCTTTGTTTTTATAAAGTTTTATAGGTATCCCTCAAGCTTTGGAGGGAGCCCTCAACATCTCCCAAAGATAAGTATGTCATTCCCTTTTCACCATTCTCCCTTTATTGTCTTGATTAGGAAAACATCTTCCAAATTCTCAGAGACTATAAAAGAGGGCCTCCCAAGACAAGGTTTGTCAAGGAACAAAGGTATGCCTTAATCTGCAAAACATTGATCTCTTTAAAATAAATTTCTATTCATTTGATAATCTATTACTAGCATCGTTATGTCTAGTTGTATTGAATCATAATGATTCTTGTTTTGGGAGATTCATCACTTTAAAAATCTTCCCTCCTCATATTCTTGATTGATTTTATAGAACCCTATACAGGTTCTATGGAAAACCTAACCTAAGGGTATACTAATGTTAATGTCTAAAACCCTAAAACTACTTAGGGTTATTGAGAAATGTTATTTGAAGTTTTGTTGATGATGTCATGATTTCTGTATGATCATAAAAACCTAACTTGTTAGGGTTGAAATGGTGTTGTCCGAAATCCCGGACCATTGAAGTTTTAGTATAGTACGGTTTGTGTTAAATTATGGTATGTTCTATGCTTAGAGCAATTTACTTATTTTCTTCTTATTAGCCACAGATTAGCAATCCAATATACATTAAGCAAAACATTAAACGATCAACAGAAAACAAGCCAAGACAAAAGACACAAGATGTGGCGACTAGCCAGGGACAAACCCCAATGCGGGGAAACCCTTTGATCAAATCGTCTTTTATCTTTAATAGTTCAGCAGAGAGAAATAGTACAAAATCAGAATTTTGTAATTTTATATCAGCAACATCAAACCCTAGATCAGCAAAGTCAAACTTGGTCAAACAAGTTGAAATGGACCTCCAATATGCTTAGTCAATTTCCGATCAACTATCCCTCGAGCAACATGAAGAAACAGCCCTTGAACAGCGCCAAAAACACAGTCAAACTGTCGTTGACTGAAATCAACTGATTGCCCAAAACTATGGCAGTCAACGCTAGTCAAACCTGTGGACGGATTGCCTCGATTTTTGTGCCAAAATATGTGGCCTGCCTAGGAGAGGTAGCCACACCAAAACCGCACCCTTGATGAGTCAATGCTTGGTCAATGCAGGTCAAAGAGACCTTCAGCAACTCTTGCGCTCTCCTTTCAGCATCCACCTTGCCCTAATGTGTCCTCCTTCTTCCCACGTGTGACCTACTCTTTATATAACCCAAAGCTAAGGAGAAAGAGAGAAGAATGAGTGAGATGAGATGATGAGAAAATGAATCAACCTCTCTTGTATTTATATGATTCATTGGGCATGTGTGCCACACATTTAACAGTTGACCAACCTTGACAATTTGTCAAGTAAATACAAATAAATTTATATCTCCATAAATACTTGTCAGAATCGAATGATCTTTAGATCAATCCTACACCTCTCGACAAGAGGAATCTAGGAAAAATATCAGCTACCATAAATGAAGTGACCCACTTGGAGTTTGGCCCTAGTTGCCAATTTCAACACTCCCTCTCAATTAGAGAGAACTCCATCTGCAATCCGTCTGACCGCCACTACTATCCCAGCCATCAAATGCATTGCCCTGCACTGCTTGGCCCTGCTCTGCTTTGCTCGAACTATGAAGAAGAAGAAATGATCAAGGATGTATCATACCATCCTCCACTGACCTGAAGTTAGTCTCAGAGTGTGTCATACCACTCTCGCTGATCCCAAATCAATGGAGGTCATCCTAGCACAGGGAGTACGGTAGATACAACGATGCGTCCATCAATAGTACTACTAATGGTCCCTAACCCCATTTCCCTACTCATTGATCAGATGAGAGGTACTTCCCATGAGTCCTAGACTGCATGGGAAGGATGCCTTGACAGCAGAACTAATCATCCTGTCCACAAGAGAACGAATCATCCTATCCAATAGTCGCCACAGAGAACTAATCATCCTGGCCCACAAAAGAACTAATCATCTTGTTCCATAGTTGCCACGAAGAACTAATCATCCTGGCCCACAGGAGAACTAATCATCATGTTCCACAGTCGCCACGAGGTGTCACAGGGAAGGTTGAACCTTTCACCCTGTACATAGTGCACCACCAAGGGATGGTGAGTCGCCCTGTGGTCGCATGTCACTGCAAGAAGTACCTCGTGCCCCCCTGGAGCTCCCATAGCTCAATACATCATACTTGACCCTCATAAGAGGGTCTCTGAACGACACCAAGTCATTATCGAAAAGTCATGAATTTGACCTTTCCCAGGGGCTTCGTCAAAATGTCGGTGACCTGTTCATCTGTACCGATATGTTGGAGCCTTATTGCTCCCTGCTGCACCATATCCCGAATATAGTGGTACTTGATATCTATATGCTTGGAGTGATCATGAAATATGGGATTCTATGATAAACGAATCCCACTTTGGCTTTCACACAGGATCATGGTGGTATCCAATGTAAATCCAAACAGCGCACTGAAGAGCTTACGCAATCAAACCACCTCACAAGAAGCCATACTAGCAACAATGTACTCTGCCTCAGCGGTGCTCAAAGCCACCAACTTCTGCTTCCTACTCATCCAGGATATCGAGGCAGATCCCAAAGAGAAACAGCACCCAAAAGTGCTCTTTCGGTCCACCACACTGCCTGCCCAATCAGCATCGGTATATCCATGTAATCTCACATCTCCAGCAGTGTATCTCAACCCATGAGTGATTGTGCCATGAAGATATCTCAATAGATTCTTGGCACCAATCCAATGTGAGTGATGAGGCTCAACCATATGTTGACTCAACGTGTTGACTGCAAAACATATATACTGACGAGAGTTCACCAAGAACATCAATGCTCCGATGAGTTGAAAATACTCGGTAACATTTCTTAAAACGGGTCTGGCAACACTACCGCTTAACCTATTGAAGTCAAGCTCCATCGGGGTAGTCACGGGCTTGCAGTCCACCATACCGAATCTCTCCAATATCTTCACCACATATTTTCCTTGAGATAGGAAAATCTCCCCTGGCTTTTGCCAGACTTCTAGTTCTAGGAAATAGTGCATTAGTCCTAGGTCCTTCATCTCAAATTCAGAAGCCAACTCCCTCTTACATTTGTGAATGAGAGGGTCTGCCCCTATTAGAAAGAGGTCGTCAACGTACAACACCAGTATGAGAGGACTGTCATCTTCAACCTTGAAGTACAGGTTAGGGTCGGCTTCACTCCTAGTGAATTCCAGCTTCATCAAGTAGCTATCGATCCTCTCATACCACGCTCAGGGTGCTTGCTTCAGCCCATAAAGGGCCTTCTTCAACCTGCACACATGAGATTCTTGATCATGAATCTCAAATCCTTCTGGTTGCTCCACGTAGACCTCCTCTTTGATCGAACCATGCAAGAACGCGGTCTTGACATCCATCTAATGTAGGTTCCATCCTTGCGAAGCAACAAGGGCTATGATTGAGCAGATGGTGGTATATCAGGCAACAAGTGCAAATATCTCGTCATAGTCTATACCTTCCTTCTGAGAGAAGCCACGAGCGACAAAACGAACCTTATACTTTTTCGCACTTTCATCAACTGCATGCTTTATCTTGTAAAGCCATTTCCAAGTGACAATTGCTTTGTCCTGGGATCTGGGGACCACATCCCAGACATCGTTTTTCATGATGGACTCATATTCCTCAGTGATAGCATTCTACCATACTTGATGTTTCACAGCTTCTACGAATGGCAAAGGCTCATTTTGGATGATCATGCTCATGATGGTCAAGTATCCCTGATACCTGGTCGGCTTCTTACTTTCCCGGAAGGTTCCCCTGGGTGCAACGTGCCCTTCAACATCATGAAGTGTCCCCCTAAGCCATGAAGGCCTCTTCTTGGCAGAGGAAGGCTCTTGCGGAGGGGGATCAATAGGATCCATAGGTTCTTCCACATCGGGCATTGTCTCATCTTCCTTTTCCTTTGGTTCCCTGGTGTCAACTTCTTTAGATTCCCTTTGAGTAGGAAGATTGTCAACTTTGCTAAGAGCCATATCTTCGTCAAAGGTGACATCATGGCTAATCTCGATTTCCCTTTGACCAGCCACATAGATTATATAGCCCTTAGTGTTTTCACTATAGCCCACGAAGATTCCTTTCTTTCCAGGTGCACCCAATTTATTCCTCTTTTCCTTCGGCACATGAAAATATACAAGACTTCCAAAAATTCTAAAATGAGATAAGTCAAATTTCTTACCAGTGAACATCTCTTCGGGAGTCTTGGAACCCAATGCTTGATGAGAGCATTGGTTTTGCACATATACGGCAGTATTCGCAGCGTCAGCCCATAGAAACTTTGGAAGTCTTTGATCATAGAGCATAGCACGAACAGCTTCCACAATCGTACGATTCTTCCTTTCCACCACACCGTTCTGCTCAGGGGTATATGGTGTTGTAGTCTCCCTCTTAATGCCAACCTATTTGCAAAAGTTATGGAACTCATTGGATTCATATTCAGTCTCATTATCAGTCCTTAAGATCTTGATCTTCTTTTCGGTTTGATTCTCGATCAAGGCTTTGAAGTGACGAGACCAAGTGAACCCTTAATCCTTCTTTTTCAAAAGTATATCCAGGTCTTGCAAGAATAATCATCTGTAAAAGTGAGGTAATATAAATATCCTCCCAAAGAATTCACAGGCATCATACCAGATATGTCTGAGTGAACCAACTGCAATATATCGGAGGTAATGCTTTGGCTTGAGGGGAATGGTCCCCTTTTGAGCTTCCCTTCGGCACATCCAGGACATACACCTTCTTGCTCTACTTGAAACTCGGGCATCCCTATCACCATTTGTCTTGCATTGGGTATAGATTTATAATGAAGGTGAGAAAACTTCCGATACCATAGTTCGGACTGAAGTGATGTGTCACAAGACATGACACCCAGCGGACTTCCTCCGACCTGATATAATGAATCGACTCGAAACCCAAGAGTGAAAGCTTCCTTAAAATTCTTTTTCCATACACGTACCTTGCCATCAATGAAGGTTACCTTGTAGCCTTTGTCCTCCATTGCTGAAACGGACACCAGGTTCTTTTTGAGATCAGGTACATATAGGACTTCTTGCAAATGAATTGTATTACCCTGATTCAATTGAAGAGTGACATTCCCTACGCCTTTCACGGGATATTTTGCATTGTCCCCAAGAACAATTTCCAGGTTGGTCTCCTTTTCTATCAGATTGGAGAGAGCTTCTTTGTAGCCAGTGAAGTGCCTTGAGGCACCACTGTCAATAAGCTAATTTCCCAGCGAGTCGGGGGAGTAGTAGTAGAGAGGGTCGTTGGTAGACAATATTCATCTTGCTTATTGTTAACAACATTAGATTCATACCTGGAGTTTCTTGCCTTCTTGAAGGGTTGTCCTCTTCCCTGATTTCCGACATTTCTTTTACCTCTGCCATTGGACCTGACATTCCTTTAATTACCTTGAGAGTGATTTTGGTCATTATCATGGTGTGAGTCCCTTTTATCAGGGCACTCCCTTGCATAGTGGCCCATTTTGTTGCAATTGTAACATCGACCTTTTCTTCCACCCTTAGGTCCAGCCTCTCCTTTGGATTTAGCCCTAGAATTGTTTCTTCTTTTAGCATGAGAAGAAAAGGCAGAGGGATGGCCTTTAAGTGTGAGCATTTCTTGCTCTTCCATCCTTGTCTCTTCTTGAATACATCTAGCCATCAATTCCTCAAACCCTGGGATGACATTATTCTTGAGAAGAGTAGTCCTAAATATATACCATTCAGGTGGCAGTTTTCCAAGAGTTGTGATAATCATTTCCTTGTCAGGAACTACTTCCCCAATAGATAGGAGATCATTCTTGATCTCGGAGATCTTTAAGAAATATGCTTGCAAACTCTCATCTTTTCCCTTCTTAATTTCCTTCAGCTTATTTCTAAGGAACATAATTTGATTTACATCATTAACTTTAAATAAACTCACCGGTCTATCGTAGATTTCCTTGGAGGTTGTCAGCTCGAAAACATAGGCCACCAAGCGCTTGTCGATAGAGTCCCAGAGGATCTTCCTTGCTTTGACTTCTCCCTTGGACCACTTGCTTTTGGCAGCAGCGGATGCATTTGATGGAGGCACAACAATATTGCCTCTCACATGGTCCAACATTTCATGATCTTCTAAAGTCAGATCGAGAGGCATCTTCCATCCGTGATAGTCAGACTTCTCACAGAGCTTGTCTTCGGCGGGGAAGAGTGTTGAGGAGCCCATGGAGTTTTTAGGATAGCCTTACCAACCTTCTCTTCGGTGATTGCTCTTGCTCTTGCTTGGGCTTTGTCTTCACCTCAACTCCAATACCATGTTAAATTATGGTATGTTCTATGCTTAGAGCAATTTACTTCTTTTCTTCTTATTAGCCACAGAGTAAGAATCACATATACATTAAGTAAAGTGCAGATAGAACATTAAACGATCAACAGAAAACAAGCCAAGACAAGAGACACAAGATGTGGCGGCTAGCCAGGCACAAACCCCAAAGAGGGGAAACACTTTGATCAAATCTTCTTTTATCTTCAATAGTTCAGTAGAGAGAAATAGTACAAAACCAGAATTCTGTAATTTTATATCAGCGGCATCAAACCCTAGATCAGCAAAGTCAAACTTGATCAAACGAGTTGAAATTGACCTCCAATATGCTTGGTCAATTTCCGATCAACTAGCCCTCGAGCAGCCTAAAGAAACAGCCCTTGAACATCCCCAAAAACACAGTCAAATTATCGTTGACTGAAGTCAACCTGCTGCCCAAAACTAGAGCAATCAACGCTAGTCAAACCTGTGGACAGATTGCCTCGATTTTTGTGCCAAAATCTGCGACCTGCCTAGGAGAGGCAGCCAAACCAAAACCGCACTCTTGATGAGTCAACGCTTGGTCAACGCAGGTCAAAGACACCTTCAGCAACTTTTGCGTCCTCCTTTTAGTGTCCTCCTTGCCCTAATGCATCCTCCTTCTTCCCACGTGTGAGCTACTCCTTGTATAACCCAAAGCTAAAGAGAGAGAGAGAAGAATGAGTGAAATGAGATGATGAGAAAATGAATCAAACTATCTTGTATTTATATGATTCATTGGGCATGTGTGCCACACTTTTAACTGTTAGTCGACCTTGACAATTTGTCAAGTAAATACAAATAAATTCATATCTCCATAAATACTTGTCGGAATCGAATGATCTTTAAATCAATCTTACACCTCTCAACAAGAGGAATCTAAGAAAAATATCAGCTGCCCTAAATGAGGTGACCCACATGGAGTTTGGCCCTAGTTGCCAATTTTAACAGTTTGCTTTGCTAAGTTATGAAACCCTAGATCTTTAGGGTTTGGTTGGGCCTATAAGAAAAACCTTTGTTATGTATTTAAAGATCCTATGAATGAAGCTCTAGGTATATATGTGTCGATTTGGTTGAAACCCTAACTTGGTCTAGGTCAGTATATGTCTAATGTGTTGATGTTGTCTGACATATGATATGCTTATGCATGATAATGATTTACTAGATATGTGTGTTGACCTAATTATTAATGGTCACAAATCTTAGGGTTTAATATAACCCTTGTCTGGAATGCTCTGGCGATCGAAGGACCTGCGCGCGACCTAGAACCCCTGACACCGCTTCCGCGCCTCTGCGCCTGGCAGCGCTGCTGCTAGGCCCGCGCCCCTCATCTGCTGGCCTCCCCTTCTTCGCTCCTGGGCCTCCTGCCCTCCCCCAGCACCGGGGCCTCCCCCCGGTAGTCCTCTCGAGGTTTTCCCAGAGATCTGACTCTCCAATGGCAGAAATGGATCCCCCGCCTCAGGATCCAGAAGACTTTGAGAAAATGTTTGCCTCTCTCATTCCCGAGAGCGCAGCGGGAAAAATCCGTCCTACAGCCTCCAAGTTCATCAAGAAATTAGATGAAATACCAGAAGTAGCTCTACCTCCTTCCCTCCCGAGGAGAGCAGCAATCTCCTTAGCAGAAAGAGGCCTGGTCGGCCAGTTCACGGGACTGTGGCCCTCCCCAAGATCAGTTCAGAGATGGGTCGAGAGAAACTGGAACTCGATGGTGCAAGGGAAAATAGCAATCAGGTTTTGTGGCAGAGGATTTTACACCTTTCTATTCGAATCAATGGAGGACAGGAACCTCATCTTCAGAAACGGCCCCTATTTCATGGACTCCCGGGGTCTCTACTTAAACAGATGGACTCCAGACTTTGACCCAGAAATGGATGTCCCCAACGTTGTCCCCGTCTGGGTCCGTCTGCCCCACTTGCCGCTTCATTGCTGGGGGGATGAGTCAGTCAAAGCCATAGGGAACGCAGTTGGAAAATACATTGATAGATCTGAACCAAAGGAGAACATGCATGCATGCGCGAGGATCTGTGTTGAAGTAGATCTGGGGAAAGGACTGCCGGAAGCAATCAAACTCAAAGTCGATCAGTGGACGCACATTCAGCAAGTGGACTACGAGCAGCTACCCTTCAAGTGCAAGGTATGTCATGAATATGGGCATTTCGCTAATAGATGTAGCAAATCTAAAATAAATGTTCCTGAAGGCAATGTCGAAACCCCCGAGGGAGCTTGGGAGCACGTCAAAAAGAAAAAATCAAACCCCCCTCCAGGCCCAAGCTCAAAGGTTCCCCCTGAAAACCCCTCCCTTCCTTCTCATCCCTCTGGCTCTGCCCCTTCTTTCCCCTCCTCCTCCAACCCCTTTGAAACCCTGTCCGCAGAGGACCCTCCATCCCCCCCCCTTCCCCTCGAGGTACCGCCATCGTTATCTCCTCCCCTATCTCCCTCCCCCAGCCCTCTCCTCCCCCAACAGTGGAAAGAATCTTAACCAGAAATAAATCAAAGGAAAACAACCTCTCCACAGATCCCCCCAGAAAAGTTGGAAGAAAGTCTAATAAAGAGATTAGAGATGAAAACGCTGCAAAAGAAATGGCCACCGGAATGCAGCAACCAATGGACACATTTCTAGATAAATCAAAAGGAAGCGGAGAAAAAATGAAAGAGAAAAGCGGGGCAAATACCAAACAAGGAAAATGATGATTTTGGTCTCCTGGAATTGTAGGGGGATGGGCTCCTCCCTAAAAACAAATGCAGTCCGGGATCTCCTCAAATCTGAACATCCAGACCTTCTCCTACTTCAGGAGACCAAAATCACGGAACAAGAATTCCAAAACCACATAAAAAGAAGCAAAAGCTATGCAGGCATAGCAACAAGTGCAGCTGGCGCCTCAGGAGGCATAGGAACACTATGGGACAAAAGCAAATGGGAACTCAAAGAGCAAAAGTCTTACAGCTGGTGGGTAAGAACAGACATGCAGAACAAAGCCTCAAAAGAGGAATACTCTATATACAACATATACGCTCCTAATCATTATAGGGACAAAGCTTCATGCTGGGAATCAATAACATCAGACCTCATGACAGTTCAGGGAAGGAAAATTTTCCTTGGAGGTGACTTAAACCTTATAAGGAATGCTGACAAGAAATTGGGAGGAAACTATTATGCTGATCCCTCAAGAGACTCACTAGAAGCAATAATCCAAACCCATAATCTAGTGGATATTCCTCCGCACAACGGGAGATTCACCTGGAGCAATAAAAGAACCGGCAACAACAATATAAAAGAGAGATTAGATCGAATCCTCGCTCAAGAAAGAACAGTGGCAAGATTTTCAAATATCCAAAGCAAAATCATCCAAGGATACATTTCAGATCATAAACCTGTGGCTCTGACTTTAGACAAAGGAAAGAACATGGGGCCTCTCCCCTTTAAATACAACAAGGCATGGGACAGCAAAGAAGAATTCTGAAACTTGATCAAGGAGCAGTGGGCAAAAGAAATTATTGGCTCGCCCCATTATATTTGGGAAGCTAAGCTCAAATCCCTCAGGACTGTTATCAAACGATGGGCAAGAAACCACGCTGCAGAGGAAAGTAAAAAAAGAACTGATCTCCAATCACAGCTTGAACAATGGAGTCAGGAAAAGGAGCGAATCCAGTATACAGAGGAAGATCAGGCCAAAGAGAATGAAATGTACAAAGAATTGTATAAGCAGAACAGGATGGAAGAAGAAGAGCAGAGACAAAAGTCTCGCTGCCTTTGGCTCAAAGCCGGAGACAAAAACACTTCCTTTTTTCACAATAGCCTAAAACTCAGGCGGGCAGGGAACCATATAGAGAGAATCATGATTGATGGAAGAGAGCTCAGAGATCAAGAGGAAATAAAAGAGGCTGCGTCCAGACACTTCTGCGCCCTCCTATCCGCAGACACTCAGCCCAACGATAATGCGGAATTCCTCAGCCTAATCGAAAATAAAATCTCAGCAGACCAAAACAACGAGCTGGACCAAGAGGTCACGATAGAGGAAATTGAGGGGTCGATCTTCAGCATGGCGCAGGACAAGGCACCGGGCCCAGACGGGTTCACAGTGGCATTCTACAGAAATCATTGGGAAACCATCAAGAAAGACTTCATTAGAATGGTAAAGAATTTCTTCTCAAAGTGCAAAATGGGGAACAGCATTAAATCTTCTCACTTAGCCCTTATCCCCAAGGATCCCAACCCCCAATCCTTCGATCGATTCCGCCCAATCTCTCTGTGCAATGTCTCCTATAAAATCATCACCAAAATTCTAGCCAACAGGCTAAAAAAGCTCCTCCCCTCCCTCATCTCTGAGAATCAAGGAGGCTTCGTCCCCAGAAGACAAATTACGGATAACGTTATCCTTATCCAAGAGGCAATTCACAGCAGCATAAATAGAAAGGAAAAGGGTATGATTATTAAATTAGACATGGCAAACGCCTTTGATAGAGTCAACCATCAATTCCTTAAGGCAACCCTTGGGAAATTTGGGATATCCAGCACCTTCATCAGCAGGATCATGGAGTGTATATCATTCCCTTGGACAGCCCCTCTGATTAATGGCAGGCCAAGCAACTTCTTCAGAAGCTCAAGGGGATTGAGACAAGGCTGCCCGCTCTCCCCATTCCTCTACATCATTATGGCCGAAACGCTAAGCATACACCTGGAAAATCTTCGCAGGCAAAAAGAAATCACAGGTATCAGCATAGTGCGTGGAACCAAGGGGATAAACCACTCTCTCTTCGCTGATGACACCCTCCTAATTGGAGGAGCTTCCAGTCTCATGGCAAGAAGGTTCAAGAAAACGTTAGAGCTCTTTCTACAAGTGTCTGGAGGAAAGCTCAATAACAATAAGTGCATGATATATACCTGGAACGTCCCCAGGCAGATTATTCAGAGAATCTCCTCAATCTTGGACATCCCTGCTCAAAGGAACTGGAGCCATTTCATGTACCTGGGATTGCCGTTAGCAAAGGAATCGGTCAAAACTGAAATTTGGGTGAAACTAATAGAGAAGCTGAGAGGGAAACTTCAGAGTTGGGGTGTGTCCTGGCTCAACCTGGCTGGAAGAACAACTCTCATAAAAGCCATCCTCTCAGCTCTCCCCATATATCAGTTCGCAACCACTCTCGCCCCGGCCAGCACTCATAAGCACATGGAATTAATTATCAGGAGCTTCTTGTGGCAGGGAGGAAGGCAGGACTCCAAAAAATTCAGTCTTGTAAAATGGGACCAGGTTATTTTACCTTTCGAAAAATGAGGGATAGGAATAAGAATCCCAAGACTAGCCAACATGGCCATGGGTTTCAAGCTGATTTGGAGAATTCTCAACGGAAAAGGCGCCTGGTGGACAGAAGTAATCAAAAGAAAATACCTGAACGGCCCCAACTCCAACATCCTATCGGAATCTATCGTTGACAGGCAGTGCACCCCAGTATGGAAACTTATAAAAAAAACTCTCCTCCATTTCAAAGATTATATCTCAAGAGCTCCGGGCAGTGGAAGAGACATTAACATCTGGACTGATCGTATAATGGGTTCAGAAGCAAGGGAAGCTCTCCCAAATCTCAGACCTCTGCAAATGTGGATGGAAGGGAAAAATCTTAAGTCCCTATATGACGTTTCCTCTTGGGACCAAAACAGGTGGCTGGGCTGGAAGCATCTCCCCCTCCCAAACAATCTAAGGGAACTGTGGGCCGACCTCAAGCTATCTCTCTCAGGGTCAGCTCCCCTTAACAGTTTGTCCGAGGATAAGTATGTCTGGGACCCCAATGGCGGAAACTACACAGTCAGAGAAGGATACAAAATCCTCCAAAATGCCACAGCCACCAATAATTGGCCTCTTCATAAAGCGGCCTGGAATCCGGAATGCCTTCCAAAGATCAAATTTTTTAATTGGACCCTCCTTAAAAGCAAAATCCTCACAGCGGAAAATCTAAGGAAGAAAGGCATCCTCGGTCCCTCAATATGCTGCCTGTGTAGAGCAGCGGAAGAAAGCAGCAATCACCTCTTCCTAGATTGCTCCTTTGCCCGAAATTGCTGGAAGCTCATTACCAGTCCGTTAAGGATAGGTGAATTGCCCAATCAGATCACCCTCCTTCAAAAAAATTGGGGGAACAGCTATCCCTACCCCAAGAAAAACAAAACCCTTGCCAAAAGACTGTGGAATAGCATCCCTCCAACCCTTTGTTGGCAAATCTGGAACACCCGAAACAAAAGCATTTTTAACAATAAGAAGGCCAGCATCTCCAGCACCCTTGCAAAAACAATTGCCCTCATCTCTGAGACCATCAGTGCTAATGGAATAGTCCAATCAGATCAAGAATCTGGGAACCCAAGGGAAATTGAATGGATGGGCAAATTCAGTCATGAATCAAGGAATCACAAAGCAGCAAGTACAGGTCAGAAAAAGATTGATTGGAAGCTAAGAGGCTCTAATGAGGAAATCAGAGAATGGATTCAAAACCAAAAGAGGCCCTCCCTTCAGTTTGATGGGGCCTCAAAAAACAATCCGGGTCAGGCAGGTGCAGGAGGAGTCATCAAAGATCATCAAGGTGAAACTATAGTGACTTACGAGTGGGGATTGGGCATAATGTCCAACAATAGGGCCGAGGCCTATAGTCTTCTCCTGGGAACCTCCATTCTGAAGAGACTTGGTCTTCAAAATCCGCTCATAATGGGTGACTCAGCTATTATTATAGCTGCTATGGTTTCGGGGAGGGATTTCAAGCAAACTGCCCTGAACAATATTAAAACTAGGATCATCGACAACATAAGAGACATAAATGGGGCCACCCTCAAACATGTGCTAAGGAGCAGCAACAAAGAGGCTGATGAACAGGCCAACAAGGCAGCCAGTAGACCCGTAGGCCAAGTCAGAGAAAACGACTCCTTCTATGACAAAGCAATCCCTTAAAGAATCTTATCCCTCTCCCTCTTCTCAGATTCTGAGCCACCTCAGACTCCATCCTTCTCGAAATTTGCTCATCCCCGAATCTCCTCACTCTCTGCCAAATCTCCTCGACTGCGCCACTCCGTCCCTCCTCTCTCAGATCCTCCCCCCTGTGATCGTATATGTCACCTCTCCCAGCCCCGATCTTGTGTTTTATTCGTCCTCCGCCATCATTCTCAGGTTCTTCTCAGATGGACATCATTCCAAAATCTCCATCACGCGCAGCAAAATCTCTACCTAGACTCACAGTCACCTCAGGAATCGAACCGATCAGCACTGGATCACTCACTCGAGCTACCTCTCTCCCTCTATTTATAGCAGCATGGCTCTCTCTTTAATCTCATTCTCCACCGCTACGAAGGTCCTGGCACGCGCCTCCTCCCAACACAGACTCTCTCATGAAGCAGGGCGCAGTCATCTGGAGCTTGGTTCACGACCCTCGACAGCGGTAAACTCAGGCAATTTTAATTACAGAGTTTCTTTTCCTTCTAACAGGTTGTTTGTTTGGCTGTCACAGCGCTCCCCCTTTCTCTCTTCTGCTCCCCCGTCATCCTGTTCCTCCCTTCTGGTCCCCTCCTTGTGCAAAGCTCTGCACTCCCCCTTTCTGTCTTTCCCCTATTTCGCCCTCATCCCCAGAAACCGCCCCTATCTGCAACACCAGCACTTTGGCTTTCTTTCCCAGCTAGGAGAAATGGCGGATCAGCAGGAACAGCAGGGAGCTCAGGAGCCTGCTACCAATCCCTTAGAAAATGTCATCACGAACAGTGAGTGCACTCTCTGCAAAGCGCACACCTTCATGATAGGCAGATTCATCAAGCGATTCAACGACCTCAAAGATGATTATCAGGCGGACAGCAGATCAAAAAGGAAGAAGCTGGAAAAACAAAAAGCTGAGATCGAGGCCTTGAAGGACAGATGCACCCACCTAGAGGAAGCTATAGCTCATATCAGGACACTTACCCAAAGTATGCAGGCGGAAGCTTCAACCAGAGCCAGTGCAAGGAAGGAATCTCTCCCGGATGACTCAGTTAATCAGAAGTACCCCTAGGACTCATGAACTGCAAATTTTGTTGGCTGGCAGGCTCTTTTATCCGGCAATATAGCCGTTACCTTTTTCATTTTAGTTACCGTTTATGTAGCAATAAGGATCAAGGGTCTGCGAACCCGTTTTGGATCCTTAATGCCTTGGTTTGTCATATCCATGTAATAGGACTCAGTCCCTGGAAGTTTTTATAATATATCAGTACCCGATTTTGTCAAAAAAAAAAATATAACCCTTGTCTGAATTTGATATTCTAGGATGATGTTGTTTGGTAAATCTAGGTTTTTGCAACCAAACCCTAGTAGTAGTTAAAATTCTCTAGTATGCATGATATACAGAAATCTATGAATCTATATAGTGATTGCTGAAACAAGAAAATCTAAAGTTTATAGCAAACCCTAGTGAATGTTAGTCATGTTATTGATTACGTTGTGATTGGTTCTTAGTTGTTAAAAGCTTATATATAAAATCTAGGGTTTGTATGAAACCCTAGTAGGAAGTCTAACATATGAATTCTAAAAGTTTTTAGATACTTTGTAAATCTATATTTGCTGTTTCTAAGAGTTTGTTATATGTTGTAGTAGGGTATGTCATACTATTGGAAGAAACATTGAAACCCAAGATGTAATGAAAGTTGTTATATAAGCCTTGATTAAGTAGTATTGGGTTTATAACAAAGTCCCTAGCAAAATGTTGAAGAGTATGTGTTTGGGTATTTGATATATACAAAGTTGAAATGTTTTTGTGATTCTGATATGGCTAATTTAGTGCTTCTACAGATTTGGTTGTACTTGCTATCTAAATTGTGCAGGTACACAATCTTCAAGATAGTGAAAATGTTTGTAAAATGAAGTTCGTACCTCCCGTTAAATACTCCAGAAAACTTGGAATATGAAAATATCCATTGAGAATACAAATATTATTATATAAAAATTCTATGAAGAATGATGATACAATAAAAATGAGGGTCATGTATATATAGCCAAGTAAATACCATTTCACGAACTACATACATGCCTCTTTGTTTAACTCATTATTATTTAATTACATATTATTATGATTATTATTTATTATCTATTTTTATTATTTTTACATAAATTATGCTCATAGCATTGCCTTCTCCTTCAAAAAGCTTTGTTCTCAAAGTTTATTGATGAAAAGGCTTGATCTCTTTTTCTACTACAGATGTCTTCTCGTCTCAAGACAATCATGTTTGTCGATACACGTTAATATGATCCTTGGAATGATATATAAAATTGTCATTTGTGATCATTCATTTCGAGCTTTTGGGAAGCTTCCTCATCAAAAGTAATGATGGCTGTTTCTCACGTTAATATGATCAAACTTGGAATGATATAATTTCATTGTCATGTCTTGGAACGTGACCATCTTCCTCTTGTAAGGGAACATCAAGAATTTTTTTTGTATTTAAAATGAATGTACCTAATTCTTTGAACCAAGGTCGACCGAAAATTACGTCAACCTCTTCTTCAAGCATAGTTATGACACTAAATTGAGATATGTACTCATAATCATCAATTGTCACTTGTAAATCATTAATTTCATATTCTTTTTTGGCAGGAATATTTGTTCTTTCTACTATGTTTGACGCTGGAATTAATAGTTGATTTGTCATATTAACATGGATGTAATTTTCCTTGTGACTTGTACTAATAGCGACATTAATTTGTTTCCCTTGGATAGTCAATCTTAATGTAATTAACTTGTGATGTATGATTAGAACACTCGTATAGGAAAATCGTTCTTCCGTCATCATTTTCGAATTAGGCTCCATTTGATTTTTCTTTAAAAATGGATGACTTCGTTAAAATAAGTGTCATTTTATTTGATGAACTTGAACATCTTTATAAATTCATTTAACTCTTATTTTCCTTGATTATATATATGTTCCCACTTTAAAAGAATTTAGTATAGCTCCACTATTTAAATAAACTACACCTTATATTTATTATAATGCTTTTAAAAAGTATTATTCATTTGTTAAAACTTGTTATCCTTATGTCTCTTTATAGTTTTCGATTTAACCCTTTATAAACTTTTATATATGGATCTTTCAAGTACTCTTTTATAACAATACTCGCTTTGTACTTATATATTTTTTCAATAATTTTATAACTTGAACTTAAACTTACTATTCACATAAAGAAATTTTGTATTCCTTTTGTTTTTCTTTACCTTGAATATCCATGGGCAATTACCATGAGTTGCTAAAACCACGAGCTTGGAAACCACTTAATGAATAATCAAAATAATATTATCTACTCTTTCTTCTCTTACGTATTTTTTATATTTGGAAAGATTCCCTTCTGACTTTATCATGCACTTTTTATCAATAATGTAGAACTTGAAAAGATTCCCCTTTGACTTTATCGTGCACTTTTTATCAATAATGAGAACATTTATTTATATATATATATGAATGTTCTTCAAAATTTACATCGGACAATATATATATCTTTCTTTTAATAATATATTTTTATATGATTTTTTTCTTTAATTTTTTTTATTTATTTATTTTAAAGTTTACATGTACTTTTTTTTCTGACTTTTCTTTTTCTTTTTCTTTTTTTTTGTTTAATGGCCAAAACATTGAATGGCAAAACTGGCGAAACAGAGAAACTCCAACTCTGTGTAGCGAAACGCTTCAATTGTGACGAAAACAAAGTTGGTGAAAAATTAATGGCCAAAGGTCGGATCAGAGTAATTCTCTTCAACATTGACCATCTAGAGGATCGAACAGCTCTGATACCAATGAAACGAACAAAGTTCATATTTCCCGTTAAATACTCCAAAAGACTTGGAACATGAAAATATCTATTGAAGATACAAATATTATTATATATAAATTGTACGAAGAATGATAATAGAATGAGAATGAGGGTCATGTATATATAGCCAAATAAGTACCCTTTCATGAACATATATGTCTGTAGAGACATGCATCTTGTTTAACTAATTATTATTTAATTACATATTATTATGATTATTATTTATTATCTATTTTTATTATTTTTACATAAATTATGTTCATAACAACCTATAAAAAAAACCTTTGTTATGTATTTAAAGATCCTAAGAATGAAGCCCTAGGTATATATGTGTCCATGTGGTTGAAACCCTAGCTTGGTCTAAGCCTGTATATGTCCAATGTATTAATGTTGTCTAACATATGATATGTTTATGCAGAATAATGAATCCCTGGATATGTGTGTTGGCCTAATTATTAATGGTCATAAATCTTAGGGTTTAATATAAGCCCTTTGTTTGAGTTTGATATTCGAGGATGATGTTGTTTGGGAAATCTAGGGTTTTGCAACCAAACCCTAGTAGTTGTTAAAATTCTCTAGTATGCATGATATACTGAAATCTATGAATCTATATAGTAATTGTTGAAATAAGAAAATCTAAGGTTTGTAGCAAACCCTAGTGAATGTTAGTCATGTTATTCATTAAGTTGTGATTGGTTCTTGGTTGTTAGAAGCTTATATATGAAATTTAGGGTTTGTATGAAGCCCTAGGAGGAAGTTTAACATATGAATTCTAAAAGTTGTTAGATACTTTATAGATCTATATTTGTTGTTTCTAAGGGTTTGTTATATGTTGTAGTAGGGTATGGCATACCATTGGAAGAAACATTGAAACCCTAGATGTAATGAAAGTTGTTATATAACCCTTGATGAAGTAGTCTAGAGTTTATAACAAAGTCCCTAGAAAGATGTTGAAGAGTATTTGTTTGGGTATCTGATATATATATAAAGGTGAAATGCATCCGTAATTCTAATATGGCTAACTTCATGCTTCTATAGATTTGGTTGTACTTGCTATCTAAGTTGTGCAGGTACACAACCTTCAAACTGGTGAAGATGTTTGTAACATAAAGTTGATGTGAAAAGTGATGGTAATGATAACTCTAATGAGATGGTTGGAAACCACGAAAAATTCTCTGATGTCGAAAAATTGATCTCCAGGTACACAATCTTCGAATTGGTGAAGATGTTTGTAACATAAAGTTGATGTAAAAAGTGATGGTAATGATAACTCTGATGAGATGGTTGGAAACCACGAAAAAATCTCTGATGTCGAAAAATTGGTCTCCCTAGGTTAAGAGGGAGCCTGAATAGAAGAAATCTTCCTGAAATTAAGAGGAAGCCTGAATAGAAGAAATCTCCCTGAAATTAAGCGGGAGCCTGAATAGAAGAAATCTCCCTGAAATTAAGAGGAGCCTGGATAGAGGAAATTTCCTTAGTTGAGAAGGAGACCATAGCATAGTCTTGATTGGAGAATGAATCTTTATGTTGTTGCATGTGAAGTAGGAAAGGAAAGTAAATGATTGAGTAATCTTCTATCAAAGATTCAGTTGATAGTCCTATTGTGTTGAGAAGCAATACTTGTTGTCTAAAAGACCCTGAAGGTTTATATGTGACTATGTACAAGTAAAAGTATATTATTGATTGGGGTTGTGTTTGTACAGGGAAATCTCTCAAAGGTTTTGATAACATGTTGGTTACTGATCAGTTTCATCAGAAGAGATTTGTTGTTATTGATCTGCTGGATCAAGGAGTGTTGAGGCTTTGTGAATGAAGCATCGCCTTGGAGGACATATGGTCGGCAAGTTTGATATCTCTTTGGAAGCTGGAAAAAGTGCGAAGTGAAGGAAGAGGGCTAAAGAAGTGCGAGTTTGGTCAAGGTGGAGGAAGGAAGGAAAATCAAAAGTTTGGTGCATCTCTCTGTCTCTCTTGTGCCCTACATTGGAAGATCGAAGTTCTCTTGTTGATGTTGTTACCAGTCGCTACATGTTGTTGCTGCTAGAACAAGTAGAGGTCGAAGTTGCTATTGTTTGGTCTTGTTGCCTCTGGAAGTTTTATTGTGCCAAGATTGAAGTTCCTAAGTCAAGATCGAAGTCTTTCAGCCAATATCGAAGTCTCCAAAGCAAGGCCGAAGTTGCTAAGTCCAAGAAAGTGTTGCATAGTGTTGCTACCAGGTCAAGTAGGATCATCTGCAAAGGAAGAAGAAGGTTGACTTGGTGTGGAGGAAAGTTTGTGTCAAAATCTTGAGTCTTGGAATATCTCAGGGAAACTATTGAAGAATTATTCACTGGGTTTTCCCCTAGAAAAGGGTTTTTGCCCTCGTTGTGTGCTTATATCTGGTGTCCATTGATTTATATGTTATTGCTTTGGTACTTGCTTGATGAACTAAAAGAAAAAAATATAAAGAAATCTGATAAAAAATCAAGAACATCACAAGTAATTATCAAGTATAAGAAAATCTTTCTGCCTTTCTGATTTTCTAAGGGACTGTCATAAACAACTAGGCAAAGGCATATGCTCTCCTCCAATGACTCCTCTCCATAAGCATGGCTACAGTAAAGACATTGATTTCGATAGCAAGCTAGCCTACCTCATTGTAAGAATAAAAAATGAGACTTGTGGGTTTAAGGATATCACTTTATTCCCCGTTCTAAGGGCTCTAAACCATGAGGCAGACACCATTGCAAATAAGGCCTCAAGACAGGAAAAAAATAAATAAAAAACAAAACAAAAAAGCCTCAAAGATATATATCTATAGTTCCATGTTATCCATTGGGTTCTCATTCAAATATGAAATATGCATGATGCCATGCATCAATCTCATTAATCATCACATGTTAGTGCATTCAAGCCATTGTAGTATAACAAGGGGGAGGTGAGATGCAAAGTACATCACCCTTTGGACATTCCCACAAATGTTGGCCTTTATGCTCAGTTGACATTTTCAAGATTGTGGAGAATTTATGTAGAGGAAAGGAGAATAATGATTCAGAGGATTGCTAGCAAAACCTGATCGAAACCGATACAACTAGTTGGTCCGAACAATTTCCAGGCCATTCCAGCCCGGTTTGAGGTTTCAAATTATTTTTGGTCGATTCAATATAAAACCAACCTTAAAGCACTAAACCAACTTGTTCAATTCAGTGTTGCAATAAATTAGGTTATTTGCAAACATAATACCCAATCCTAGGAATAAAATCTTGCAATAAACTAAGTTATTAGGAAGCATAATACTCAATCATATGTTGAAATGGCAACAAGAAATGCTAAAAATAAAAGTGCTAAAAATAGCACTGCTGAAAATAGCAGTTTGGATACCAGTGCTAGATTGAGCAACAGGGAATGAAAAATGGAAGTGCTAAAAATAGCATTCTATTTTTAGCAGTTCAGGATGGATTCATATTTTAGTCAATCCCTGGACTAAAAATAGCAAGTAAAATGCGAATTTGATATTAACAACAGTTTGTAAATTAATTAATTAATTCATCTTGAGTTAATTAGTTAAGGAAAAACACACTTGAAGTCTATGTAAGGACATGCAACAGTTTATCTATTAATCGAGGAATTTATCCATCAGTTAAAGAGATAAGGATGAGTTGTAATATTGAGTTGTAATTAGTTGGCTCAGTTAACTGAGTCAAATCTAGTTAGATTAATTTAACAGTTTGTTAAATTAATAATAGTTCAATTAGTTAATACTTGCATGCACGTAACTACTGTATTTCAGATAACTAAGTATTCACTCATGGATAACTCATGCATGTCAGTTCACAGACAGAGACCAAGTCGAGATCAAAGAAATCACAGTGTACTATCAGTTGGATGAAATTTTTCCTATAAAGGAAGCTCATCCATGGATGAGGATTTATCTCCTTCAGGACTACGCAGTTGGATCAGAGGTTGGTGAGTGTGTGAAGAGGCCAATTCACACAAGTGGCTACACTGGACCCCAATCATAATTGCGCAAAGAAATAGGTGGCTTGAAGGGCAGACCAGAGGTTAGATAGAGACCTTTGACTGCCTATGGGCAGCAAAGGTATTGCAGAGAAAGCAGAATAGCTTTTGAGCTTATTCTTTTTGTAACACTAGCTATATTTCCACTTGTATGATAATACAGAGTTGGGGTTTTAGGCTGGGGCTTTCCCCGAGTAAATTCTTCTGTGTTATGTGTGATTGACTTCTCCATATCAGTTATATGTGTTCATATTGATGTTGGTCATGTTCGATTAAGCTTCCGCTGAATTGTTTGTAGAAGTAGATCAAGTGTTTTGCTTTAGTATATTGCATTACCAAGTGATCTACAGGTGGGAATTTCTACATGGTATTAGACCTAGCTAATTTGTAGAAAAATTCTACATGGTATCAGAGCACAAGTGATCAAGGAAGAACAGTATACAAGAAGGGAGAAGTTGAATTTTGTGATTCCTGAATATAGAAATCGAGTTCTTATCACATCTCTATTTCACCTATGGCGTTCTATGGTTCGAGACTCGAATATGCCCTTGATGGCAGTTCAAATTATATAGCCTGGAAGGATCGCATGGAAGCAGTACTAGAAGATAACGGTCTAAATGACTTCATTGATCAAGAAGTCCTCAAGCCGACTGATGCTACTGAGTTGGTTGAATGGAAGAAATGGGTGGCTATAGCAAGGAGAATCATTTTGGAGGGAGTTCGAGATCATATAGTCTCGAGTCTCCATGGGAAGGAGACACCATTTTCAATGTGGAAAACATTGAAAAATCTATATCAGAATAGCAGTGATGAAAGGAAGCTGGCACTGAAGGACAAACTTCAAAAGATCAAGTGTGAAAAGGGCGACAGGATCTCTATGTATCTTAACAAGCTCACCACATGCAGGGATGAGCTTGGAAGTGTAGGGATCGCGATAGCTGATGGTAACATTGTGAGTCTTGCACTCCTCGGTCTTCCTAGGAGCTGGCATAGCTACCAGGACTCTGTTAATGGAAGAAAGAAACTACCGGATTGAAAACGACTTTGGTCGGATTTGATGCAGGAGGAGATAAGAAGCACCAGAAATGGTTCTTCATCCATGGAGGATGAAGAAAACTGTGCCTTAGCGAGTAAAGTGAAGAAGGGGAAGGAGAAGGTTTCTCTTTCTGAATCTAGTTCTTCCCATGGTGGGAAGAAGTTTGACAAATCGAGAGTGCGATGCTTTCGTTGTCATGAGGTGGGCCATTTTGCTACAAATTGTCCATAGAGGAAATCCAAGAAGGGATCCAGGGAAGGATCTGAAGGTGAGGCACTTGCTTCACAGTTCGAGTTGGATTTCACACTCTTCGCATGCATGGTTTCAACCATGGTGGGAAATGGTTGGTTTCTTGACAGTGGAGCTTCTTTCCACATGACCGGCCACAAGAGTTTATTCAGTACTTTGGAGGAGAAAGATCTCCAGATACTCATAGCGATGGGTAATGATGAAAAGTACAGTGTCGCAGGTGTAGGGACGGTTATTTTTCAGAGGGAGCATGGAGCTCGCCTTACCTTGACCGATGTCAAGTATGTACCAGGACTGAAGAGAAACTTGGTGTCGATCGCGAAGCTGAAAGACAGAGGCTATGATGTAGTCCTCAGTGAGGGAAAATTTTTCCTTAAACACATCATCACTAGACAGGTGAAGCAGATCGGTTCACGGGTCAAGAACCTGTATGCTCTTGAGGTTCAAGATGCATGCAAAGCCTTGAGCAGCAAGACAACTGATGGAAACTTAATGGTTGAGAAGGAGAGTATATTACCTCTCAACATGCAACGCCAGAAGAAGTCTCAAATGATTGTGGAGGAGCCACGATTGGTGCAGCAGCTTCAAGAGGTTGTGGAGCAGTGACAACAGGGGAAGCTGAGTGGAGATCGAGTAGAGACATCTACTCATGCAGAGACCTCCAATAGGGGGAAACTTCGAGCCAGGTGGGGAAATGGATCACATGCAACCATATCTCTAGGTAGGAGGTGGGGCGATGTGGAGTGATCGTCCCAAGGAGGGGCAGGATCCTTGAGGTACTCAACCTCTTTGATTCGACTTTGCTACAAGAGCCCCGACGAAAAGTAGCAGGACTGGCTGATTGGGTAGAGACAGATGCGAATGGAGCAGCAAAGAGAGCTACAATGCAAGAATCCCAAGACAACGCATAGCTAGCAGGCCACAGCAATGCGAGAAGCACCAGTGCAGGATGGCACAGAGGTGTGCAACGGTGCGAGATGCATGGAGATGTTGCAGTAGCGCAGAGGTCAGAGAGGGAGCACTTGTTAGCAGCTAGTAGAGCTTAAACATCAAAGCATGTTTCTACCTCAACAGAGAGGCCAGTGGGGAGTTTTTTTGTTCCGAGGGTTGTTGGGGCAACCACACTTAGTAGAAGTGTTGCATGCAGAACATTCCGAAGGTGCAGGATCAGGTTCGAGAGCAAGTCTTTCTTGTTGAGAGGGAGTGTTGAAAATGGCAACAAGAAATGCTAAAAATAAAAGTGCTAAAAATAGCAGTTTAGGTACCAACGCTGGATTGAGCAACAGGGAATGAAAAATGGAAGTGCTAAAAATAGCATTCTATTTTTAACAGTTCAGGATGGATTCCTATTTTAGTCAGTCCCTGGACTAAAAATAAGAAGTAAAATTCGAATTTGATATTAACAACAGTTTGTAAATTAATTAATTAATTCATCTTGAGTTAATTAGTTAAGGAAAAACAAACTTGGAGTCTATGTAAGGACATACAACAGTTTATCTATTAATTGAGGAATTTATCCATCAGTTAAAGAGATTAGGATGAGTTGTAACATTGAGTTGTAACTAGTTGGCTCAGTTCACTGATTTAAGTCCAGTTAGATTAATTTAACAGTTTGTTAAACTAATGAGCGTTAGTTAATGTTTGCATGCATGTAACAATTGTATTTCAGATAACTGAGTATTCACTCATGGATAACTCATGCATGTCAGTTCAGACAAAAACCCAGTTGAGATCAAAGAAGAGACAATGTACTATCAGTTGGATGAAATTTTTCCTATAAAGAAAGCTCATCCATGGATGAGGATTTATTTCCTTCAGCACTGCGCAGTTGCATCAGAGGTTGATGAGTGTGTGAAAAAGCCAATTCACACAAGTGACTGCACTGGACCCCAATCAGAATTGCGCAAAAAAATAGGAGGCTTGGAGGGCAGACCAGAGGTTAGATAGAGGCCTTTGACTGTCTATGAGCAGCAGAGGTATTGCAGAGAGAGTAGAATAGCTTTTGAGTTGATTATTTTTGTGATACTGGCTTATTTCCACTTGTATGATAATACAGAGTTGAGGTTTTAAGCTGAGGCTTTACCCGGGTAAATTCTTCTGTGTTATGTGTGATTGATTTCTCCATATCAGTTATATATGTTCTTATTGATGTTGCTCATGTTTGATTAAGCTTCCACTAAATTGTTTGTAGAAGTAGATCAAGTATTTTGCTTTAGTATATTTCATTACCAGGTGATCTACAGGTGAGAGTTTCTACATGGTATCAAAGCTAGCTGATTTGTAGAAAAATTCTACATCCCAAAAATAAAAAAACCCTTATGCAAACCTTTTGCTGTGTAAAAGATCAAGGTTAGAATGAATATATGCTATTTTAAAAGATAAATAATAAATAATGTTTTTTTAGCATTTTAGTGGTGCTGACTTTTTTCCATTTTATTTTATTAGTTCACAGTGCTCACAACATGGCTATCAATGTAACTACAATTTTATGGCGTGGGTGAAATATGCAAAAGTCCAATTAGAAATAGTCTGCAAAAAACTGTAATAGTAATAAATAACTTCTCCTGAGTATCTGAAACCTGCATCCCACTCATTGACGAAGATGAAGAGTTGAAAACATTTCATCAGTAACATCTTACTAATTATGAAACAGCAGCGAGAACATACAAAAGAAGCCAGCTTTGTCTAAAACCAACAAGATGAACAAAACAGGTTTATCGCGTCAAGAACTGCTCTTTTATTTCTATGTCCAGATCAGGCCACATAAATTCATAAGATGTCTCTATGTAAACTAGTCTTCTGCCGTGAATGTAGGGCCAATTTCGAAGTATATCCAAAATCTCCATATATTGCCCTCTTATCTGTTTGTCTAGTTCTGGTGACAGCTAAATAAGCAGGATGTCCCTTGTAATCCAATTGGAAGACGGCAGAACCTCCTTCACTAGCTCGTGCAATTAAACAGTGTATGCAGCATAACAAATCTTCCGACACTAAACCTGATGGAAAAACTGTCCCCGTGCAAAGCAACATAGATAATCTTTCAGTGATTAGCTGTATATCAACAGTAAAACCCAAGCTGATTAACCATCAATGGGAAATGGCTTGGTTGGAGACTGGGGGTGGAAAAGAGAAAAGATTAGGAATTGATCCTTGGTTAGGATATGCAAGACAGCACCATCTATCCAAGAATGTGTTAGATATGTTGAATGGACTAGGAAATCTCATAAAAGCTGATGTAGTAGATCCAACTGTTACTGATAATTGGCAGCAAAATTGGATGAATGGTGAGTCTCTTGGATTGGAAGGTCTGGACGCAGATTGTTGGCAGGGTTATATTCAGAGGCTGCCACAGAGTTTTGCCAGATTGAAAATGGAAGATGATATCTATCTTATTATGGTACAGAAACCCTTCCAGAGTCCACAGATCCGTTCATAGCTAGCTTAGGTTTTAAGGCCGTATGTTTCATGATGAGGGAACAGAAGTAGTTTGATGGTGGGGTAAGATTTGAGAAATTAAAGCTCCAATGAAGTCCATAATATTTATGTGGCTAGTCATATCTAACAAAACACCGACATAGGAGGTTCTTCAAAGGAGTGCAAGGCAAGGTCCTTGAATGTGCTCACTATGCAAGTGTGAGGGGTAAACAATTGGCCTCCTCCTGGTTCACTGTGAATTTTACTAAGTTTGGGGTGCTAATCTCTGTTTAGCTGGAACAAGGTACCTACAAGGAGGTTTCTCCGTTGGAATGTATGAAGAACTGGGTTGACGATAAATCCCTTAAAGATAATCATAATCGATCGCTGCCTCTGATCACGTCAATGGCCATCTAGTTAGCAAGGAACTCCAGTGTTTTCAAGGAGGAGGAGGTACCTCCTTTCCAGATACACCATCAAATAAATTTATAATAAGGCATAAAATTCACCAGTTTGATGGGCTACTTCTAGTGGTTAAGTGATTTGAGATTCATGAAAAAGGCCTCAGGATCAATTCCCAGTTTAGCTACTTCACTCAATGTGTTCCTACCAACTCAGAAGTTATGATCAGCACTGACCAATTTACTCTAAGCACCATCAGCATCATGCAGGGACCAGGGACTTGCTCAGGGGATTTTCCTTGCAAAGTTTTCCTTCGCAGGCGAAAGTGAGAATTAAAAAAACACAAAACAAAACAAAAACAACTCACGGGGTTTAATCCTTTTCGGCATTTGGTAGATCAGAGGCTAACACAATTGTGTCAAAATCAAAACAGTCATCAAACCGGTCCACCCCAAAAACCTGAACCAAACTGGAACCAGGGAAAAACCAAACTACAAAACTGAAAACCAGTTGACCAAAAATACATAAAATATTCAAATTTTGAAAAAACACATATATTTTATGTTCATCCAAATGAATCCAAACAATTATACACAAATATGCAAAGTTTCCCATGTATATGGCAAGTGTGCATATAATCAAAATAGCACCAATCACAAATCATCTTTGGACCAAAATACATTAACAATGAGGCTCTAAAAGGCCTCCAGAGTCCAGAAAAAAATGTCAACAATAAATCATCAAAATCATTGCCTATATAAGGATTCTCATCATCAGTATTACACTCTAAGCATTAAAATAAAATAGAAAAAGCTTAGCATGTGTAGTCAATGAATTTGCTTAAGTGAAGGGTACATTTTTACTCAGGTCGTGACAGAGGAGTTCAACAATCAATACCACAACTGGAGGTATATAGTGGGCTTGGTGCTCATGACTAAATGTTAGTTCCATACCCTCATACATGATAGAATCCAATCAAAATGCTGCATTCTTGCCAATCCTAATAACTGTTAAGTCTGCCGAATTTTGAATGGGATCTAAAATTTTACTTTCTCCATATGAAGTCAAATAAAGTTGGAACCGATATGAAGTCAAATAAAGTTGGAACCATTCTTAAACATCTTGGAAAAATTAATAGCACTATTAAAAATTTAAGTAAAATGATAATAAAAGAAAGATAAAGCAGAATATCAGATTTTATTTTCACTAAAGAAAATTGGGTGGTCCCTAGCCACAGCCATATGGCACTGTACAGAACTGGCTGCCTCAGCTGTTTGGAACCCTCAACTTGACTAATACAGCCCTAGAATTCGTTGGACCAGCTGGTTTTACCAATTCCCATCTAATTCTGATAACATTGGGTTAACATGGATCTACATTGGCTCTAAAACCACTGTTTGATAAATCAAGCTGATGGAACATGTATTCTCTATCATTCATTATGTACATATCTACAAGGAGTTCAACGTCAGATCTATATTTTAATTCTTCTGAGTTGTATAGATGATTTATGCCCATGTGGGACTGTTTAGAGCTTTTATACACTCACTGTGATGTATGCCTTGGATTTTGAGTCCAGAACTGTTATTTATTTTTTATATGCCTTGGGATTTTGAGTCCAGAACTGTTATTTATTTTTATATGCCTTGCATTTTGAGTCCAGAACTGTTATTAATTTTTCATATTTGAGGCCACTAGAGGGTAAAAGAGATGAGTTGTATAGATGATGTATGCCCATGTGGGACTGCTTAGAGCTTTTATACACTAAAGAGATGAGTTGTATAGATGATGTATGCCCATGTGGGACTGCTTAGAGCTTTTATACACTCACTGTGATGTATGCCTTGGATTTTAAGTCCACAATTGTTATTTATTTTTTATATTTGAGGCCACTAGGGTTAAAAGTTTCTCTTTTTGTTAACTAGAAAATAATTTCAGGGTATATAATGCACATGGAATGTAGTTTATAATTTTTTCTGGGAAATAGAAAAAGTAGAATCTTGTGTCTTAATGTACTCCATCAGCTCCTCTTAAGACGGTTCGAATTTAAGGAACTTAATCCACCTTAGACTACAAAAAGGATACCCAGTAAATATCTGTATGAATCAAAATCAGAAGCTTAGTCACTGGACATATAATATTAAAGCAACTTGCCAAGGGCCATTAGACTAGTACTTTGCACAGAAAAGAAACATATATCTCACCCACAAAATTGTGGTATACAAGATGCCCCAAAAGTTCTTGTAACAATAATAATGTTGGGATTCTGACCTGCGCTCAACTTGGCCTTTGCGTCAATCTTCTTGTCTCTGATGCAGGTACACTTTCATATTCAATGTTTTTCAGGCATCAACTTAAAACTCAAAACGTGTGTCTTTAATCAGTAAAGAAAAAATCGTTGGTTTATCTTCTCCAAGCAATTGCTAGCAGCCCTGCCGAGATGCCGGCAGCGCAAAGTACAATAACAGCATTTAACTTTTGAAACAGTGATATGACTCCTTTAGTAACCTGCAGTGACAGGGTGAGTATCTGCAACCGACCCTGCTCCTCCATTTTTGTGAAGAAGGTCATTGGCTTGAGTACCTGCCTCAGCAGGAACGCAAAAGTGAAGGGAAAAGCAAAAGCAAAGAAGCTCTGAATTGAGATCTCTGACAATGGCCCGGCCTTGGTGACCCAATGAATCCAAGCCCCGCATGTTAACTGGGCAAGAGCCAGGAGTGCAAAGCCTTTGCTAAGGTCATATATTGTCCTCCTCAGCTGATTCAGTTCTTGCCTCAGTTCGTTCGCCACAGCAGACATGTCTCTCTCTACAGTTTGTCCCTCGATTTCTTGCGAATCCCCACGACCAGAATCCTCGCCACTAAAGCCCTCATTTTGGCCAATATTTTCTGGATTCGGGCTAGGGTTTTGTTTTGAAGAATCTGAGAAAAACCTGACAGAGCTCCAAGAAATCGAAGGCACGATGTCATGCGGAATTGATTTGAATCCACTTTGTAATGGGCATTTGGGTACGCAAAAACGACCTTGGCCGGTGATGTAAGTACTGGCATTTTCTTGTCTGTAGTCAAATAGGGTTTGTGGGGGTTTTACAGGTTGGTTGGAAGCATGATCGCGTCCCAGCAAAATGTTTTGGAGAGGAGATACGCGTGAAACTGTGTAGCAACATATCAAAAATAGATTTTATGTTATCTATAGGTTCCACAGCCCACATTTAAGCCAATTGCTTACACTAATAAATGCCCTGGAAAATTCTGCATTGAAGAGCAAACAGATAAGAAAGGACTGAATGAAATAGTGATTACCTGATGACAAAGAAGAGATCCAGACGCCATGGATGGTTCGCCCAACGCTTGGGTGGGTCGCTTTCCTGATGATGAGAGAAGCCATGGACATATATCTATTTTGGCAATGTTTGCTGGATTGCAGCACCAAGCATTCGCTTCTCAAAGCTGATAGGCAGAGTCCAAAACGTAATTTTGGTTTGGGTATTAATCAAATCTTGGAAGGATTGTTTATCGTTTATTTTATGTGAAACTGGAAAAAAATAGCTTTTTGTGCAGCCGGGGGCGACTTAGCCCTCCTACTTGTTTTAAGGAGCCCACATGTTTAACGACTTAGCCCTCCTACTTGTTTTAAGGAGCCCACATGTTTAACATAAACCTTCAGTATGGGCTAGAACGAGAAGGCAACCATAGCAGATGACTGGACATTTTGTCGGGGTCGTAAGCGAACAGAGGCTAATTAATATTTTTTAATTCGAATTTTAAAACATTAAATAATAAATATCATAATTTTGTTGTCAAATCAGTGAGGATAGTGATTTCTAGTCACTAACCACAAATACAGGCTGACTCATTACTGTTATTCAAGGAAAACCACGCCACTTGGAATAATTTGTTGGTGGTTCATAAGGGGTAGGCTTTCGCTGAAGATGCCTTTGGGCCTACTTGGAATAATTCGTTGGTGGTTCATAAGGAGTAGGATTTCACTCCTACAAGATGCGGGCCCTTGAGTCATTAACATGTTTCCTTACATCTAAGAAAGACTAGCTCTTAGCCACGCAGAAGCAGTGTTAGGGCATACTCCAGGCCCTAAAATATCAATGGATTTGTATGTGATTTGGTTGTTATTTAATATTATTTAAATTTTAAATTTAATTGGGAAACCTTATCATAACTTAGTTGTCAAACCAGCGGTGACGACAACCATCTCTGGTTGCTCTCTGCGAATGCAAGTTAATTCATCACCGTTATTCAAGTAAAACCACGTCACCTGGAATAACCCGTTGGTGGTCCGTAAGTGGGTAGGCTTTTACTCCTGCTAGATGCTTCTGGGTCTCGAGTCGTTAACTGTTTCCTTATGTCCGAGGAAGACGAGTTCTTAGCCAATAAGATGCAGTTTTAGGGCATACTCAAGACCCAGTGTTTTTGTTATCATTTATATTATTTAAATTTTAAATTTAATTGGAATGGTTTTATTTATTTTGAATTTTTAAATTTATTGGGAATGGTTTATCATAATTCATTTGTCAAACTTGCAGTGAGCACAGGGATCAATGGCTACTATCAACCAAAGCAAGTTGAGCCATCATTGTTATTCAAGGCAAAACTATCAACGAAAGCAAGTTGAGTCATCATTGTTGTTCAAGGGAAACTACGCCATCTAAAGTCACCTACCGTGGTTCATAAGGGGCATGCTTTCACTCCTCCCAAATGCTTTTAGGTGTTAGACCTTTCCTTAAGTGCAAGGAAAACAAGCTCTTACCCAAGCAAAAGCAATTTTAGAATATACTATAGGGCCATTCTTTATTTTAACTTAATTTTGAAATTAAAAGATTATTAACTTTCAAATTTAAAAAAAAAAAATTTTAATATTTTTTTTTTATTTTTTATAAAATTATTTTAATTTACTCATTTTGAAATTTACTTATCATTTTTCTTTATAACATATGTACATATATATTAATGAAAAAGAGTATTTGTATTGAATAATTATGTTTCTCCTGAGCAGCGAATACATTAGGCATTACAGAGCCAATTCATCTCAAATTTCTAATCGTTTGCTCCAATCCAATAGAAATACAATGGTTTTCCTAAGGAGAATATAGATAAGCAACAAACAGAGGGTTTTGTAGGTCAATACCCTACAAAATTGCCCCATCAAAAACCAAAATTTATAACACATAACGCTACTAATTGATTATTAACTCTCTCATAACTAGCTACTAATGTGTTTCCTGGGGGTTGCCAAAAAGTCACTTAGGTCCCCTAATTTTCCATTTTTACATTTTCTTGTGTTAACCAATTTAACTAATAAAAAATTAATAGAATTTATCGGTCATTGATCATATCAAGTATAATTTGCTATAATCAAATAGTACAATCTTCAGATCTTATGTTTCTCCCAAAAGCATATTTTGATGGGGCAACACAGAACGACATATGCGGATGTGGGGTCCATATTATTATGGATAAAGACCTGCAATATCAAATCTTTTGGAACGGGGGAAAGGGAACCAATAATAAGGCAGAGGCTATGGCGCTGGCAGGACTTCTTTTTATCAGCTATTTTCTAAACATTCAGTCCCTTCTGATTTGCAGAGACTCCAAAATTATTATTGATCATGTCACAGGGAAGAATCATATCAAAAAGCAGCATCTTGTTGGTTGGTTGAATAGAATCACGTCTCTATGGGGGAGGAAGGAAGGCTATACAATTCAGCATATCAACAGAGCTCAAAATTCTCAAGCTGATATATTATCCAAGAAAGGTCTACACTCACAAAAGGGTTTCTGGAATATGGATGTAATATTTGAAGCAAAAACTTTTTCCATTCAGAAATTTTCTCTCCCTGGTACTTAACTTCTATTTTTCATTGCAGAATTCCCAGGCATGTCTTTCCTGTTTTACTACTTTTGGTTTTTAGCATTCTTTGCTTTTACCCTCCCTGGTGGTTGAAATGATCTCTTTAGCACCACTGGATTTTGCTGGATACGCATTTTGCTATCTTATATCTATCTAGGTTGTTTTGTCTTCCTCTGAAACATTTTGCTATCTATTCGCCTACTATGGGGGTACTTATTGACCATCCATCAAATCTGGACCTACTTTTGTTTCAGACTTTGGTCATATCTCTTTTACAAGCTATATCATGATGTAATATATTTGTTTTTTATATATCTTATATAATACAATCAAGCTTTTTTTGCTCTGAAAATAAATAAATAAATAAAAATAAAAAAATAAATAAAAAAATTTGCCCATCAATTTGTAATTTACATATACTCAACTTACACCTCTCATTAGTATATTTTTTTTGTTTTTTTTGTTGAAGTCTTTTAAGATATAGAAATATGCTTTGGATTTGTTATTTTTTACAATTTTCTTCATTCTTTTCATGATGTGTTTTATAGATTTATCTTTATCTTTTTTAACTAATAAAAATCCCTTGTATTATTTGTCATATAACCAAAATCCTAAAAGTGTTTGAATATTTTGTCTTCCTCAAATTTATAAAATATAAAATATCACAAATAACTTAGGAAAAAAAATTTGTCCAACACTAAATATTTTATGGTTTTTTCCATAAACACTTTAAAGTCATCTATAAACACTTTAAAGTCATCTTTAATATATTTAATAAGATTTGTATTTATTTAACATATTTTAAAAGATTTGTCTTAAGATTTGCTTTTTAAAGAGAAACGAGATCGTTTAAAATTTAAGGTGTATTTTGTTATTTTTTTACATGCTTTTATAAATATGATTCTTTGAAATTGTAAATATAAGATAATTCATATTTAAATAAAATAAAATTGAAAGGGTATGTAAAATAATTTATTAATTATTGTAATATTAAAATTTTGTATATTTTTTAAAGAGGGTATTTAGAGGTGGGTGTTTCTTTTTGTTTTAATATAATGTCAACTTTTATAAATATGATCCTTTGAAATTGTAAATATAAGATAATTCATATTTAAATAAAATAAAATTTAAAGGGTATGTAAAATAATTTATTAATTATTGTAATATTAAAATTTTGTATATTTTTTAAAGAGGGTATTTAGAGGTGGGTGTTTCTTTTTGTTTTAATATAATGTCAATTCATATAAATAGGATTATGGTTTTTATTATATTTGATGTATTATATGTTTTCTCATCACTTTATCGATCATGTCACTAAAGCTAAAATAAGGTTAAAGGTTATTTGAATATTGTAGAAAATATAGGGAGGTACAGGAAGACTTAGCATGAGAATTCTATCAAATTAGCAAAGCTAGAGGACAAAATGAACAATATAGACCACAAGCTAAACATTCTAGCCAAGAGATCTGCCAACATCTCCTTCTTCTCAAATGAGGGTAGTGACTAGCTAGCGCGGATGCTTGGTTGGTATGACTTACTGGTTTTTTGTTTGCCAACACTAGTAGTATTTTTTGTCTTCTCATGTTGATATATGTCAAGGTCTAGCACGACCAACCTATTTTCATAAGTTTCTATTTACAAAATGTTATAGTTAGACGAGGTCTTAGCAACCTCAAGACTCTAAACTTATTTTACTGGTCTAGTTTCCCTTCATGCAAATCAATAGTAGAAAAGTATTGGTCTATGTAATTCTCATTTGGCGTAATAGAAAGTGCCTAACTTCCAAGAAAAATGCGTAGACTAACTAACAGGCAAAATGGTCATTTTCCGACCAATTTTTTCTGATCAATTTTGTCCAAAATCTAGTAGAAAATTTTAAAAATTATAAGTTTAAATTATTGTGCCAAGAAGCACATTCTACATCCCAATATGAGGGGAAACAAGATTGATTAGGAAAAAAAATCGAAAATGCGCGTTTGATTAGTTTTAATTAAAAGTATTATAAAACAAAAACAATCTTAATTTCACCATGTTCTCCTGGTTTGTTATTGATATTATACCTCAATATGAATGAGATGTAGTAAAATATTTCACTCTCACTCTCAACCATAAATAAAATGTTTCAATATCCATGTGATAACATAATTTTGTATGAACCTTAATATAGATAAAATAATTAAACTTTAAAAAAAATCATATGTTTTCATTTTTATGTGTGAAGAAGATGTATAGTGCTTATATTTTTTAAAATATTTTAATACATGATTTTAATAAATTATTTGAATATCCATGTTAACCAATTTATTTCAACATCAACTTCATATATAGAGAAAAAAAGATTATATTATTTTAAAATGTTGACCATAATAAAATGTTTTAATGTCTAAAAAAGATAAAAGCAAAAAAATCAATTACTTCCTAATAAAATAATAAGAGGGAGGTGTGTAATTCATTCAATTATTAATATAAAATTAATATATCATATTTAATAAATTATAATAATAAAATTCATTGTGAGTCATAAACAAAACATTTCAATATGATTAAGTAATATTGATATGTATCTAAAAATATATTAATAATAAAAAAGACATTTTAATGTGGACAATGGTTTCTATATATATATATATATATATATATATATATATATCTATCTATTATATATATATATCTTATTATATATATATATATATATATATATATATAGATATTATAGAAAGCAATTATAAAATGAAGATATGTATATATTATCTATGCTGCATGAGTTTCTGGAACGTGGGAATGTTGGGAACTTGGGGTACGGGTGTCCAAAATGACTAGAGGTTTCCCCAAAATTTATAGGAAACAGGTAATCAAGAGCGGTAATATTATATAATAAAATAAATAAATAAATATATATATATATATATATATTGGAAAGAGTTACACACCACCTAAAAATACTTTCTTAGTTGAATTAAACCATTCACTTCCTTCAACTAACTGGTTTATGGATGAATTTGGAGTAGGGGGAACAGAAGGCAGCGCGAGATGAGAGCTAGGGTTTGAAGCGAACTCTGGACGGTCTGGGATAACTGTTACAACTCTGGCAAAGAGCAGAGCCAGGAGCGTAGAACTTTGCAGGAGAGGGCAGGCTTTGGCCCAACAAATGAAAAGTACGGGGTCCGATGGGGCCCCATCTTACAAGCAGGTAATGATGAACTAGGGAAAGGCCCCAGTGGAAGGGGTGCAGATTTCAGGTTCTGAGAAGGCAGGGAAAGAGGGGCAAAGCAAAAAAGGAAAAGTGGGCGAGCAGCCCAAAATCACCCACAACAAAAAACGTACAAGTGACATCAAAAGTCAAGAAGAAGAAGACAAGGGGAACCCTAATCCAGAACAGGTACCACAAGAAGTAGAAGATAAGAACAAAGAACCATGGAAAATGGAAGCTTTGCCCCAGTACGGGACAGATCAGGAAGGATCGGCGGGGAGAACCAGAAAACAGGAAAATCAGGGGCAATGCAAGCCCAAAACTACAGAAAACCTGCGCGTGATAATTTCCGACCCAGAAATGTAGGCTTACAGAGATCATATGTCAATACACGTTGTGATCTGCAAGTTCATGGGCTTCTGGCCTACAGAAAAAGCCCTATGCATGTGGATCAAACAACAATGGAAGCTGAAAGGGGACGTCAGGCTTCACCTGGGAGCCAAAGGTTTCTTCACGGTTGTCTTCACAAATCTGGATGATAAGGATCGCATCTTCGATGGAGGACCATATTTTTTTGCATCAATAGGACTATACATGAGACCGTGGAAACCCAACTTTGCACCAAAACAGGAGACCTTCACACATGTACCTGTTTAGATTCGCCTATTCTCTCTCCCCATTGACTACTGGAGACCTACAGCGCTGGAACAGATAGGCAACAAGCTGGGAACTTTCATAAAAGCTTCGGAGGCAACCCTACAAAAAAGGTACACCTCATGTGCTAGAATCTGTGTTAAGATGGATGTTTCATGTGCTCTTCATGAAGGTCTATGGCTAGAATTCAAAGATAAAGTATTCTTTCAGGTGATAGACTACGAACAAATCCCATTTCGATGTCGGAAATGCCACAAACATGGTCATTTGTTTAGGGAATGCTCTATGAACAAACCAATCGAGAAACCCAAGGAACACTCAGGAAAAAACAGGGAAATCTTCACCAGACCTCCTGGTAGACAGCGAGCCAACAAGAAATAGCTACCTAAAGCTAGCACCTCTTTCAAAAGTACAATCAAATTCCTTTGAAGTGTTGGGATTAGATACAGAGGCAGAGGAGGGCACTCAAGAGCAAGATCCATTAAGGGGTCTCCAACACAATGTCAAATAGAAAACTCAAGATCCTAGTCCACCTCTGTCGAATGACATCCCACAATTTCCAGCACCCACAGAAGAACCAGAGGAAGACTCGGAAATGATAGCTAGTGAAATGGGAATAGAGGATATGGATCTAAGTGACATTCTAGAACGATAAGGTATGGATCTACTGAACATGGTGGAGCAATGGAAGAAGAAAGGCATGGAGCATATCCCTGAGGAGGAGGTGGACAGAGTCAACTCACTATTCCTAGCCAGGCAAGATGCAGAATTGAACATGCAGAAAAGAGGCTTTGGAGCAACAAAAGGTCTGGGAGTAAAAGCCCTAAGTTTTCATCAAACCGACAGCAATCCCAAGCACAGGAAAAAGAGGGGCCGCAGAACAAACAATGAGGCGCTTCAAGAATTAGGTCAGATGCTCCTAAACTTAGGTAAGATGAAAGCACTTGAGGCTTTCATGCTTACATCCTAAAAACTCTGTTATTTTTTAAAATACTTTCATGGAATGCTAGAGGGCTTAACAGCCAAAAGAAACAAAGATTACTTAGGAAAAAATTCATTAATGAAAAGCCTGATATGATCTTTCTGCAAGAAACAAAATGCTCCAGCCAGATAATGAAAGGGATCAGTAGAAATATAGGCAAAAGGATGGAATACATAAAGGTGGAGCAAAATGGTATGGAGGGAGGGCTGGCCACTCTCTGGAATCCTCAAACCCTTTATCTCATTTCTGCAGAGGCCTCTAGGTCATCCATTTCCCTCGAAGTTCAAATCATAGGAAATTCAGACACTTATCTCTGCACCAATGCTTATAGCCCCCAAAAACTGGAGGACAAATTGGCAATGTTAGAACGTCTCTCCAATTTGCAGCACAGATATCCCTTTGCCAAAACAATTTATGGAGGAGATTTCAATATGATAACCTTGCTAACAGAAAAGAAAGGAGGTATCAAAATGCTAAATCGGGATGCAAAAGCTTTCAACAACTTTATCAGAACAGCGAAACTGGTAGATATCATCCCAAAGAACGACATATATACCTGGAATAACAAAAGGGGAGGAGATAGGCAGATTGCCTCCAAACTTGATAGATTTCTTATAACAGAGGAAATTCTCCTTGAAGGGGTTACTGTGGACTCAGACATTTTACCGAGTGGAGGCTCAGATTACTGGCCGATCACCATGGGCGTGACCATCCTCGGCACTCCGAGGAACAAACCCTCCAGGTTTGAGAAGTTTTGGCTAAATCATCCGGTTTTCATGTCTAAAATAACACACTGGTGGCATGAGCCGCTGGATACCAGGGGCACCAAAATGTACGGACTCCAAGCCAAACTAAAGCATATCAAGGCTCGGCTAAAGGACTAGAACCAAAAGGTCTTCGGGAATATATTCAAAGACAAGAAAGCCCTGGAGGAACAGTTGGAGTAGCTCCATAAGAATTGGATCCAAGGGGACAACACCCAGGAAGCAACCCACACTGAGTAGATCCTCATGCAGAAGTGGCATGCTAGAAGCCAACAGGAAGAAATACTTTCAAAAAAAAAATCTTGTATCCAATGGCTCAAAGAAGGAGAGAAGAATACAAAGTTCTTCCATCGCTCAGCTATCAATTACAAGTGTGCCAACAAAATCACCCAGGTGAAGAATGAACATGGCACTCCCCTTCAAACACACCAGGAAATATCCTCCCTCCTAATAAATCACTTTAGCTAGATTGCTTCGAAACCAGACATCAACAAAGAAGCAGCGATAAGAGATGTTATGACCTCCATTCCGCTGCTAATAATAGAAGATCAAAACAAATCTTTAGATCGCCCAGTCACCATGGAAGAGGTGGAAGAAGTAGTGAAAGAAATGCCTAATGGAAAGGCATGGGGCCAGATGGCTTCACCATTGACTTCTATAAATCTTGTTGGGAGATTATTCGCATGGAAGTTTGGGAGGTATTGGAAGATTGTCGGAAATCTTCTTCCATCCTCAAATCTCTAAACTCCACTTTCATAGCCCTCATCCCCAAAGAGGAGGAAGCCAACACCCCCTCAAAGTTTCACTCGATTGCATTATGCAACGTACTCTATAAGATTATCTCCAAAGTAATGGCCAAAAGACTGAAGCCAATTCTTCCTGGAATAATATTAGAAGAGAAATCTGGCTATGTGGAGGGTAGACAAATAATGGACAATGTATCACTGGCTTAGGAAATGGTTCATACTCTCCAATCCCGGAAAAAAGTGGGCATGATCATGCAGCTAGACCTCTGAAAAGCCTATGACAAAGTCAGTTGAGATACTTGGAGGCTATATTAGGAGCCCTAGGATTTGCTACTCGCTGGATCAACTGGATTCTAGCCCTAATCAAATCCCCTAGATTCTCCATCCTTGTAAACGGAGCTCCAATCCTCCCTTTTTCTCCCTCCAGAGGCATACATCAAGGGGATCCCATATCCCCTTTTCTCTTTGTTATTTTGATGGAAGGCTTGAGCCGCATCATTAAAAGGGCAAAGGAGGAAAACCTTATACAGGGTCTCCAACCCTTGGCCTCCTGCCCAACGACTACCCATCAGCAGTTTGTAGACGAAACAATGCTTCATGGCACCCCCACAATCAGGGAGGCCCAAGGCTTCAAAGACATTCTAAGTCGCTTCAGTAAAGCCTCAAGGATGGACCTCAATCTGACCAAATCCTCCATTTTCTTTTTCAACACCCACTTAACAATTCATAAAAATCTCTCCACTATCCTAGGTTTCAAAAGGCAAAACCTTCTGCCGAAATACCTAGGAATCCCTCTCACTGACAAGCCATGGCAATAAATCCATTGGGAGAAGATGCTCTCCAATCTTGAGAATCGTAGCAAACATTGGACCAACAGAGCCCTTAATTTTGCTGGTCGCCTAGTCCTTACAAAAGTTGTACTTCAGGCCATCCCTCAGTACATGCTCTCCATTCTTCCGACCCCCAAAGGAGTTCTCCAGAAGATCAGACATATTCAAAAAAAATTCCTTTGGTCTGGAAACTATGCTAAACAGAAATGGAACTTAGTAGCATGGGAGAAAATCTGCAAACCTAGAATCTTGGGAGGTCTAGGATTGCAAGACCGAACACAATCAACAAGGCCTGTGGAGCCAAACTCTGGTGGAGATGGGTTAAAGAACCAAAAAAACCCTAGGCTAGGCTTTGGAAAGCCAAGTATGCTGATAACTGCATCCCTCAAGATTTAATCAAAATCATGGAACCTCCGGCAGGATCCCCAATATGGAACCTATCTAGAGCCAATCGAAGCATCATTCAGGAGCATAGCTTTTGGGATATCCAAAGTGGTCATACGGCTCTTTTCTGGGAGGATGCCTGGCAGCAATTTCCCAAGCTTGAAAGCCCTGATTATCTTCCCATTCAGCGAAGACACCAGGAGCAAGGAAAGCTTGCAGTGAACCAGTATTGGGAAACCGACACGATGAACCAGCAATGGAGACAATGGGTTTTAAACAACACACTTCAGTCAAAAGGTATGGATAACCACCATTTATCTCTGCAAACTCTTCTAGATAAGAGGAAAATCTGCTACTCTCAAGATGAAGGTCAATTGAGATGGGGCAAACTTGACGGGGGAACTTTTACCCTTAAAGAAGCCAGAATTTACATAGAAAAAGGGATCAGGAAAGAAAAGTAGACTAGCACAACAATGTCTGAGATGCAAACAATTGGCCGAAGATAAAAACCTTCCTTTGGCTCCTAACGCACAGCAGAAACTTTACCTGGGAAAACATACGAAAGAAAGGATTCACAGGTCCCTCTCGTTGCAACCTATGTGAAAAAGAAGAGGAAACAATGAATCACCTCCTCAATAATTGTGAATGGACCAATGGATTGTGGGATTGGATGGCGGTAATCTTTAAACTAATGGATAGAACTAGAGATTCTATACAGGATAGCATAAAAAATTGGAGAACCAGTGATTCCAAGTGTGAAACAGTCAATACCCTGTGGAGGCTAACCCCAGGGTTCATAGTTTGGTCGACTTGGAAAGAAAGAAACAGAAGAGTTTTTCAAGGGGAATCCAGAACAATAGAGATTATTAAAGAAAATATCCTTCAAAACATGTGGGAAACAACTCTTACCAGATGCAAAGCTCAACAGGAGACCGAGTCATCTGTGAATGACAAGCAAATTCTGTAGGTCTTTGGAATAACAGCAACTGCCCATCCCTTTTCTCCTGTGCAGCATCCTCAGCAAGCTCCCCCAATCACCTCCTGGCATCCTCCTCATCTAGGTTTTCATAAGTTGAATTTCGATGGTGCCTCTCGGGGCAACCCTGGCCCTACAGGCCTAGGAGGTGTTCTTCGCAACAACAGCGGTGAAATCCTTCATATATTCAGTCAATATTTGGGGGAGGCTACTAACAATGAGGTTGAATTCGTAGCGTTAGAGCAAGGTCTCAAGATACTAATTCGCTTGGGCAAAGGGTTGACTGTTGTGGAGGGGGACTCTCTACTAGCAATCAATGCAGCAAGGAAATTGCAAACAGGTTCACGACCCGAAAAGGTGACAAATCATTGGAGACTTGCCAAAGTAATATAGCTTATTAGAGAGCATCTCTCAGCTCTCGATGGTGTTATTTTGTAGGCAGTGAGATGAACAACAAATGCAGTGGCAGACTGCCTTGAAAATTACGGAGTCAATCATCATAATAACTACCCAGACACTTGTTGGCATGAGGTAGCATGTGAGGAGCTTCGGGCCAAGTGTTTACAACTTTCCAGGTAAGACATTACGAATATAGAAGAAGGGCTAAGTGGTACTCATGGTACCACCCTTCAATGACTCATGAGGATAGCCATTAATGAACATTCCCCTAGTCATTACTACCGAAAATGGCACCACGAGGGGCGATCATATCACTCACATCGAAAGGAGGGGAAGATCCATCACAGGTATATAGGTCAGATAATGAGCAGCACAACAAAGGACACGTGGCCCATGTCCAGCAACCATAAACGTGGTAACATGAGCAGAATCGACCAAGAGCATGGAAAGACAAGTGGGAACCTAATGGAGATTAATCATGTCAAGAACGGAGAAAATACGGAGGCTCCGCTGGGATTTGCGAACCACTACATTGCACCTACATTCATAAATACTAAGCTCAATGGAAATGTTTCATTATACCATACTTATATCCTCGAGCTAAGCCCTCTGCGAACTGTCTGGTTATCAGAAGCTCAATTCTCGTCCATCGATACCTGTAACAGCACCATGAGGAACAAAGTTAGTTGTAATGCTTCAACTAATAGGGAGTTTAAGAAAGTTAGGGAAGCCTACGAAACCTCTGTCTCGGCTAGGGGAAAAAAGAAAATTGAAGAAATCGAAGCTCAGGTTAATGAAGTCCAGGAGGGGATGGATATTAACACCATAGAGGAGGAAACCAACTGGCTCTCAGACCCGGGTACTCCTGCTACAAGGGCCACTCAATTCTTAAGGACTCAAAGTGAAGCTTGGCGCATGAAAACCATGCTCGCCAAAGCTCTCAGCATGCAGGGAGCGGCCCTGAAGGATGCTTATCATGCTTCTTCCATGGCCTCTGCCAAAAATACAGTGAGAATAGATTCGTTAGAAATTAATATGAAATCTCTTACGGAGGAACTCAGAATGTTGTCCCAGAGTCTGGGGGCTTTCATCAGACTTTTCAAGCTTTCAATTCGCCAGGGGTTGAATATTGTGGTTGAAGTTTCGAAGGAAGATCTCAAACTTGCCCCTGTCAAGTACTAGTACACCCAAAAGGCTCCAAATGCTGGAACTAACAAGGGCACAGCCGGTCCAAGTGCCACCACGAAGAACCACATAGAAATGTAGCAGTGAGTTCTTCAAAGCAGTCTTCATGATTCTGGATAACAGCCTTTCTCTGCTGGTTTTTGTCCTTTTAATGTCTGCTATTGTCTTATTTGCAATGGGTTTTCTAAGGCCCTTTATGTCAATTTTGAGTCTAGTTTTGTCTGGCAATCCTGCACGGTATGCCTGTTCAATGCTTCGTTCTTAGCTTGTCAAACGTCTATATGGATACTTAGTTCTCAAGCAGTAGACCTATTGTTCCTTAAGGCCCTATGTGCAGTTTTGGTTGGTCTAGCCTAAGGCACTTTGTCCTGTCTGGTTACATAGACCTTTTGTATTACTATGCATTTTTGTGATCTAATATGCATCTACTGATTTACAAAAAAGAAAAAAAACTGGTTCATGGATGAGTTAAACAACTATTCTTTCTTGCACCTACATCTTTTGCTCAACCATATAGATTGTCTATCCACTTTTTCACTACACTCAATTACAAAATAACTATAGTTGCAAAAAAAATGTTCAGAAATGTACTAAGAGAATTCCTACACAAGACGTCCCATGGATTAGGATAGCTATGTAAGTTGGTTTGATTAAAAGTCCATATGAATAAGTTCACCAAATTTGTTTTATTTTATATTATGTTTCAGTTTCTTTCTTAGCGCAGATGAATTACGCTGAATAGTTTGAAATAGGTCGACACCATAATTTTAAATGTGATTTTTTTACATAAATATTTTCAAAATAAACACGAACATTATGATATTCAATAAATATGATATTTTTTAACCGATAGTTAGCATGAAATTCATGTTGGTCTTACTTGCATTGATTACAAACAAAACTATCCCAACTTGATGAATTCATTTCTGGTCAACAAGAAATTTTTGAAAGATAAAAAGTGACTTGTTCTTAAAACTTATTGTTACACGTCACCTTGGGAACGTTAGAACTCCAAAAAATCTCTTAGAACTGTCCCCAGCTCCTGTTGCCACTCCTATTGAAAATGAAACATTCCCATGCAGTTCCAAAGCTCCCGGGAGCGAGAGAACCATTGGAACGAGTTTCCCACCTCTCAGGAGTAGTTCCTGTGTAACAATGTATATTATAGAAAGCAATGGGAAGAAATATTTTTTTATGGTTAAAACATTTGAAGCAATCTTACTATTCTACATTTTGGTTATAAATTTTTGGTCAATTTTATCTCAAATCTAACCAATAAAATTGTTGGAATTGTAAGTTAAGTTGTGTAGTCTACACAATCCAAGTGCCTAAAGAGATTTCAAAGTATTGAATCCATTTATGAATGCATTCAAAAATGTAATTTAAACAATGGTGATATATATATATATATATATATATATATATATATATATATATATATATATATATATATATATATATATATATCATCTTAACCACAAATCTATCAAGCCCTTAGAAGGATGGATTTTTTTTCAAGATTTGCACTTTAAAAGAGATTCGAACATCAAGATATTTGATCCCTCTCTATGATTGCTAGATTTGTGTTTAAGATGGATCTATATTGATTTATTTTGTAAAGTTTGGGTTCCTTAGAGAATATTTAGGGTGTTGAATTCATTTATGCATTCAAAATTGCATTTTAAACATGTAACAACCCCTAGTTGATTTTCCATCTAAATAAAATAAGATTGAGGTCATGGGACACGTATTCTAAGCTGAATAGTAGGTAAACATTATAGTGGGCATCACTTGTGGATTAATAATGGCTATGGAAACTAGCAAAGGGAAAGAGACAATAAATGACATTTAATTATGAAAGTAAAGGAAAATAGGAGAAAAGGAAGGTGAAGAGACACAAAATTGCATTTTAGGGAAATTAGATGGAAAATGAAGGAAAATGAAGAAAAAAACGGAGATCAATGATAAAAAGGCTTCAAAGAAATAGTTCACAACTTTGGCTTAGCTTTTTTCAATTCAGTTTTGGCTCTCCCCTTTCATTCTCTCATTCTCGCAATTCTTGCACACTTAGAGAATTCTTGGAGCATGCTTGGAGCACTCTAGCATTTACTGGGATTGAAGAAAGAAAGCGAACGAAAGCAAGGAAGCTCAAGGAGATTGTTGGATTACGGTCATATAGTTGGATTTTTTTTGCAAGTAGCAGGTTGCATGTGTGATTTCCTTGTTGCTTTTTGAATGCATGGTATATGCATGTTATTCTCTGGTTATGTGTTGTTATTGGCATGGATATTTGCCTTGATTGACAGTGGTTTCAACCTTGCCTTGCCATTTCATGGATAGCCATGGTGTTGTAGGTTTCTCACTTGTTTTTCTGATTAGTTCTTAGGTTCCCTATGGTTGTGGGCTAGAACAAACACTCTGGAAGCCCTGAAATAGCTTGGGTTGAGTTACTAGTTCCTGGAACCTGCAAGTTGGGACAAACACTCTAGAGCCGTGGTGGTTGAGTTACTAGTCCCTGGAGCTGTAGGTGGAAAAAACGCTTTGGAGCCCTGATTTAGCAGTGGGTTGAGCTAATAGTTCCTTGAGCCATGGGCAACTTGGGTAGAGACTGGTCTGGTTGATGTTAGTGATTTCTGGACAGTATATGTGAGATTAATATGGTTGAGGGTTGAGGTGGTTTGGCCTCTGGAAGCCCTGGTTGGTTTTGTCTTGGTTTATCCCATGAGATCCCACATTCATGCTTGGAATATGACGCAGGGGTGATTGGCTGAAAGAGAGATTTGGTTTAGCCCAATCTATGGTCGGGTGGTACATGGAAGTCCCTAACTTGGTTGGTTTTTTCATATGTTAATAAGAATTATTTTCCTATTGTGATCTATGAGCACTTGTACTAGTTATCATGTTGACATTATGGTTAATTTGCCATGATTTATGTTTTGGTTATTTGTTGGTTCTGTTGGTTATATGGTGTATCCTATCTATAGCTCTTGACATGTTTTGATAATTTATTGAATGGTTCATGAATGCATGGGCTAACAAGTGTTATTACAGGTTGCTAGAGAGGGAATAGAGCCGTCTTGGTGATTCTCAGATGAAGACTATCAGTTTATGATTAGCTATGCATTCATGACATGTAGCTTTCATGTTCATCATATGTTTAACGAAATTTATATCATGGAATAGGCATGTTTAGGTCAAGTTATTGCTTGAGTTTTGTTTTATTAGCATTGTCATCACCTTTGGATGCATTCTAGAAATTTACAGGAAGTTTTGGGCAGTGATCTAGAGGTTGGCCTGAAAAAGTGGCTCAGATCTCACGACCACACCCTCTCAACTGAGAAATTTTGGTCATAACCGCATGGAAAAGGGTTCATGTGCGTGGTTATAACCTTCTAACTGCATTGAAGTCGTGTTGTTCATGTGGTTAGGAAGTTTCCCTTGTGAAAAGAGCTCCAACCCAGGGATTAACCATCTGGAGTGGTTTGCAGGCTCATGAGTGGTTTGTAGTCCCTGAGGGATGTGTGTTTGTTGTAGTTTGTCGGCCCCACTTCCATAATTGGATCTTGGAGGTTGAGTCATGTCATAGTGACACTTGTCTCATGTTTACCCTCGAGAGATTGTAAAAGTGGGTAAATGTGGGAGAAGGTGTTACAAGGTGGTATCAGGGCGGGTTTCATTCTCTTTGGGTGATATATAATACCACAAGGTGGTATCAGGGTGGGTTTCATTCTCTTTGGGTGATATATAATACCACAAGGTGGTATCAAAGCTTCCATGTTCAAACACTTGGACTGGATGGGCTAAATGCATATCGTTATGCATGCATGTCAGTTGTTTATGTGTTCATCATGCATGCATGTATGGTACTTCTTGTTATGATCGTGATATTTATGTATGATTTAACATGCTTGTCAAGATTATATCGTGCTAATCTGAACTGAGTTGTGTAGATGAGATAGCCTCCCCTGAACTTCACAGAGGTATGATTTGATTATGTCTATATTTGGTTTATCTAACCTGGCATGTTTGCAGGAAATAAAAGGTCAGAGATGACGAGCAAAATGGTGGATTACAGTTCACGTGAATCTTCTTATAAATTAGTTGAGTAGCAAGGAGATGAGTATTCTCTCAATATAGAAGATACACTGAGAATTTTAAAGGCAATAATCAGAAGTTGTAAGGCAAATAATAATAGTTTGATTGAGGCACAGGAAAGGTTTTCCAGAGCTTAAGAAAAGCAAACAGAGGTTAATGCAGTCATCTTTCAAATTATTTTAGATTTGTAGAAGCAGGGACAACTAAGGATCAATCATGGGCAGGAGGAAAAGACTAATGGGGCATATAGCAACAAATATCGATCATGTTATAGGTTGGATAGGGATGGCACAGTCAAAGGTAGAAGATTTTTGGATACACCTGACAAGTAGGCTAGCACTCATGGATTTTATTCTAGCTCTGGTTTAGAGAGACATCATTACCACCAATGTTCTTATAAGAGGAATGAGAAGCAATATTTTCCAGAGGAGTTCAAGAAAGCCAAGACTCCTTCTTTTGATGGGGATGTGAAGAAAACAAAATATGTAGAAACATGGCTACTTGGGATGAAGATGTTATTCGGATTGCATGATTATTCAAATAATATCAAAGACAATATAGTGATATTTTGTCTCAAAGGAAGAGAAAGCATCTGGTGGAAAGATGTGAAGCGTGCCAGAGGCATCAGGGTAGAGGAGTTGAGTTGGCATGAGTTTAAAAGAAGTTTTAGGAAGAAGTACTTGTCTGAGAGATATTATGATGAAAATGCCAATGAGTTCTATGAGTTGAAGATGGGTTCTATGATAGATGAAGAGTACACAACCAAGTTCCTGGAGTTGTTGAGGTATGTGCCCTACCTTGAGGATGAGAAGGCAAAGTTCAAAAGATTTATCAGTGGGTTGCCTTTAGCATTTAAATATCGGATTGAGTATGATGAGCCTCAATCATTGGAGGAAGTCATCAGGAAGCTAAAGCTTTGTTATGAGCAATCAAAGCATAAGTATGAACCTAAGCAGAATTGGAAAGGTAATGAGAATACTAAGGGAAAGTGGGCTAAGAAGCGAGGAAGACCTCAGGATGTAGGTGATAAGGAGAACATAACACCTTATAAGAAGTTCAATGTGGTTGACAGAGGACATGGATTCCAGCGTGAGGATCGGATTATGGTTGATGGCAGGAAGCCTTTGTAGTGTTGGAATTGTGTTGGAGAGCATCACAAGAGAGATTGTTCACAATATAATGGTGGCATACCTCATATTTATAGTGCTCAAGAGGCACATGCAATTGGGGATGATGGTCAAAGTATTCCTTAGATCTATGTAGCATTTGATAATAGGCAGGCAGACTATCAGGCATCCATTATTGAGATGGAAGGTAATCCTTTTGATCGATTTGTTTCCATTTTGATTAATCTTGGACCTGATTATAGTTAAGCTAGTCCTGACTAGGTGGATAAGTGTGGCTTGAATAAAGAAGTGCATGCATAGTCTTGGTTGGTGCAATTATTTATAGGGACCAAGAAAAGAGTTCATCATTGGGTGAGAGCTTGTGCATTTCAATTGAATGGTATGCCTACATCAGATCATTTAAATGTGATTCTTTTCGGTTCATACAATATGATTTTGGGCATGGAATGATTGTTCATTCACAGGACTAAAGTGGATTGCTATGATAAGGATATTGAGTGATTGGATGATGATGGGGAAAGGAGAATCTTGCAGGGAAAGAAGAAGCCTATATCAATGAGAACGATTACAACCATTCAAGCTAAGTGCGGTTCTAGGAAAGGGTGTGTATCGTTTGTAGTTCATATTTCCAGTGACAAAGGGAAGGATGTCAAGGATGATGAAGTCCTGAAGAGGTATCCTATTTTGCAGTATTTTTGGGATGTGTTTCCAGCAGAGATTTCAGAGTTACCGCCTCACAGGGAAGTGGAATTTTCTATTGAGTTGATGTCCGGAGAAGCACCAGCATCTAAGGCACCGTATAGGATGAGAACTCTAGAGCTGGTGGAATTTAAGTTGCAGCTTAAGGAAATGCTTGATAAAGGATACAAAAGGCTAAGTGTGTCACCTTGGGGTGCACCAATATTGTTTGTAAAGAAGAAGGACGATACTCTTAGATTATGTGTTGATTACAGGCAGTTGAACAAAGTGACCATCAAGAGAAGGTATCCATTGTCACGGATTGATGAAATGCAGGGAAAGGAGAATCTTGCAGGGAAAGAAGAATCTTATATCAGTGACAACAGTTACAACCATGCAAACTAAAATGTAGTTGCAAGAAAGGGTGTGTGTTATTTGTAGTTCATATTTCCAGTGAAAAAAGGAAGGTTATTGAAGATGATGAAGTCCTGAAGAGGTATCTTGTTTTGTTGCAGTTTTGAGATGTGTTTTAGCAAATATTTCAAAGTTACCGCCTCACAGGGAAGTGGACTTTTCTATTGAGTTGAACTCAGGAGCAGCACGAAAATCTAAGGCACCATACAAGATGATCAATTTAGAGTTGGTGGAATTGAAGTCGCAGCTTAAGGAAATGCTTGATAAAGGATACATAAGGGCAAGTGTGTCGCCTTGGGGTGCACCAATATTGTTTGTAAAGAAGAAGGATGGTACTCTCAGATTATGCATTGATTACAAGAATTTGAATAAGGTGACCATCAAGAACAACTATCCATTTCCATGGATTGATGATTTTTTTAATAAAAAAAGGGAGCAGTTGTGTTTTCGAAGATTGATCTAAGATTAGGATATCATCAATGTGTTGCATCCTTATCTGGACAAGTTTGTGATAATGTTTATTGATGATATATTGATATATTCTAAGAATAAGGAAGAGCATGCAAAACACCTAGTAGCAATGTTGATATTGTTGAGAGAGCTTTAGTTTTATGCCAAGCTCATCAGGTGCAGTTTCTTTCAAACTGAAGTTCATTACTTGGGACATGTTGTTCCAAGGAAGGTATATCAGTGGACCCAAAAAAAATTAAAGCAATCATGGAGTGGCTAGCTCTTAGGAATGTGGATGAGGTCAAATCATTCATGGGACTATTGGTTATTACAAGAGGTTCATCGGGAACTTCTCAAAGATTGGTTATCTTATCACATATTTGCAGAGAAAAGGGAAGAAGTTTGAATGGAAAGAGGAGTGTGTAGCCAATTTTGAGCAATTGAAGCATTCGCGAGCAAATTCTTTAGTCTTAAAGATTACAGATTCTGATAAGGAGTTTGTGGTATGTATAGATGCTTGCAACGAAGGACTTGGTGGAGTCGTGATGCAGGAAGGGTAGGTATTATGCTATGAGTCAAGGAAGTTGAATGGGCACGAGTGAAACTATGTGACTCATGATCTCGAGTTGGTATTTATCATTCATGCATTGAAGATATGGAGACATTATCTTTTTGGCAAGAGGTTTGTTTTGATGAATAATCATAGTGGACTGAGGTATTTGTTTGACCAACCCAATCTGAATGCCATGCAAGCTAGATGGTTAGCTACCCTTCGTGAGTTTTACTTTGAGATCAGATACATCAAGGGCAAGGATAACAGGGTTACAAATTCTCTTAATAGAAGAGTGAAAGTAAATCATATTTTAGTTGTGAGCTCTTATGGGATAGATTTACAAGAGCATATCTTGCATGTAGGGTAGCATGATGACAAGTACCATCAATTAAAGAAGATATTGTAGCAACAAAGTGAAGGTGATAGGGATGAGGAGTATCACCTCACGACATACGGCTTGGTCAAATTCAGGAACAAGATTTATGTGTCCGATAACAGTGAGCTCAAGAATCTTATCTTAAGGGATTTTTATGTCAAGTCATATTTAGGTCACTCGGAATACCAAAATACTTTGACAACAGTCAAGAAGTTATATCCTTAGTCAAATCTGAAGAATAAGTGGCTAGGTTTGTTTCTAGATGTTTGTACTCTCACTAGGTGAAATCAGAGTGTAAGCATCCAACTAATTTATTACAGCCTATTCCAATTCCATAATGGAAATGGGAGGTCATTTCCATGGACTTCATTACATGTTTATCGAGGCCATTGAAGCAACATGATTCCATCATGGTTGTGGTTGATAGGTTGAACAAGGTAGCTCACTTCATTGCAATGAAGTCTACTAATGTAGCTAGCGAGGTAGCTCAGAGCTTCATCAGGGAGATAGTGATGTTGCATAGTGTTCCCAAGAAGATCATATCAAATATATATGCCAAATTCACTTCCAGGTTTTGGAAGGAGTTGTTTGCAGGCTTGGGGATAGAGTTAGCTTTCAGTACAACTTATCATCCACAGACAGATGGACAGACAAATAGGGTTAACAGGATTCTTGAGGATATGTTGAGGATGTATGTCATGCATCAATAGAGGAAGTGGGAGGAGTATCTTCCACTGATCAAGTTTGATTATAATAATCGGTATCAGGAATCCTTGAAGATGAGTCCATTTGAGGCTCCTTATGGGTGGAGTTGTAATACTCCTATCAATTGGAGTGATCTAGTGAATAGGGTGTTGATTGGACCGGATATGTTGGTTGGGATGGAGCAGGAGATGTGGGTTATTAAGAGGAATTTGAAGGAAGCACATGACAAGGAGAAGAGTTATGTCGATCAACATAGAGAATTCAAGGAGTTTCAGGTTGGGGAGCATGTGTACTTGCACATCAAGCCCAAGAGAAGCACCTTGAGGATTGGGTCATGTTCCAAGAAGACACCTTGGTATTGTGGGCCTTTTGAGATCCTTGAGAGTATTGGACCAGTGGCCTATAGGATTGCACTATTGCCAACAGTGAAAGTCCATGATGTTTTCCATGTTTCATTGCTTAAGGTATATATCCAGGATGTTGATCATGTGATTGATTGGTCTATATTGCATGTGGAACTAGAGGGAGAATTCCAATGTGAACCACAATGCATATTGCAACTTAAACAACTCATGCTTTGGAACAAAACAATTGAGCAAGTTAAAGTACAGTGGAAGCACTTTGGGCCTGATGAAGCTACATCGGAGATGGCTAATCAGATGCAGGCTATGTATCATTCCTTATTTGCTAGTTGAGTTGATCCAGACTTATGCATGAACACAACAAAATATAGTTATAAACATAGACACAAAGATGCAACATAAATACAAATTCATTTCATTAACATTAAAAGAACTGAAATATGCGTACATACAGAATGGAAATAAATTATCTCGGGTGATGGCAACTTATCTCTGAGAAGAGATGTGGTGGCTTCATGCCTATGCACTATGTTATCATGAGGCTCAAGGGCCTTTTTATTATTGAAAAACAAAGTAAAACCGTAAACAACCAAAACCCTAACCCTAAGAGATGAAATGACAAGAGTTTGTGGGCTCTGTTGGGGTTAGTTGGGAAACTAGTTTCCTGGGGTCGTAACTTGGTCATATGATCTCTGTTTGGTGCATATGATACCTTGTTGGAAATTTCTCTCTGAACCCTACAAGATTTGTTGTAGGCCATTGCCTATGGATATGGGCTTATTGCAGAGCTCAAAAAAACGTAGTTTATGGGGTCAAAACAACTCTGAAAGTTCAGGACCCGAAAAACTGCTAAAAATAGTAAATGTTGCTATAATAAAGGAAACAGACGAAACTGACTGGAGGATGATGAGCCCCAAAAAGGGCAATTATTTGGGCTCATCCAACCTCCTAAGTTGACTTAATCCACCATTCTCATTGGTTTATTGCATGTTTTTGATTATTTTTATGTTAATAGAGTGAATTTGGTTAGTCATTATGCCAACAAGTCTAATGGGTGCTTTGTGTAGCCTTTTTGGTCAACTTGGAGACAAAATTGAAGGTCTTAATGAGCACTTGGCAGCCAAATTCGTGGGAGAACAAGCTAGAGTATTTGTAGGAAGGTGTCCCCCTCATTTATGGGCCCTTACCTCGAATTCTCCACCATCAGCTCGGAGTTCAAAGGCCACCAAATCAATGAGCACAAGGGCAGCCAAGCAAGTCAAGTAGGACTGCTGTTAACTACAAGTATTGGGCAGCCAAGTCCCTAAATTTTAGGAGGACTGTTGGGTCCTCAAATTGTATAAATAAGAGGGCTTAAGACCTCATTTCAGTTAGTCAATTTGGGAGTTAGCCAGTTAGTCAATTTGGTTAGCCAATGTAAGCCAGTTTTGGCATGATGTTAGACTCATGATTATTTAATAAAGGCAGGCAGCTTTGGATTTAATTCTGAGTTTTTAAGGGAGCTATAGCTCTCAGGTTAGGGCCCAACCTGAGAGCAATAGACCTCCTTTTCCTTGTATTGTTACTTGTTTTCCTTTCAGCACTTTAGTTCTTTGTTTTGACATGCATTTAGAATTTACAGTCTGCTGATTCGATTTCTTTTATGTGATTGAGTAGGATTAGTTTACAGTTCAAGTGCTTTTAGTTGTTTAGATTAGAGTAGGAGGATTGTAATTTATTGGAGATCCAAAAAAGGTTGATAGTGCACTCGCTGCCATCTCTGTTTAGAGATTGGGGGTGTGGGCTGTACCAACCACCAAAAAAACGCAGTCTTATGCTTTCATGCAAGCTGCCACACAGTCATTTCAATTGTAGATCCATCCATGCACTCTACTCTTGAGCACTACTGCTTCATTCCAACACCATGCACGATTTTTCTCCACCCTTTACATTGCTGTTCATTGGTTTAATAACACAGTTAGAATAGGTTGATGGAATTCTCGGTTTTGTGCAAGATATAGAGGATTTGTTTCTTTTACACTGCATAGCATCACTTTATCGTGTTCTTCTTCTTCTCAACCACGCCTGAAGCCACTTTCTCGACCTCTGTTCAGCTCATTAGCCTTCCAACCCATCTACTTCTCACGTAGCTCCATCTTTTCAACTTTTCCTTGCTTCCACCCTTCTATTCACAACCAACTGTACCCACTCTTTCCTCATCTCATATCTCTGTCCCTGAGCCACCACAAACTCCACCTTCACCTTACCCATCCACTCATACCACTCCTTCACTCCTCCATCACCCAAAACTCCAACTACAGCACATCCTGTAGAAGTTAGCAGACTTCCTGTAGAAATCCCGAGTTTCCTGTAGGATCCCCTGCAGACATCCTGTAGAAGCCTGCAAACTCGGTTGCCGAGCATCTGAACATTGTGGACTCCTGTGGAATGATGTTAGGGATCCCCTGGAACCTCTCCTAGCCCTCTTGACCTTTCCCAAGCTTTCTCTCCCTTCGCACCACCTTTGCACAGCCAAACCCTAATAAGAAACAAAATCATAATCACTCCAACCACTTAAGCAAAAATATAAAAACATGTTCTTTTCAATAGAAGTAGTTTGAGTTCATGCATTTCACATCATTAGAAGTAATGGCATCATTCTTAGACATTTGCACCCCCACCATTGCATGATAGAGATTAAGCTAGTCAGATTACGGTTTACTAGGGTTTCCATGTTTTGGTTGGTTTTCAGTTCATTTTTGCAAAGTAGATTAATTTCCTTTGAGATAGCCTTCGTCCATCATTTAGAAAGCTTCTTCTGAGAACATATAGAAGTTGGCTTGAGCCCTAGCGGACTTGTGCCAGCTGACCAAGTGACAGCTGCGACAAGAGCTAGTACTTGTGCATACAGCACCGTCGCTTCCAAGTTTGTTACGAACTACCGGGTTGATAAAATTAGAGATAGGAAGCTCCAGGAGTTGTAGCATTATTGCTACAATACTGGAGCCCACCATCTTTTTGGCGCCGTTGCCGGGGAAGCGGCAGAGTATTGGTGATTGTTGCTATTCTTCTATTTTCTACTACAACTTTCTGCTAAGTAGTTTATTTCATTTCCCTTATGCAATTTCATTTATGCAAAAGTAGATTAACATTTCTTGCTTTCATAGATTAGCATTTCAATTCCACAATTTCATTTCTGCAAGCGTAGATTAGCATTTCAATTTCGCAAGCGTAGCCTAGCATTTCATTCCTGCAATTTCATTTGAGCAAAATAGATTAGTCCTTTCCTGCTTTCATTTCAATTCCGCATTTTCATTTTAGCAAGATAGTTAGTTTCAGTTCAATCTATTTCAGTTTTGCAGGTAGAAGTAGGAAAAAAGCAAAAATCAACCAAAAATATTTCATTTCATGCATTGTAGGAGTAGAGATAAGTTAGAAAAATGATTGCACAACACCCCCACTGCTTCACACAGCCAACGTTCTCTCTTCTTCGATGGTTGTGATTAAAGAACCCCTGGGTGGACATCAAGGCATATTTAAAGAACCTCTAGGGAAGAAGAAGAAACCATTCCTCTGGAGCAAATGGCTACAAGCAGGAATGTTGGGAGCAGTACCTTGTCCCAACATGAATTTGCAAATCAGATCGAAGATTTCAAGAGTGATATGAGGCAGTTTCTTGCCATGCAATTGGATACCTTGCGGATCCAAAAGAAGCAAGAAGAAGCCAAGAGGGCTTTGGCCATTTTTTTGTCCTAGGTGCACTAGAAAGCATCCTAGGAACGAATGTCCAATGCACTCCCTAGAAGTGTGTTTCATCTGTGAAGAATACCATCCTACAGATCAGTGCCCTTTCTTACCCAAAATCAAAGCTGCATATCAGAGATCCAAAGGAGCCACTGAATCACTCTATTATATGAGCCAAAGGAGGCCGCATGGACCTATATCTTACCAGCAGGAACTGCAAGGGACACCTGAGACCTATTATGACCCCTACCAAGCCACTTTCATGCCTTCTTGGGGTCCCCCTGCTCAGCCTTCCTGGTTCACACCTCCTCCTTGTTCCTTCATAGATCCATATTATGCCCAACCAGTTGCTCATTCATTTCACTCTTATGCTCAGCCACAGCCTCAGTGGAATGCACCTCATCAGGGGTGGAGGTCCCAATACAACACTCCTCCCACTTATTTTCCTCCACCACCTGCTCATCCACAACCATCGCCTCCTCCTCCACCAAGGCAACCCCAAATGCCTACCCAACCACAATGCCATCCATCTCCATCTCAATTTCACACCTCCACTCAACTACCCATACCACCATTTTCAAAGCCATACATTGGAGCAGCTCAACACAATTGTAATGCTGAAGCACAACATATCCAAATGACTCCTCTTGAGCTCAATGATCTTCACCATAGCTCAGGAAAAGCATTGCAAAAAAGAGATCATCTTGAAAGCATTGAAGGATCACATCCAGCAAAAGAAGATTCAAAAGAGGAGATCAAAGAACCATGGGTTGCACTTGATGAAGAGAAGAGATCAGAATCAGAGATCGAGAGAGTTCCCTCATGGTTATCATCAAATCCTCCATGTACTCAAGAGAAAGATCAACAAAAAGAGGAAGATCAGAAGGTCATGATAGAAGGTGACATGAAGAATGATCCAAATCAGCAAGATGACCAAGGATATCAAAGCTATATTGAGATATGGTTTCAGAAGGTCACTAAGTTGCAGCAGTACTCTCCTCCTCAGCTATGTTTTGTACTTTCAAAGTCAGATCATTTTGTCTCTGAGATCTGGATACTTGTCCAAGCATGCATTTCGAGCCTTCACATCATTTTTTCTCTAATCTCGATGTGCACATGGCTCCATTGGAAGTATTCTTATACTTGAAAATGATTTTGTTTTTCAAGTAGGGTAGGGTAGAGAAAAAAAAAAAGAAAAAAAGAGAAAAAAATGAAAATAAGAAGAAAATAAAAATCTAAGGTGAAAACCTCCTCGGAGGCGCCTTAGATTGGCTCATTGATTGAAAACCTCCATGAGGCGGTCAATGGGTTGGAAAGAAGAGAAAATAAAAAGGCAATAAGATCTTTGGGTGAAAACCTCCCTTGGAGGCGCCCAAGGCAGGCAATTAGGGTGAAAACCTCCATGAGGCGCCCTAGTTGTTTTTCAAAAAAAACAAAAGAGAAAAAGAAAAAGAGAAATAAAGCTAATCTCCATTGAATAATTTCATGTTGCAGCAATGACATTGCAGGTTGCAAGAAGGACGTTTCATGACAGGAGGAGCACTCAAATCAAGGTTAAATGAATTTTTCTTGTGCCTCCTACAGGAAGCTCTGTATTTCTACAGGAAACATCCTGTAGAACCTTTGGACGAGCCAAATTCAATTTCAAAAATGAATCTAATGGTGGGAGCCTATTGGTTAGGCCTGCAAGCACCTGTGTGTCCATCCCTTGCCTTTATCCATCATTTTTTCCACCTCATTGTGCTTCTACAAGAACTTCCTGTAGAAATTGTGGGAAACTAGGCATGCATGTCAAAAAGTGGTTTGGCGAACATGGTAGCTTCCTCAAGGGTTCAGAAGCCCTCATGCAATCTTCCAACTCCTCCTCCATCATCTCCATACCCAAGCAGTTTCAGCCGATTCCGATGCACGGTTTCCGAGAAATCGAGCTCTGAAATCTTCATCCATTTTCCATTTTTCTCGAAATCCGTGCATCCATTGATCACGATTTTGCTATGGGAGATGCATAATGATGATAGGAACATGCTCACCGAGTTTCAGATCAATCTGGTTTACCGTTTGAGAGCAATGGCGAAAACAAGTTCTGGTTTTGTGACCATGCAGCAGCAGCAGCTTGAAGGTGCAGATCTGGACGTGGAAACAATTGCATGCAGCTCAGATCCGGCCAGAGGACACCTGCACAAGGAAAAGAAATCAAGGATTAGCAGCCAAGCCACATGCAATCAGAAAAACTAAGCATGCAGCAGCAGAATCAGAGCAGGCAGCAGCAAAAAGCTCACGGCAGCCATTCAACTTCGAGGTATGTGACTGAAACTCATTCCTCTATTGCATAAATTTAATTTAAAAACTGCATGAATTAATGGAATGGTGGGATTAAGACACGAATTAGCAAGGTTAAGCTGATTGTCTTCTCTAGAACTCAGCCGGCAGTCACGCAGTACACGTGGACAGTTGACTCACGTGGAAATTTAGAAAACAGGAAGTGTTGGCCGTTTGAACTCCAGTGCAACTAATGGTGAGTGATTACAGGCAGAGAACTACAGTTCATAATTACACCACAGTGAGGAACAACACTTCTAGTTGCATGAGGCCATGTACACTTGGCCACTTCTCTCTCTCACGTGAATCATGCCTCAATTAAAGTTGCTCGGCTGACTCTCACCATCCGCTGATTAGTTTCTCCACGTTCTTGACAACAACCAATGCAATACATACAACCCTGAGACGTTGCAACTCTGATCTTTTTGTCTTGGCTACTTTCTGTGGTGCAGTCATAAACAAGCCTTCCATCATCCAGTCTACTGTCATCATCATATGGAACTGAATATTTGCAAGCTTTGGGATAAGAATTGGTTTTAGTAACAATCTCTTCCACTGTAAACCACCATCTAAAAGGTAATTCAGCTTCTAAAGGTGTCTCTTGTTATCCCAAAAAGACCACCAATTCTCAACTGCTTAAATCCGTGCATGCTGCATTCTCTGTGTGCTTTGACATTTTTTTTACAAGTACCCGTGCAACAAAGTGAAAAATGAACAAGTACTCATGGAACTCCAGAGACGCTGAAAGATTCAGTTGACTTTGTGCAACACCTTCTTGATAAGTATGACAAAATTATTAGCATGGCATTTAGCAATGATAAAACTTTCCAAAATGCTTTGAATTCATCATTTGAATTCTTCATTAATTTGGATACAATGTCACCAGAATATATTTCTTTGTTTGTTGATGATAAACTTCGGAAGGGTCTAAAAGGAGTCAGCGAAGAGGATGTAGAAGTAATACTTGACAAGGGAAAACTGTTTCAGATGATGCTGAGAGGAGTCTAATTGTGAAATTGAAGACAGAATGTGGTTATCAGTTCACTTCGAAGTTGGAAGGTATGTTTACAGATATGAAGACTTCCAGGGACACTATGCAAGGCTTCAATGCATTGCTGGCTGGCTCCAATGAAGTCAGCAAAGAGCCTACTTTGGCCGTGCAAGTTCTCACAACAGGTTCATGGCCAACATCAGCACTAGAGGTAGAAATAAGACGTAGAGATGGAAGAACAGCTATTCATGTCATCATCGATAGTTGTGAATGCCCCAATGCACAACAGCTCTCCTTGCATCCGAGATCAAAGAGAAAGATGTAATATCGAAAGCTTGATCTGGACTAGAAAGTAGATTTCATTTGTCTTCCAGTGTTTTGCAATGTTTTCAGAAAGAGGGTCATCTGGATTTGGTGCACTTAACAGTGCTTGCATACTCAGTAAAACTGTTCGAATTTGCAATGCTGGACTCCACTTGATGGAGATCAAAGAGATGAAGTTGAAGGATCTGTCCTATGATCAAGGATCTCAGCATACAATTTATATTGGCCTGCATACCTCAGTGTGAACTGTAATTTGATATCTCTCAATGGGTATTTGGAATAAAATTCCACGGTTGCAATCACAGTCTAGACACACATGGAGATCTAACCTTCAGGTAGAGTTCATGGATATGATAAAGAAGCAACAGTGAGGGTCTCAATGATGATGTAACAAGCAGAAGAAAGACCACCACAGAAGGAACAGGCAGAGGAATGAAGGAAAAGGACAAGCTGTTGAGGCCAAAGCAGGGGTGGTAAAATAACACAAATGCCAAGGGCACCATTTCTTCCATATGATTGCATATACTTGTGCACTCATAACAAGGCTGAGGATTCACTAAGAAAAGCAGCAGACAGTGAGGAAGAAGAGCAGAAAGGAGGAGAAGATGAAGGCTGCCACAGCCCAGCTGGCAAGATACAGTGGTGCTGTCTGTTTCTACAGGAAGACAGAGGACTGTTTCTACAGGAAGCCAGCGAACTGTTTCTACAGGAAGTTTGAAAAGAGGGAAGCCAAAGGAGAAATCGGCCGAGATTTTAGCCAAGGAAGCCACCAGGGCCATCAAAGATGAGGAGAGAGATTGGTTTCTCAGAGGATGAGCAACACTTTCAGTAAGGGGGGTGATGATGAGCCCCAAAAATGGGCAATTATTTGGGCTCATCCAACCTCCTAAGTTGACTTAATCCACCATTCTCATTGGTTTATTGCATGTTTTTGATTATTTTTATGTTAATAGAGTGAATTTGGTTAGTCATTATGCCAACAAGTCTAATGGGTGCTTTGTGTAGCCTTTTTGGTCAACATGGAGACAAAATTGAAGGTCTTAATGAGCACTTGGCAGCCAAATTCGTGGGAGAACAAGCTAGAGTATTTGTAGGAAGGTGTCCCCCTCATTTATGGGCCCTTACCTCGAATTCTCCACCATCAGCTCGGAGTTCAAAGGCCACCAAATCAATGAGCACAAGGGCAGCCAAGTAAGTCAAGTAGGACTGCTGTTAGCTACAAGTCTTGGGCAGCCAAGTCCCTAAATTTTAGGAGGACTGTTGGGTCCTCAAATTGTATAAATAAGAGGGCTTAAGACCTCATTTCAGTTAGTCAATTTGGGAGTTAGCCAGTTAGTCAATTTGGTTAGCCAATGTAAGCCAGTTTTGGCATGATGTTAGACTCATGATTATTTAATAAAGGCAGGCAGCTTTGGATTTAATTATGAGTTTTTAAGGGAGCTATAGCTCTCACGTTAGGGCCCAACCTGAGAGCAATAGACCTCCTTTTCCTTGTATTGTTACTTGTTTTCCTTTCAGCACTTTAGTTCTTTGTTTTGACATGCATTTAGAATTTACAGTCTGCTGATTCGATTTCTTTTATGTGATTGAGTAGGATTAGTTTACAGTTCAAGTGCTTTTAGTTGTTTAGATTAGAGTAGGAGGATTGTAATTCATTGGAGATCCAAAAAAGGTTGATAGTGCACTCGCTGCCATCTCTGTTTAGAGATTGGGGGTGTGGGCTGTACCAACCACCAAAAAAACGCAGTCTTATGCTTTCATGCAAGCTGCCACACAGTCATTTCAATTGTAGATCCATCCATGCACTCTGCTCTTGAGCACTACTGCTTCATTCCAACACCATGCACGATTTTTCTCCACACTTTACATTGCTGTTCATTGGTTTAATAACACAGTTAGAATAGGTTGATGGAATTCTCGGTTTTGTGCAAGATATAGAGGATTTGTTTCTTTTACACTGCATAGCATCACTTTATCGTGTTCTTCTTCTTCTCAACCACGCCTGAAGCCACTTTCTCGACCTCTGTTCAGCTCATTAGCCTTCCAACCCATCTACTTCTCACGTAGCTCCATCTTTTCAACTTTTCCTTGCTTCCACCCTTCTATTCACCAACCAACTGTACCCACTCTTTCCTCATCTCATATCTCTGTCCCTGAGCCACCAAAAACTCCACCTTCACCTTACCCATCCACTCATACCACTCCTTCACTCCTACATCACCCAAAACTCCAACTACAGCACATCCTGTAGAAGTTAGCAGACTTCCTGTAGAAATCCCGAGTTTCCTGTAGGATCCCCTGCAGACATCCTGTAGAAGCCTGCAAACTCAGTTGCCAAGCATCTGAACGTTGTGGACTCCTGTGGAATGATGTTAGGGATCCCCTGGAACCTCTCCTAGCCCTCTTGACCTTTCCCAAGCTTTCTCTCCCTTCGCACCACCTTTGCACAGCCAAACCCTAATAAGAAACAAAATCATAATCACTCCAACCACTTAAGCAAAAATATAAAAACATGTTCTTTTCAATAGAAGTAGTTTGAGTTCATGCATTTCACATCATTAGAAGTAATGGCATCATTCTTAGACATTTGCACCCCCACCATTGCATGATAGAGATTAAGCTAGTCAGATTAGGGTTTACTAGGGTTTCCATGTTTTGGTTGGTTTTCAGTTCATTTTTGCAAAGTAGATTAATTTCCTTTGAGATAGCCTTCGTCCATCATTTAGAAAGCTTCTTCTGAGAACATATAGAAGTTGGCTTGAGCCCTAGCGGACTTGTGCCAGCTGACCAAGTGACAGCTGCGACAAGAGCTAGTACTTGTGCATACAGCACCGTCGCTTCCAAGTTTGTTACGAACTACCGGGTTGATAAAATTAGAGATAGGAAGCTCCAGGAGTTGTAGCATTATTGCTACAATACTGGAGCCCACCAGAGGGCTAGGTGGAATAGGTGGGTGGCCACCAATATCAACCTGGATCATTCCTCACCCCTTGGGATGCAATGGTCCCCATTGCGTGAAAAGTCTCCATAATGTGAGGAATTTTTTGTTGAACTTGATTCCTAGTGATCCACTTGCCCTAGTGAAGGAGTTGGCCCGCTTTGACATCTTGATATTGTTGGATCCTCTATTGGTGAATGTTCTTGATCTGTGTGTCCATGATCCTATCAGTTGTGTCTTTCTTGATGCAACTTGGGTTGAGCTCTATTGGTGTCAGCTGCTCAACAATGTTGGATGTGTCGAACAATGGAGGAAAGTATGGTCACAACTGGTCCACATTGAATATTGGGTGCAGACCAAGGAACGATGGAATGTTGAGCTCGAAGGAATTGTCCCCTACAACCTTGGTGATGGTGTACGAACCATATCGGAGCGAGCAAATATTTCAGTGGGGCCCAACAAGGCGCTCCTTTTGCAAATGTAACCAAACTTTTTCACCCATCTAGAACTTATGTGGCACTCGATGTTGATCATGACGTTGTTTATACTTAACATTGGCTTTGTCTAATATGTCATGGACTTGTTGGTGGATGTGCTGAATGCACTCAATGAAGCTATTAGCCCAGTCAACTTTAGAATGAACATGAGTCGAATCTGCTTGAGTAGTTGTAAATGGTATGGCCACATCAACGGGACATAGTGGCTAGAATCCTAACCCCACCTGAAAGGGGTTGTGTCCAGTTGAGCTATGGAGAGCTTTGTTGTACTTGTGATGGACATAGGGGAGGACTTCATCCCATGTGTGTGGATGCTTCGAGTTTTACATGTGCAAAATGTGCACGATCATCCTATTGACGACCTCTATTTGGCCATCAATTTGGGGGTGGAAGGTCTTGGACTTAGTGAGCTTGGTATCCAACATCAACAAGAGGATTGACCAAAATGTACTTAGGACTATGAGTTCCCAAAATGTAACCACACTCATTCAAATAAAAGCTTAACAGTGGCTTCTTTTGTGATACTCTTCTTGTAGGCCGCCGAATGGCCATTTTAGAGAATTTGTCAACGACCACAAACACGCATTCATTGCCATGCTTAGTAGAAGGAAGGTCAGTCATGTAATCCATGGAGATGGATTCCAAAGGTTGACTAAGAGTAGGCAGAGGAGTATATAGGCCTTTCTTCTTGATTATTGGTTTGTCAATGGCGCAGGCAGTGTAGGATATGATGTACTTCCCAACATCTTGTTAAAGTTTTGGCCAATAAAAATACTTCCGCAACACTGCCATTGTTTCCTCTACTTTGAAATGTCCAACGACCCGACTGTAGTGTGCCTCCCAAATCATCTTGGCGCTCTCACTTGTAGGAACACAGAGGTGTCCCAAGTGGCATAAAAATGCGTCCTCGAGGTGAAAATATGGAACTTTCTTGCCTTCCAGGAGCATCTGGTACGTGTTACCGAATTTTGGATCACTCTTGTAAAGATGCAACCACACCGAAGTCTTGTGTCCACAAGAGTCGAGCACAGTGATCAACTCCATAACCAATGGTCAGCTGAGACATTCTGCAACATTACTGGTGTTTCCCTTCTTGTACTTGATGTTCAAATGGAACCATTGCAAATATGTGGACCTTTTTTTATGGTGATTGTTCTGCAACTTCCCTTGTGTTTATATGAATTGCAAGGGTCGGTAGTCTATGTGGATGATTGTTTCCTTTCCCATAATGTGATTCATCCATTGTTGACAGGCCTACATAAGAGAATACATCTCTTTATCGTAAGTCAGATACTTTCAGACTGTAATTGAAAGTCTCTCACTGTGATATGCCACCAGATGCCCCTGTTGGGTAAGAATTGCACCAATAACATAGTTAGAGGCCTATGTCTCAATTTTAAATGATTGTTGCAGCTATGGTAATGTGAGCACTAGTGTAGAGAAGAAGCAATGCTTCAACTCAATAAATTCCTTTTGTTGGGATTTACACCAAAAGAACTTTGCTTTCGCTACACCCTTGGTGACTTGAATCAAAGGCCAAGTGATATGAGAGAATCCCAACACAAACCTATGATAGAAATTGGAAAGACCTAGAAAGTTGCGGAGCTCTGTTAGAGTGGTTGGGGCTAGCCAATCTTGAATAACTTGTATCTTGGCTAGGTTCACATGCACACCCTACTCATTAATGATGTACCCTAGATATTAAACCTGGGTCATACCAAAAGTGCATTTCTCCAAATTGGCACACAATTTGTGTTGTCGTGGCGTTTGGAGGACCTATCGGATGTGGTGTATGTGCTCTTCCCAACTCCAGCTAAATATCAGGATGTCGTCCAAGTACACTACCATGAACGAGTTGGTAAAGGGCCGCAAGATGTCATCCATCTGCCGCATGAAGGTTGTGGGGGTATTCATCAACCCAAAAGGCATGACCAGCCATTCAAAAATGCCCTCCTTGGATTTGAAGGAAGTCTTAAACACATCAGAGGGTTCAATTGGTCCCTGGTGATAACTAGACTTCAATTTGATCTTCTTAAACTCGTCCAGAAGGTCATCAATCTGTGGGATTGGATACGTATTCTGAAAAATGATCTTACTCAATGTTCGATAGTCAATACAAAGCCTCTAGGTGTTGTCTTTCTTCTCTACCAACACGATCGAGCTCCCAAAGGGTGATGAACTTGGCCTGATGTGCCCTTTCTTCAACAACTCCTAAATCTGCCTTTTAATTTCATCGTTCTCTAGAATAGAGCCTCGATAAATTGGTCCATTAGGTAGCTACACACCCAGTGTCATATCGATGGAGTGCTTGACTTAACATTGTAGGGGTACCCATAGGGGTGAGGTGAAGATGTCCCTGTACTCTTCCACGACCTTGTCCATATGTTGTTGCCATGCAGAGGAACCCTATCTAGAGGTTGTGGATGTGGCCACAATCTTCTTCTTGCCCTAAGGGCGAATCATAAGGAAGAAAAATTTCCCAGTCTGGGAAATGATCTTACTACATTGCTTTATAGAGATCAAAGAGATGGCGGTAGGTGGTGCTACCTCTGGTATCTTGTATAACTTATTTCCCAAAGAAATAATAACATTGTAAGGCATAGACTCATACACAACATGACACTTCCACAAGTATGGTTCTCCTAATAATACATCACAAACTTCAAGAGAAGCAACATCACATAGTACCTCATATGTGAAGGGCTCGATGTTGTAGGGAAGGCAACACTGTTGGATGACATGGAGATCTCGCCCTTGGTGAAGCCACCCGATGGTGTACGACAATAGGTGTGGTGTGGTTGGTAGGCCCAACCACTTCATTACCTCTGCTGAAATGAGGTTATTTTGGCTTCCATTGTCGACAATGAACTAACGTAAAGAGCCCTTCACCCTCATCCGTGAGTGGAAGAGTTGTTCCCCCTCCTCTAGATCTTCAGGCTCAATCTTCTGGATCTTGGTGGTGGCAACAGTGGAACTAGGCTCTACATCAATAATATGCTTCCCTTTGTCATTCCCCTTGTAGGTTTATGACTCAGAGTCAGAACATGCATCTGATTCAGAAGCCTTCGGCTCGGCCACCAATGACTGTTTGGCTCGGCACTCACTTGTGTTGTGAGTGGGGATCTTATGGAACTCACACCATTTCCATGTTTCATTCTTTGTCTTCGTGGTGTTATTATTTACTTGCAGCTTCGACGAGTTGTCCTGGGTCACCCTACCTTGGCTTTGTCCTTTGTTTTATGGTTTGGGGACGTCTTTCCCTTGCTTCAAATTTGCAGATCCAAATTCTTGCTTCTTTTGTTTAAATTTATGCTCGATCTTAACAACGTATCGATAGGTGACACCAAGCGAGGAGATGTGCATGAACTCCATCTTGTCCTTGATGTACTTGTATAGATACTTTCAATACTTGAGAACCAAATGGCACTTAGAATCAATGATACCCAGCTTCATGCAAAGGGTATGAAAAATATTTGTGAACTTCGACACATCTTGGTCCCTTCCCTGCTGCAACGTGGTCGACTTTATGTATTTATCTTCATAACTTACGACAAAGTAATATTGTTACCTGATGGCGTATCAAAAATAATTCCAAGTGGGTGTGACTGAAAACAATGAGGATTCCCAAGTGGGTCCTTTTGTTCACAGTATGTTTCCCACTAGTCCTTGACATGGGGGGTGGCTTTGAGGAGTACAAAAGTAATATTTTCCCAATTGGAAAAGTCATGAATCGAAAAATATCCTTCCAACATATTTAACCATCTATCTACGGTGTATGTGTCTATCTTACCTTCAAATATGGGAATTTCAAAGTTAACTTGTACCTTAAAAGGAGTGGCACCTCCAGAGTGGCTGCTGGATGAAGATGTGTCACCTCTGGGTAGTCGTCGAAGGATCTGGGCAAAGTTATCCATCATTGCATTCCTTTATCGATTGAGGGCTTCCTCAAGAAATATTTTGAAAGGATCTCGTGCTCCCTCATCTTTCTTTTCTTCCACCATGGGAGGCCATCGAGATTTGCGAGTCTGGTATTGCAAAGGTTCAACCAGTTCGAGCCCTAACTCCTTACACTCTAACCTCGTTGGGGACATGCAAAGAAAACAGATAAAGAGCAGACCGCTTTGATACCACTGATTCAAAATTACGTAGGAATGCAAAAAAATATAGTTATAAACATAAACATACAGATGCCGCAAAAATAAAACTTCTTTTCATTAATGTCAAAGAACTGAAATATGCTTACATATAGAATGGAAATAAGCTAGCTTGACGATGGTATCTTATCTCTAAGAAGAGATGTGGCGGCTACATGCCTCTAAAATGTGTTATCATGAGGCTTAAGGGCCTTTTTATTATTGAACAATAAAGGAAAACCATAAACAATGAAAACGCTAACCCCAGGAGATGAAACACCAAGAGTTTGTGGGCCCCTTTGGGGTTAGTTGGGCAGCCAACTTCCATGGGACGTAACTTGGTCATATAATCTCCGTTTGGCGCATACGACACCTCGTTGGAAAGATATATTTGAGTACTACAATATTTTCCACATGCCCTTTCCTTTAGCTACGAGCCTGTTGCGGACCTAAAAAATGCCATTTAGGGGTCAAAACATCTCAGGAAATTCAGGACCCGAAAAAATTGCTAAAAATAGTAAATACTGCTATAATCAAGGAAACAGATGAAACCAACTGGAGGTCTAGGTGGAATAGGCGGGTGGCCACCAATATCCACTTGCATCATGAGCATATGTGTTTGGTTTATGTGTTTTGGTTTATTTCTATATATGCATATGTGTATTGTAAATATTACAATGAGTTGTGTTATAAAGCTCCAATAAGTAGTATGTTATAAATATTGCATTGAGTTATATTTTAAAGCTCCAATAAGAAATATGGTGTTCATGGTTTTAGTAGTTTGATATGATGTGAATGTTTCATCGAACTATGTTATAAAGCTCCATGGGCGACATGTTTTGTTGGTTATAAGCATCATTGAACATTGAGGATGGTGTTCCCCTAAGGGGGAGGGGTTTGTAACAACCCCTGGTTGATTTTCCATGTAAATAAATCAAGACTAAGGTCATGGGACATGTATTCCAAGTTGAATGGTGGGTAAACATTACAGTGGACATCACTTGTGTATTAATAATGGCTATGGAAATTGGCAAAGGCATTGGCAAAGACAAAGAGACACTAAATGGCATGTAACACCCTCCTCCCACATTTACCCAAGATAATCAGTCCATTGGGGTAAACATGTGACGAGAGGCTACTATGATGTGATTCAAATCCACAAGTATAGTTAAGGAAGTGGAACCGACTAAACACAACCAAACTAACCTTCCCTAGGAGCTCCAAACCCTTCAGGAGGTAACCAACCCTTCCAGGTGCCTAACCCCTAAGACAACTTATCTTTTACTATCCTAAAGCCTCAGTTGCTCCCATGACAAGAAGTGCATGTGACCAAAGCCTTCTAGTCACTCCCGCAACAAGGCATGCCAGTAACTATGTACTTTTCCAGGTAGTTCTGAGCCAATGACCTTGGATTATGTGCCACTTTTTCAGGGCCAAGACATAATGCACTGTCCAGAACTTCTTGAAACTTTCAAGAATGGTAAATGACATTGAAACAAAGGCAATAATTCAAACATTTGAGTAGGGACTCGACCATTCCCCTACTATCCATGACAGACATTTCGTGAAACATGCCACAAATATGCAATCTACAGGTCATAATAACATATCTGAGAATAGGGGTCTCATACTTATCTGAGATTCGTAAAGAAGCATTGTTGCCATATCAAAATAACTACATTATCATCTATTAGGTCATGTATTCATTGTACTTTCAATTACTAATCAAAACATGATGAAAGCCATACATCAAGTATGTCATAAAACATACTCATAACCAACATATAACCAAAAGAAATAACAAGGATATAACAACCATAAGAATCACATATGAACTAGTATATTTACACATGAAATACCAAGGAGAAGGAGCTCTTATTAATGAATGCAAAAGCCAACTAGGTTTGGGACTTCCACAAACCACCTGACCATAGATTGGTTGAACCAAATCTTTCTTTCAACCAATCACCCCCGTGCCATATTCCAAGCATGAATGTGGGACTCAAAACCAAACCAAACTAGGTTTCCTCAGGATTTACTACAATCCCCACTGGATCACTAGGCCCTAAACAAGCATGGATGCCACCAAATTTATCCACCTACACCATGAGGAATTTGTTTGTCTCCTATTCTCTAGGATTTATCATATATCTCGCCATACAATGATTGAGGATTCCTAGGCCTAATCAAGACTCCACCCTCCAATATTTATCATATGTCCCTCCATTCACTGGTCAAGGATTCATAGGCTTGAATGAGGGCACACACCTCTAGGCTTTACCGTATGTCTTTCCATTCATCGATTGAGGATTCCTGGGCTCTTCGAGGCACACAAAATCTAGCTTTATCGCAATCCCACTTTCTCCAGTCCAAGGATTCCTAGGCCTTGTGTTATTTCTTTTAGAGACCACCTCACCCAGTTTCGAAACCATCTGGCAATCCGGCTCAACCAAATACAAGAAAACCCATCACACCATGACTATTCAAAAATGGAAAGGCAAGGCTGAAGAACACTATCACACTTGGAAAAACCCATGCCAAAGACAACAAGAGAACCAAATACTCACTTTCATGTACCATGCATGCCAAATCTAGCAAGGAAATCACACATGCAAATCGAGAACTGCATGTAATCAAGCCCCAAGGGTTAGCTCAACTGGTCAAATCAATGCCTTGCCGATCGAGAGGTCACAGGGTCCATTCTCGCTGAAGCCCTTGGGGTTAGGCCTAGTTATTGGCTAGGGGGCTTGATTCCCTTCGGGGTCAATCAGCCCAGATTTTTCCATGGATATAGCGGCCACCTAATGACCAGGGTATCGGTGGACCACAACTTAAAAAAAGAAGAAGAAAAGAATAGCAAGTAATATCGCTATAGTTGTTAGGTAAAATTGACTTGGGGTTTGAGTCAAGGTTGATCTGGTTATATAGTAGTGGTTTTAGGCACATGGTATAGTGTACCCATGGTATTATGGTATGTGGTATTGCATGAAATGGAGCCTATAAAAGGCTGGGAATACTTCATTGTAAGAGAGGCCTGGAGGTGAGTGGTGAAGGCTCACTTGGCCAGATTGGAAATGGTTTTGGCCAATGCTAATGTGGTCTCATTGGGTTGGGTTTTTCCCCGGATTTTCGGTTTTCCTGGATAAATATTATGTGTATTGTTGCTAGTTATTTTATTATTCCTCTCTGTAAATCTCGATAAATCTCAGTAATAATTTATCTCTCTGCCATAAATTTCTTAACAACTGGTATCAGAGCTAAGTTGGCTTCAGAAGGACGTTTTTTTGTTGCCAAGGGTTTGTATTGGCCTGGTAGATAGAGAGATAATTAAGTTTTGCTTGCAGATCTGGATTAAAAGCCATAGATTGTGAAGCAAAACTGCACACTATTGGGTCATGAGAGATTCAGCAAATGAGGAGGATATGTGCATGTAGATTAATTAATTGATGAATTATGTACCTGAAAAGAACTCCTAGATAACTGGCAGTTATAGTCGCTGTTGACCCATGTAATTAGGTAGATGGGTTCTTTTTATATGGACATTGATGTCATATATACAAAGACAACAACAAGGGTAAACAAAAGAAAATATTTATTATAATGGAGTCAAATTTTTAATTTGCATGTAAATGGGCATACTTTTGTAAGACCTGGTAAGGCATGTGTACCCCTGGGTAATTACCGGTAAAGTATGGGTTAGACCTAGGTAACATGGGGATGTCGGGTTAACATATCCCCGTTAAAAACTTTGAAGGGGGTAAGGGCTAGGATGAGCAGAGTTGTCTCACTTAGCAGGTTTTGGCTATATTTAGTCAAGGAACCCCAAGTCAAGTTTAAGGGGGGAATTGTTAGGTAAAATTGACTCAGGGTTTGAGTCAAGGTTGGTTTGGTTAAATAATAGTAGTTTTGGGCACATGGTATAGTGTACCCATGGTATTATCATTTTTGGTATTGCATGAAATGAAGCCTATAAAAGGCTGTGAATACTTCATTGTAAGAGAGGCCTGGAGGTGAGTGGTGAAGGTTCACTTGGCCGGATTGGCCAGGGTTTTTGCCAATGCTAATGAGATCTCATTGGGTTGGGCTTTTCCCCGGATTTGGGGTTTTCCTGGATAAATATTATGTGTATAATATTTATGTGTATTGTTGCTGGTTATTTTATTATTCCTCTCTGTAAATATCGATAAATCTCAGTAATAAGCTATCTCTCTGCCGCAAATTTCTTAACAATAGTTGCTTGATCCTGCTCTTCCTTGCTCGATCTTTGCTTCCCTTTTCCTTCTTTGTCCTTCCTTTGCTTTCCTTGATCCAATGCTAGAGTGCTCCAAGAATGCTCTGTGTCCAAGAATGAGAGAGAGAGAATAGAGAGAGCCCCAAAACTGAACTGACAAAAATCTACCAACTGATCCTCATAAGCCTTTTTATTAATGAGGCCTTTATTTTCTTTAATTTTCCATTACTTTCCTTAATTTTCCTCCTCACATGCAACCTATGACCTTTCACCTTCCTTTTCTCCTAATTTCCATTATTTCCATCAATAAAATGTCAATTAATGCCACTTTGCCTTTCCAAATCCTTTCTCATTGCCTTTACCAATTTCCCTTAAGCATAACAAACCAAATGAACACCCACACTAGGATGTTTTTCCCAACACTTAGCTTGGAATACATGTCACTTGACCTTGGTTATTATTTTTCCTTTATTAATTTTATTACATGGAATTTTGACCATGGTTGTTACAGAACCCTCCCCCTTAGGGGAACACTGTCATAGGTGTTCATGACACCTAAAATCAATACGACTGTTGAGAAGAAAAACATAATGCCCATGGAGCTTTATAACTTAGCTTGATGCAGCATTTACAATGGTCAACCTACTGATAAGCAAACCAACATGACACATAACAACATAACAACCATAACAACGTGACACCCATACCATTATTGGAGCTTTATAGCACAGATCATCGCAGTATTTACATCCATATACATATGCACATATACCAAAACATCACACCAAATCATATAACAAAAACATTCGCTCAACCAATGAATAGAGAAGGATATATAACCTGCATCTGATCCACCATCTCCCATGTAGCTTCATCAGGCCCAAAGTGCTTCCACTACACTTTAACCTACTCGATTGCTTAGTTCTGGAGCATGAGCATATTTTTTTGTAGTATACATTGAGGTTCTGGCTGAAATTCTCCATCTGGCTCCACTTGTAATACAAACCAGCTAATCACATGATTAACATCTTTAACATACTTCTTAAGCAATGGCACATGGACAACATCATGGGCTTTCACTGCCAGAGGCATTGCAATTTGATAGGCTACTGGTCCAATCCTTTCAAGAATCTTGAAAGGTCCGCCAAACCAAGGTGCCAGCTTGGCACATGATCCAATCCTCAAGGAGCTCTTCTTGGGCTTGATGTGCAAGTACACTTGTTCCCCAACCTAAAACTCCTTAAACAATTTGTTCCGATATGTATAAATTTTCTGCCTGTCCTGTGTTGCCTTTAGATCCTTCTTGATTACCTACATTTCCTATTCCATCTCTACCAACATACCCGGACCAATCAACACCTTGTTCACTGGATCACTCCAACTGATGGGAGTGTTACAACTCCGCCCATAGAGTGCCTCAAATCGACTCATCCTCAGTGACTCCTGATAACCATTTTCATAAGAAAACTCGAACAACGGAAGGTAATCCTCCCATCTCCTTTGATGATGCATCACATACATCCTCAACATGTCCTCCAATATCATGTTGACCCTCTCTGTCTATCCATCTGTTTGCAGATGATAAGTTGTATTGAAGGCCAACTTTGTCCCCAAACCTGCAAACAACTCCTTCCAAAACTTGGAAGTGAACTTAACATCCTTGTCTGACACAATCTTCCTTGGAACACTAGGCAACCTCACTAAATATCGGATGAATACATGTGCCACATCACTAGTTGAATAAGTAGATTTCACTAGAATGAAGTGCACTACCTTTGTCAACCTGTCCACCATAACCATGATGGAATCATGTTTTCTAGATGTCCTCAGAAAATATATGATGAAATCCATGGAAAGTACCTCCCACTTCCACTCTAGAATCATAATCGATTGTAGTAGTCCACCTGGATGCTTACATTTAGCTTTCACCTGCTGACAGTCCAAACATTTAGCCACAAACTTTTCCACTTCCTTCTTTAGATTCAACTAATGATAAAACTTGTTCATTGCTGTCAATGTCTTATGGTATCCAGGGTGACCTTAATATGGTTTTGCATGAGACTCTTTCAAGATAATCTTCTTGAGCTCATTGTTATTCAACACATTTATCCTATCCCTAAATATGACCAAACCATATGTTGTAAGATGATAGTCCACATCCTTCTCACTTGTACCTTGTTGTAACCTGTGCATAAGCTCCATGTACCTTCCATCCTGATGTCCTTCCTGTAAGATATGATCATGTAATTCTGTCCCATAAGAACTCATAACCGCTATGTGGCTTACTTGCCTCTCCTACTAAGAGCATCTGCAACCATGTTCTCCTTACCCTTGATGAACCTGATCTCAAAGTCAAACTCAATAATCATGTCCAACCATATAGATTTCGTGGCATTCAGATTCGGTTGGTTAGATACCTCAATCCACTGTGATCGCTCATCAATACAAACCTCCTGCCAAAAAGATAACGCCTCCATGTCTTCAATGCATGGATGATTATTGCCAACTCAATATCATGTGTTGGATAATTCTGCTCATGCTCATTCAATTTTAGTGACTCATAACATACTACATGTCCTTCCTGCATCAAGACTCCACCAAGTCCTCTCTTGCAAGCATTTGTGCACACCATAAACTCTTTGTCCGGATCTGCAATATTTAACACTAGAGAATTTGTCAATAACTGATGCAATTGCTCGAAATTGGTTGCACATTCCTCTATCCATTCAAATTGATTACCTTGCCTCTACAATGATGTAAGAGGAAATGCAATGCTAGAGAAGTTCATGATGAACCTCCTATAGTAACGTGCTAGCCCCATGAATGATCTTACCTCATCCACATTTCTAGGAGATTCCCACTCCATGATAGCTCTTATCTTCTCTAGATCCACTGCTAGGCCTTCCTTGGAAACAACATATCCCAAGTAATGTACCTTTGTCTGAAAGAAACTACATTTGCTAAGCTTGACATACAACTGATGCTCTCTCAATACTTTCAACATTGGTTCTAAGTGATCGACATGTTTTTCCTCATTTTTAGAATATATCAAGATGTCATTAATGAATACAATAACAAACTTGTCCATATAAGGATGCAACACATTATTCATCAAGCACATAAAAGTAGTTGTAGAATTAGTCAAACCAAATGGAACTACAACAAACTCATAATGCCCATACATGGTCCTGAAAGTAGTCTTGTATATGTCCTATTCCTTGATGTGTACCTGATGGTATCCTGATCTCAGATCAATCTTTGAGAACATTGATGCTCCCTTCAATTGATCAAACAAGTCATAAATCCTCAACAACAAATGCATTTTCTTGATGATCGCCTTGTTCAACTTCCTGTAATCAATGCATATCCTGAGAGTACCATTTTTCTTCTTCAAAAACAACACTGGTGCACCCAAAGGTGATACACTTGTCCTAATGTATCCATTGTCAATAATTTCCTTCAACTATTTATTCAACTCTACTAACTCTAGTGTGCTCATCATGTAAAATGCCTTCGATGTTGGTGTTGCCCCTGGTACCAACTCAATGGAAAACTCTACTTCTCTGTGAGGCGACAACTTTGAAATCTATGTTGGAAACACATCCTAAAATTGTTGCAAGATCGAGTACTTGGTCAATACCTTTACATCCTCAACATCCTTACATTTATCACTGAAAATATGCACTGCAAATAACACACACCCTTTTCCGTGGCTATGTTTTACCTGCATAGTTTTCACCATTCTAACTGATGATGCCTTCTTCTTACCCCACAAGATTCTTTGTTTTGCATTGCCATCCAAGCACTCAATGGCCTTGTCATAACAATCCACTTTGGTCCTATGAAGATACAACCAATCCATACCCAAAAACATACTATATGATCCCAACGAGAATACATTCAAATGTGCTAAGGTAGGCATGCCATTCGTCTTGAATGCACAATCTCTTACCCAGTGATACACTCTCTTCTTTGAACATGTAGCCAACTGCACTAACCAAGATTCTATATACACTTCTTTATTCAAACTACACTTATCCACTAGGTCACGAATAACATAACTATAATTAGATCCAGGGTCAATCAAAATAGAAACAACTTGATCACAGAGCTTATCGTCCATCTCGATAACAGTTACCTGATGATCTTCCTGCTTGTTATCCAACACTGCATAAATTCGTGGAATTCTCCACCTAACATCCCTAACTGTCTATGCTTCTTGTGCACTGTAAATCTGAGGCCTACTCTGATTTTGCAGAAAATCCCTCTTTTTATTCCCGTTACCACATGTCCAACACTGCAATCATCCTCTACCATCACCTTTATTATGCTGCCCTCCATGTCATGACCCATTAGAATTCTTGTAAGGTGCAACATTTTCTTTCTCATTTGTATCCTAATGCCTTGTTCTTTTGGTTTCCATTTACCTTTAGCTTTGTATTTCCCTTTCCAGCCCTACTACGATTGTCTTGCACTTTGACTACTCATAATAATGCATCAATTTCCTAATAACTTCATCAAGTGAAAAAGGTTCATCATACTCAATCTGATCTCTAAATGTTAATGGAAATCCACTGATAAATCTCTGAACTTTGGCCTTCTCATCCTTAAGATATGGTACATACCTCAATAACTCCAAGAACTTGGTCGTATACTCATCTTTCATCGATCCCATCTTTAGCTCGTAGAATTCCTTGGATTTACTATTGTAGTACCTCTCTGACAAGTACTTCTTCCTGAAAAGTCTCTTGAATTCATGTCAACTCAAGTCTTCTGTCCTGATGTCTCTAACTTGCTTCACATCTTCCCACCAGATGTCTGCTTTCCCTTTGAGGCTGAAGATAGCTATTATGGCCTTCATATTCTCTATGTATTCATGCAAGTCAAAGAATTTTTGCATCCCATGTAACCATGCCTCTGCACCTTTTGGTTTCTTCAAATCCCTATCAAAGGTAGGTGGCTTCACTTTCTTGAACTCATCTAGAAAATATCTCCTGTCACCCCTCCTGTAAGGATGATAAATATGATGTTCATAGTGCCTATCAGAACCAGAAATAGAATAAAACATGTGTCCATCACCTCTCTTATCTAGAGTATCCAACAACCATCCATCTCATATCGTATCATCCCTATCTGACCCGTGCCCACCATGAGACCTACTACCATATGCCCCATTAGTTTTGTCCTCCTACCCATGGTTGATCTGAAGTGTTAGGCCCCTATACTACTAGTGTAACCCCTTATTGTTATTAGTACAACCCCCTTATTATGTTTTTGTACCCATGCAGTCCCCATATTGTTACTATTGTGCCCCATAGAAGCCCACTGTTGTTATTATTGTGCCCTTACATTATTATTTTTCTGTCGGCTCTGATTATATTATGACCCCTTAGACTCCTATATATAGAAAGGAGGTCTTGTAATTTGTATCATCCAAGAATTGTTCATTTTTGTAAATTAAAGGAGGTTTCCCCCTCAAATAGGTTGAATTCTAAAGCGTTGATCTATCTTTTTTACCTTTTTGTGAGCTGGTTTCATAACATTTGTATGAGAGCTTTGGATTCTAGGGTTTCGCTGCTCCAAACATGTATTCGTGGAATTTTCACTATAACGTTTTCGCTACAAAGTTTTAGAAGCTACAAAAAAAACCCATTTGAGAAAAAATTAGTCTGAACCTTGCATCTAAATTTCAAATCTTTTCGCGCTACATTTTCGAAGATATGATCTGAGGAAGTTAGGGTTTTTTCAAGCTCTAGAATTTCCTCTAAAACAGGTCATCGCGGAATTTTCGCTATAACTCTTTCGCTACAAAGTTTCAGAAGATAAAAAAAAAACCCATTTGAGAGGAAACCGATCTAAACCTTGGCTCCAAATTTCAGATCCTATCTCGCTATATTTTAGGATATATAATCTGAGGAATTTAGGGTTTTTGCAGACCCTTGAATTACATTCCAAATAGGTCAACTTGGGAAAATCATCATAACTTTCACTCTGAGCATCAGATTGAATTTTCACAAGAATTTTCAGAAAGAGGACAGGCTGTAGTTTCCTTTGTATATTTTTTAGATCCAAAGGTCAAAACAATGATACATGGCACTTCATACAAGTTAACTCTTCTGAAAAGGTATATAATCAGGCCATCTTGGGAGATTGTGCATAACTCTTTCTTGGAGAATCTAATTTTGATCAGACCAGTGAAATTGGAAAGAGGACGTAGAGGGCTACTACAGGTCACGATTTTAGAACTGGGAGATCCAAAATTACAGAGGTACGTCAGATTCAATATCAAGCTCCTACAAGTGAAAAAAGGTGTGTATTTTTAAATTGTTGCATAAGCTTGGTTTGAAAAATTAGTTTGTAAGGATTCAAAGGGCATAGTGAAGCATTATTATTAGTAATTGATGCCCCGAAGAAAGAAAATGGAAACACTTAATAAGCAACCTGAAAGCTCTAGCATGACTCATAAAGAAGAGGAAGAAATGCAACATGATATATCAATATTACGAAACCAAGTGCAACAAATTTCACTTGCACAAAAGGTAACATAAAATAAGATGGATGGTTTAAAGAAAGACGTAGAAGCTAAGATGGATGGTTTAAAGAAAGGCGTAGAAGCTAAGATGAATGACTTGGAAGCTAAGATGGACAGCATGGAAGCTAAGATGGATGGCATGGACGCTAAGATGAATGGCATGGATGATAAGATGGAAGAATTGAAGATAAATTTGAATAAGTTGCTACAAGAAATGGTCACTAATGGTGAAAGGGTAGTAAAGGAAACTCATGATGAGAACAAAATAAATGTTAATCATGATTTCATAGACTCTAATGTTGGATTGAAGACCCACCATGTTCCAAAAATTGATATGAGGAAGTTTGATGGCAAGGATCCCGGAACATGGATACTACAGATGGAGCAATTTTTCGATCTCCATAATGTGCAAAACACAAAAAAGGTACGTATTGCAACTTTATATTTGGAACCAAATCAGTTTGTATGGTATCGATGGCTTTGCTCTCGTAAACAAATTGTCACTTGGGCAATCTTTATTGAAGAAATGATAGCACATTATGAGGATACAAAAAGTAACACCTTTTTTAGCCAATTGATAAATCTCAAACAAAAGGGTTCTATTAGCACCCCAAGAAACTCTCCTAGGTTGTATATAAGAGATGCTCGGGAACATTACAAACTCAACAAAAATGTTGGAAATAGGGGGATGAATGGAAGGAATGATGCATATTCAAGCTAGATAACCACTTCTACTATGCTTAACCCCAGACATGGGTGAACACCCACAGACTACAAGGCTTTAGACCACCAATTACTCATAGTTTAAGGAATAGGTGAACATGGAGAATACTGAACACACTAGCAGATGCACAAGACCATGCGATGGCCGGCTACAACCAGTTAAAAGGTCTATAAATCTATTTCCTAATGCACAGATAGGATGACAACTCTCTGGCACCAAGAAAACAAAAACCTGCATACACCTTCATTAATACATACTAGATTCTAACACATAGGTGGGATGACAGCCTCTCTAATGCTAAACATCAAGAGCATATGAAAAAAAGCATAACAGGCACAACCTGGAACAAAGAAGAAGTGGAAAGTGAGCAATTAACATCAAAAGAAGCTTGCATTAGCTGAAAATGAAGACCAGACGCTACAGGCATCACAGTGGTTACAGTCTCCAGAAGTTGAACTTTACATTAGAATAACATCCATCAACTGTCATTGCATCTTGTTTCTGGGTATATATGGAGGTTGATTACAAAAATATCTGCTATCCTATGTGTGGAGGGGTCATAATGGACCGCCAACCACATTAACTTTTTGATATGGGTCTCTGATACAATCTGCTGCTTCCATGAATGAATTTTGACCTTCTCTGGTACTTTGTTGTCCTTCTCAAACAGGTGGAATGTCATATGGAAAAATTTCCATAACTGGTAAATGTGTTTATCTTCTCAAGGCTGTCCTGCTCGTCCTTCGGATGTACAATGCGCTGAATGCAGTAGTTGAAGCTTAACTGCACAGAGCTGGTAGATGATTGCCTTCATCCCTTGGAAGCATGGTATAGGCCAAACACATGAAAACTGCATGAAAAATGAACGAATGGCTGGGAATGAATGTTAGCCATTGGATGGAACTTGACGGATGGCTGAGATCTCATGGCGGGAGGTGATGGGAAGACGGGGGTGGAGCGACTACTAGCCGTTGGATCAGATATATGGACGGCTAAGATCAGTTGATGGAGGATATCAGAAGATAGGGGAGCAGGGAGATCGCGGGCTGTTGGATCTCGGGCGAGGAGACCCAACGGTTGACGGGTGCGGAAGATGCGGGGAAGATAACGCACGGGGATCGTACGGGACAGCGGTAAGCGGTTTCCCCGCACCGCTTATCAGAGGTGGGTGGTATACGTACATAGCCGAGCGATCGCAATAGGAGGTTGACATGTGGACGATGGGATAGGCAGAAAACCGCCGCGATCACGAGTTAACGCGCGGGCAGGTTTCAGTGGCGGGAGGTGCGACTGTCGTCGGATCATGCGGCAATCGATCGGACGACGGAGGTTTAAACGCACAAGTTTATCGATTGATGTGACAGGGGAGGGCCTCGCCAGTAGCGCTTTTTCGTATGCGCGCGGTTATATGACCACGGACTCATGGGTTTAACTATGCGCCCGGGACCCAAGAAAAAGGATTTATACGGGGTTTATGGAGAAATTTAGAGGAAAACAGAGGTATGGGGAGTTATGAGAACATGAGCAGAGTGAAGGGGAAAGGGCGGGTTGGCCACTGCAAATCCTATTTTTATCATAGAAAACCCGATCAGGCATGCATTTTGACCTTTAAATATTGAAATTAATAGCAGAGCTAACAGGTTCAATGATGGAGCACATTGAGGACTTCCAAAAATTGAACATAAGGGTAAAATATATTCCAGAGGAGCATAGGATTGATGTGTTCATAGGGACTTTAAAGGATAATATCCAACATGAGGTTTGCCTTTGGGAACTTGATTCATTGGAGAAGGCATTCGGGTTAGCAAGAAAAATGGAAAGCAAAATTATGGCAACTAGGAAGCCTACCACTCACAACTAAAAGATGGAAGTGTTGCTGCCCTTAGCCTTCCACAACCTACAAGGTTGAGACCACAACAATTCTAAGAAAAAAGAGCAAAAGGGCTTTGTTATAGTTGTGATAGCAAATACACTAAAGGTCATAAGTGTGCTGAGAAGAAATTATTCTACATATATTTTGTAGAGGAGGAAGAAAATGAACAAGAAATGTCAAAAGAAGAGGATATGCTCTAGGAACAAACCCTAGATAAAGAAGAAATGAATCCGACCATATATTGTAGTGCATTGGTTGGAATTACCACTCCTCAAACTATCAAGATAGAAGGACATATCAAGAAGAAAAAGGTAATAGTGTTGATTGATTTGGGTAGTACCCATAATTTTATTCATTGTAAGATAGCAAAGGAATTGAATTGCTTCCTATATCCAGCACCAGAGTGTCAAGTGATGGTTGCAAGTGGAGGAACCATAAATTGCTCTGGAAAGTGCCATAATATCAAGTTATCCATGGGATAATATGTATTGAATAGCTCAATGCTTTCCATTCCAATGGGTGGTGCTGATGTTGTACTAGGAGTCCAATGGCTACAATCCTAGAGTGCAATAGCTTTTAATTTTCATGAACTTTTCATGAAATTTTCTACGGAAGGAAAGGAAGTTGAATTAAGGGGTATTGCAGGGAAATCAGGAAAGATAATCAGCTTTAACAGTATGACAAAGCTTATAAAGAAGGAACAACGAGGTGTAATTGCACAATTATGTTCGCTAGAGGTTCCCACATCGAAATCATCTATTTCTCCAGGTCTCCAAAAAGTCTTGGACAATCATTCAAAGGTATTTGAGACACCCAAAGGTCTCCCACCTATTCATGATCATGATCATGCTATTCATTTTATTCCAGGAAATGTTCCTCCAAACATCAGGCCGTACAGATATTCCTATGCCCAAAAGAGTGAAATTGAACGTATGGTTGCATAAATGCTGGAGGCTGGTATAAGTCAACCTAGTCAAAGTTCTTTCTCTGCTCTAGTAGTATTATTTCACAAGAAGGATGGATCATGGGGCATGTGTCTAGATTATAGGGAGCTCAACAAGCTCACTATTAAAGATAAATTTCCCATTCCTGTCATTGATGAATTATTGGATGAATTGCATGGATCAATTTACTTCACCAAGTTGGATCTTCGTTCAGGATATCATAAAATCAGAATGAAGATTGAAGACATTCCAAAAATAGCATTTGGAACTCATGAGGGTCATTATGAATTTTTGGTCATGCCTTTTGGCCTTACTAATGCACCTTCTACATTTCAAGGTTTGATGAATTTCACTTTCAAACCCTTCCTTAGAAAATTTGTGTTAGTATTTTTTGATGATATACTAATCTACAACAAGTCTTGGAAGGATCATGTCCAACATGTTGACATGGTGATCAAACTATTGGAGGAGAAACAATTATATTCAAAATCTCCAAATGTTTCTTTGGAGTACAAGAGGTGGAATATCTGGGTCATATTGTATCTCATGAAGGTGTTAAGGTAGACCCTAGCAAAATTAAAACCATTAAGGAATGGAAAATCCCCACATCCATAAAGCATCTAGGTGGATTTCTCGGGTTAGCAGGGTATTTTCGCAAGTTTGTTAAGAATTATGGGAGAATAGTAGCACCTCTAACAACATTACTAAATAAAGATGCATTTTCATGGACTCCAGAAGTAACGAAGGCCTTTGAACATATTAAAGAGGCAATGTGCCAAGCATCAGTCTTAGCTACAACGGAATTCACAAAAACCTTTATAATGGAATGTGATGCCTCAAGAAATGGAATCGGTGCTATTTTAATGCAAGAAGAAAGACCCATTGCTTTTGAAAGTCATCCAATCAAAGGAAAGTATTTACACAAAGCTATTTATGAGAAGGAAATGTTGGCAATACTACATGCACTTAAGAAATGGCGACCCTACCTAATGGGAAGACACTTCAAGGTAAAAACAAATCATGATAGTCTTAAATACTTTTTAGAACAAAGATTATCTTCAGAAGAGTAGCAAAAATGGGTCACAAAGATGTTGGGTTATGACTTTGAAATTATCTACAAAAAAGGGAAGCAAAATTTAGTGGCAGATGCACTCTCAAGAAAGGATGAGGATGTGGAAGCATTTCTTTGTGCTATTTATGTCATCCAACCGGATTGGATAAACGAAGCAAGGGATGAATGGAAGAAGGAAGAAGAAGCGTGGCCACTCATTCAAAGGTTGCAGAAGATCCCAATTCAAACAATATTGCCAGAACTTGAAGAGGAAGGAAAAATCATGTTGGAACCTGGAGTAGTCACAGAAACAAGAACCCCACAGCTACGAAATCGATCAATTTCGGAGTATCTCATCAAGTGGAATAACTTACCCACTAAAGATTCCACATGGGAGGACAAGAATTTTATGTAGAAGCATCAAGAACTACTCAAGCTTTGAGGACAACAATTTTTGAAGGAGAGGGACATGTTAGGCCCCTATACTACTAGTGTAACCCCTTATTGTTATTAGTACAACCCCCTTATTATATTGTTGTACCCATGTAGTCCCCATATTGTTACTATTGTGCCCCACAGAAGCCCACTATTGTTATTATTGTGCCTTACATTATTATTTTTATTTCGGCTCTGATTATATTATGACCCCTTAGACTCCTATATATAGAAAGGAGGTCTTGTCATTTGTATCATCCAAGAATTGTTCATTTGTGTAATGTAAAGGAGGTTGCCCCCTTGAAGAGGCTGAATTCTAAAGCGTTGATCTATCTTTTTTATCTTTTTGTGAGCTGGTTTCATAACACGAATGTTCCCTATCTCTACAATTATGACAAACTTTGAAGAATGACTACATTAACTTCTACTTGTTTCCCCTGTTCTTGAATGATTCTTTCATTCTACTTTGCAACTCCTTATTTCCACCTTCAAACTTCTAAATGTGTTTGCTAAGTCAAAAGAATGCCCACCACCATGCTTCGTCTTTGACCCATACAGAGAATGTCATGAACTGTAGTCTACCATCTTGTTAGTCATCTTTGATCCCTTTCCTGCAAGTACACCATGTCACCTAAAACCAAAACATAACACAATCAACATGCCTCAATATAGTTCAGGGGAGGATATCTCGTCTGCAAGATCAACCAGATTAGCACAATACATGTATAATCATAATCACATCAGTTTTAACCATTATCCAATTATCAATGTCCGATCATACCAACCACATACCATGACCTCATGCATGAAAATTACAAACATATCAATGTATGCATAACAATATATAAGTATTGACATGCATAACCAATGCATAACCGACATACACTCATGATGACCACATCCAACAACACATCATCCACTTTCACATGGTGATACCATTGCAACTATGACCACCACCATGCATACACAACAATTACATAGACCTCAAGCATAGAGAACACATATATGAAATCGACATGAATGCATGATCAACACATCGCCCATCTAGTCCAAGGGGTGAACCGTACTTTGATACCACTCTGTAACACCCTCCTCCCACATTTATCCAAGCTAACCAGTCCACTGTGGTAAACATTCAACGAGAGGCAACTATGATGTGATTCAACTCCCCAAATACAGTTAAGGAAGTGGAACCGACAAAACACAACCAAACTGACCTTCCCCAGGAGCTACAAACCCTTCAGGAGGTAACCAACCCTTCCAAGTGTTTAACCCTCGAGACAACTTATCTTTTTACTATCCCGGAGCTTTAGTCGCTCCCATGATAAGGCATGCATGTGACCAAATCCTTCCAGTCATTCCCACATATAAGCATGCCAATGACTATGGAATTTTTCAGGCAGTTCTGAGCCAGTGACCCCGGATTTTGTGCCACTTTTCAGGGCCAGGACTCAGGCCACTACCTAGAACTTCATGAAAATTTCAGGAATGATAAATGACATTGAAACAAAGGTACTAAGGCAAAAACTTGAGTAAGGACTTGACCGGACCCCTACTATCCATGACAGGCATTTCATTAAGCATGTTACAAATATGCAATCTACAGGTCATGACAACAGATCTGAGCATAAGGGTCTCATACTTATATGAGATTCATAAAGAAGCATTGTTTCCATATCACAATAGCTGCATTATCATCTACTAGGTAATGTATTCATTGTACTTTCAATTACTAATAAAAAATGATGAAAGCCATACATCAAATTTGTCATAAAACATACTCATAAACAACATATAACCAATAGAAATAACAAGGATATAACAACCATAAGAATTACATATGAACCAATATATTTACACAGGAAATACCAAGTAGAAGGAGCTCTTATTAATGAATGCAAAATACAACCAAGTTTAGGACTTCCACAAACCACCCAACCATCGATTGGCTGAACCAAATGTTTATTTCAACCAATCACCCCCGTGCCATATTCCAAGCATGAATGTGGGACTCAAAACCAAACCAAACCAGGTTTCCTTAGGCTTTACTGCAATCCCCATCGGAGCACTAGGCCCTAAACAAGCATGGATGCCACTGGATTTCTCCACCTACACCATGAGGAATTTGCTTGTCTCCTAGTCTCTAGGATTTACCATATATCCCGCCATACAACGATTAAGGATTCCTAGGCCTAATCAAGACTCCACCCTCCAGACTTTATCGTATATCCTGCCATTCACTAGTAAAGGATTCCTAGGCCTGATCAAGGGCACACACCTATAGGATTTACCGTATATCCCGCCATTCACCGTCGAGGATTCCTAGTCCTTGTGTTGTTTCTTTCAGAGACCACCTCACCCAGTTTCGAAACCATATGGCAATCTAGATCAACCAAATACAAGAGAATCCACAACACCATGGCTATCTGGAAATGGCAAGGAAAGGCTAAAGAACACTGCCACACCTGAAAAAACTCATGCCAAAGACAACAAGAGAACCAAATACTCACATGCATGTACCATGCATGCCAAATCTAGCAAGGAAATCACACATGCAAACTGACACCTGCAAGTAATCCCATTGTGGCTACTTAATACTGCTCTTCCTTGCTTGATCTTTTATTCCCTTTGCCTTATTTTTCCTTCCTTTTCTTTCCTTAATCCAATGCTAGAGTGCTCCAAGAATGCTCTAAGTGTCCAAGAATGAGTGAGAGAGAGAATAGAGAGCTCCAAAACTGAACTGACAAAAAAATACCAACTCATCCTTAGAAGCCTTTTTATTAATGAGGCCTATATTTTCTTCAATTTTCCATTATTTTCCTTCATTTTCCTCCTCACCTGCAACCTATTACCTTTCACCTTCCTTTTCTCTTAATTTCCATTATTTTCATAAATAAAATGGCAATTAATTCCACTTTGCCTTTCCAAAGCCTTTTCCATTTCCTTTTCCAATTTACCTTAGCCATAATAAACTAAATGAACACCCACACTATGATGTTTTTGCCAACACTTAGTTTGGGATATGTGTTCCATGACCTTAGTTATTATTTTTCCTTTATTAACTTTATTACATCAAATTTTGACCAGGGTTGTTACATGGCATTTAATTATGAAAATAAAGTAAAATAGGAGAAAATGAAGGTGAAAAGACACAAAATTGAGGAAAAATGAAGGAAAATGAAGAAAGAAAAAGGGAGTTCAATAATAAAAAGGCTTCACAGAAACAGTTCACAACTTTTGGCGTAGCTTTTGTTAGTTCAGTTTTGGATCTCTCCTTTCATTCTCACATACTCTTGCTCACTTAGAGCATCCTTGCAGCATGCTTGGAGCACTCTAGCATTCACTAGGATTAGAGAAAGAATGCGAAGGAAAGCAAGGAAGCTCAAGGAGATTGTTGGATCAACAACTACAATTGGATTTCTTTGCAAGTAATAAGTTGCATGTGTGATTTCATTGCTGATTTTTGGATGCATGGTATATGCATGTGATTCTATGGTTATGTGTTGTCATAAGCATGGATATTTGCTTGGATCGATAGTGGTTTCAACATTGCCTTTCCATTTCTTGGATAACCATGGTGTTGTGGGTTTCCCACTTGTTTTTTTGATTGGTTCTTAGGTTCCCTATGGCTGTGGGTTGGAACAAACACTCTAGAAGCCCTGGAACAACTTGGGTTGAGTTATTAGTTCCTGCTTGCAAATTGTGACAAATGATCTGGAGCCTTGGTGGTTGAGTTACTAGTCCTTGGAGCCACGGGTGGAACAAATGCTCCAGAGCCTTGATTTAGTTGTGGTTTGAGTTAATAGTTCTTGAAGCCCTGGACAACTTGGGTAGAGACAGATCTGGTTGATGTTAGTGATTTCTGGATTGTACAGGTGAGATCAATGTGGTTGAGTGTTGAGGTGGTTTGGCCTTTGGAAGCCCTAATTGGTTTTGTCTTGGTTTATCCCATGAGATCCCACATTCATGCTTGGAACATGGTGTGAGTTTGATTGGATGAAAGAGATATTTGTTTTAGCCAATCTATGGTAGGGTGGTACCTGGAAGTCCCTGATTTGATTAGATTTTTCATATGTTAATAAGATTTATTTTCCTATTGTGATCGATGAGCACTTATACTAGTTTTCATGTTGACATTATGGCTGATTTGCCATGATTTATGCTTTGATTATTTGTTGGTTATATGATGTATCCTATCTATGGATCTTGACATGTTTTAATAAGTTATTGAATGGTTGATGAATGCATGGGCTAACAAGTGTTATTGCAACTTACTAGAGAGGGCATAGAGCGTTCTTGGTGATTCTCAAATGAAGACTATCAGTTCATGATCAGACATGCATTCATGATTTGTAGCTTTCATGTTCATCATATGTTTTGACAAAATGTCTATCATGGACTAGGCATGTCTAAGTCAAATTCTTCTTTGAGTTTTGATTGATTAGCATTATCATCACCTTTGAAAGCATTCAGGAAATTTACAGGCAATTTTGGGGAGTGGTTTGGAGGTTGGCCTGAAAAAGTGGCTCAGATCTCATGACCGCACCCTTTGGATTGGGAAATTTTGGTCATAACTGAATGGAAGAAGGCTCATGCGTGTGGTTATAGCCTTCTAACCACATTGAAGTTGTGTTGTGCATGCAGTTGGGGAGTTTCCCTTATGAAAAAAGCTCCGTCTCAGGGATTAACCATCTGGAGTGGTTTGCAGGCTCCTGAGTGGTTTGTAGTCCCTAAGGGATGTCTATTTGTTGTCAGTTTGTTGGTCCCACTTCTATAACTGGATCTTGGGTCATTTCATAGGGACACTTGTCTCATGTTTACCCTAAAAAAGCTTATAAAACTAGGTAAATGTGAGAGAGGGCATTATAAAACAACTCGTCTTCTCGCTAGAAATTGTATTACCAAATTCTAGTGAAAAAATACATATTGTCTATTACTTAGATTATGCCTTAATTTTTTTATATAATCTATGATTTTTTTAGAATTTAAATAATGTAATGTAAAGCTCATTTTGTAAAAAAAATTGAATTAAACAAAAGTATATTTTCACTTTTTGCTTATCTTACTTATTATTAAATAAACATTATTTTATTTAACACATTTTTATGGTGTGATTATAAACTACTTCAATTTAAAACTATCGAATAATTTTACCTTTGAATTTTTTAAAGCTAAAATGCATGCTATTAATATATGTGAAAGTAAATTAAAGGATAGTAAAAATAATGGAGCATAATGAATTTTTCTCTTTAAGGGTTAAAGGGTAAGCGTCGAAATTTTACCACTTTCTGCTTCCCTTCCACTTATTAGTCCCTGCCTCCGGCATAGCAGGGAATATAGCGTTCGATTGTGCGTTGACCAGGTATTAGTTGTCGTTGACCACATTGTTCAGCAAAATTTAAGCTAAGGTTTGGGCATTTCAATTTTTTGCAAATAAATTTTAACCAAACTTTTCACTTGCACCTCTTATTGGAAACCTCACTTGTTTTGAGGCACATTACGATGGACATGGCTATTTTATCCAAAGTCTGATTGCAGAAATGTTGGGACACTGCTTTTATCCAAAGTTTGTTTTTTGTGACCAAATATTGGGACAAATGATTTTATCCCAAGTTTTTTTCCACCTACAACAACTATGCATGTAGATTGCCACGGTTGTCGACCAAGAAGCCTGAAGCCCACCACTTGTAGTGCATGTACATTGCCGCGACCTGTAGTGCATGTACATTGCCACCGTTATTTGGACTACATTTCCATCGTTATTTGGACTATAATGCTCTATTGTGTTCTTGGTCAGATTACAAAAAGAAATGGTAGTTGGTAGCTTGGTTACCTGGTAATCCATTGAAGTAGCTAAAACGCCATAGATTACAAAAAGGTTCGATTACAAAAAGAAAGGGTAGTTGGTAGCTTGGTTACCTGGTAATCCATTGAAGTAGCTAAAACACTCGCTTACAATGCCTTGGGTTCACCCATATTCTTCTGGTAACTCATGGTGCCTTAGGGAAGCACATCGATATTGTGAGGATGTGCAAGTAGCGTACCAGGTTTGAGCGTGCAACCTAAATAGATTATTATTTTCTTCCAATAGATTATTATTGTCTTCCAAATAGATTAGCAGAGCAGGGTTGTAAGTTTTGTACTTACCTCTTGGTTGAGTGCTCTAACTGGGCTTAGTTGCAAACTTGCAGGCTTTTGTTGCAAAGAAATATCCAGCTCAACTTTCACTTACCACCTTAATCTGCTTTCTGGGAACCTTGCAGTCGGCTGCATTGACTCTTGTTATTGAACACAAGCCTTCTGTATGGGCTATAGGATGGGACATGAACCTTCTAACTGTTGTTTACTCTGTATGTCTTCCATCTGCATGTGAACTAAGTAGTTTCATGATTTGATTTACAGACAAATGCAAGACTTCTGGAATACTAATAATTTGATTGCAAATTTACCATAAGCAGGGAGTTGTCGCCTCTGGAATTGCATATTATGTACAAGGTCTATGCATGGAATTAAAAGGACCTGTATTTGCCACAGCATTTAGTCCACTCATGATGATAATAGTGGCAGTCATGGGCTCCATTATTCTTGTTGAGACCATCTACCTGGGGAGGTGAACTGCCACACTGATAATTAGAGTATAGATTTAGGAAACTGATTATTTATTGGATGCATGAATATGGCCATGCAAGTAATATTGATTTATAACCTTCTTATGCAGTGTGTTGGGAGCAATTCTGATCGTCGTCAGCTGTCTCCTAGCCTTGGGTGAACCCGACACATCGATTTCTCCATTTCACATTTATAGGGCTCGCTCGATTGATAGGGCTTGGTCGGAAGAAGCTATGTCGTTACGGGGAGAAATGCTGCTAATTCTGTCTTTGAATTCCCTATTAGTCTTTAGTTTACTGAACTAATCTGCGTAACGGTGGGTTTAGAGACCCATGCCCTCTTCCCTCTTCAGCAGCCCCCGGGCACAAATCGGACACAGAAGAACTGCTGACTATCGTTCGAAATGCTTCTTAGTCTCACCACGGTAGGGGGATACCTTCGAACAGGTACCTGAGGAATGAGGACATCGGTAACGATGAATTGAGTAACAGAAGTAGGGACGGGATGCGAGGGTACGAGTGGATCTCATCTAATTTCTTGGATTTCATTTGATTTCCAATTTCGATAAAGAAACAGTATTTTCTTGCTGTTGAACCTAAACCTTGAGGGCGCAAGTTTTCAGCCCCTTGAGGGTACGCTTCCACTCCTCGAAGGAGCTCCAGCACTCCAGGATAGGCTTTTCTTGAAAATCCTGAAATTCCCTGGCCTTGCCCCTCCGTCTGATGACACCTTGCTACAGTTTGGCTCGAGGGTGGCTCCAATCTTTGGCCGGTATTTTCCTTCATAGATGGCTCTCATCGATCTTCCTGCTTGTTGAAAGGTTGGTTAGCTAGGAGGTAGACACATTGGACATGCAAAAGAGATAGAGGTAAAGACGTTGGGTATGAAAGAAGGACGAGAGGCAGGCAGGTGGTAAAATTGTGGGCCCACGGGATTTTACGTGTTTGAAATATATTTTTGTATTATACATTTTTTTGCATGTGTTACAGGTGTCTTTTTTATTACTAGGTCGGAGAGAAATATCCAAGCAAGGATGGGAAGTTCAACAGTCAAGGATGCGCACGTACTCGTTGCCTCCCTTCGATATGCATATTCTGCAACTCCCACCAAACTTAAGGTAATACTAAATTCTTTTATTTAGATTTTTCCTGGTATCCTTTGTGAATTCTAAGAAAAACAGGATGGAGGGCTGTGTGTGTTAACAATAGCCCTTGTCATCTGACGGATGAAAGTCTATCTCATGCACTATTATTGATATGACATTGAAACGAGTACTGCAGATTATTGATCTGTATGTGGTTTACGCCATTCTCATGGCAGTTCTGCAGATGACACCCTCTGCTTCTATTGTGCTATTAAATTTTGTTATGACTCTTAATTTTTTTATATTGAAAGCAAATATGTAATGGGTAGCCCTTAAGACAATCTATCACTTTATAGCAAAAATACGTTTCAGAGATTTTCTGGATTTATGGCATTTCTGTAGAAGTGGGGCTTTTGTTGTTTCCATGTTACCCAGATGTCAGACATTTTCTGTGAAATCAACTGTTTGATATACCGGTGGACATTGTTTACAGAATTCATCCATGTTTATATTCTAAAGGAGAAGTAGCTATCAAAGAGGTATTTCTGCGGCTTTCCCCTTGGAATAATTAACAGTTATACAATTATTAGATTACCTCTGGGATGATATTTGTGGATCATCATTTTATGCAGTCATCGAAGCCCAGTACTACACCTGGATCAGGAAAGAAAATTGGCCAGCATGTTTGCAATACCTGCTCAACTTGAACAGTCTGAAGGTAACTCCCAATTCAACCTTGTGAAACATTCATGATTGAAAGTGTAAAATTCAACTCAAAGAACTGGAGTTTCTCAACCCCGGCCAGGACTACCGCTACGACAGTGGCTCCCTTGTTAATATACCTTTAGGAGCCTTTTAATGACTTCATCATGGCTCAAAAATAAGTCATTTTATCCAACCATTATTGTTGGTGGTGATTCAAAATAGTTATTTAATTGGTAATTGAGATTATGATGGTTTCTCTAAAGTGGTCTCCAAAGTTTGATCTAAAAGTCTATGACTATGTAATGATAGTTCTTCAAAGAATAATCTCAATGATCTTTTTGTTTTCTAGTATATTGAAGTCATTAATGATTACAAAGGGCACATGCGACTTGAGTACTTTATTGGTTGAGCACCTTCAAATGCTCATTAAGGTCTGGGTTAAGGAGGTAGGGGCTACATAATTATTGTTGTGTTAGTACTTGAACCTTAACCAAGGGCTTCTTCCTTTTCTTCTTCATCATTATGTTGTCATTTCCACTTGTAAATCATGTATGTTATAATACCGTTGTAGTATGTTTACCATGGCTCGAAGGTTTCTTCATTTAATAAGTTTCCAAGCTATGCCTTTAATGTGGATGGAGTTTCCTTGTTTGTCCATGCAATTTTGGTTTTTGCCTCAACAATTTCTTGGGATACTAAGATTGTTATGAACCAAATTTCTTAAATAATATAAAATAGAAACCAGAAGTAACTTTACATTTTTATAAAGATAAAAAGTTAATAAACAAAAAGCCACTTTAAAGGAGATATCACCCTTTACAATATGTCAAATGTACAAGCGATGACACCTATACAGATGAATCTAAATCACCTTCAAGGGAAAAACCTCTTTTTACTATATGTTAAATGCACAAGCCAAAATTACAATATGTCAAATGAATAAGCCAAGATACATATACAAATGCATCTCCTTTATTATAAATATGAGATTTGTGAACATTATAACCTACCACCAAGTTGACCTAACCATAAATAATATGCTAATAATGAGTAAGGTTCAGGACCTTAACAAAGATTATTTATCTATCACGAGTATTTCCATATTTTAAACCCTATCCTAAATAGAGTGTGTGTTTGAATGACAACTTGTCCAAAGATTTCAAGGAATTTACACTAATCTAGGTAGGGGATGAGAGGATGAAGCAATGTGTATGATACATCAATTTTCATAACACCTGTTTTTTTGGTTGGAGTCCGAATGAATTTTTTTTAACTCTCCTCTCATAGTTAAAATTGATTTCACTAATTTGATGCAAGAGCATCATTAAAACTTTTATTTCCTATGTAATTTCCAGAAGTCTAAGTTAGTTTGAGTGAGTGGTGAGGTGTGTTTTAATAAATCCATTATTAGCCAAATGTAGCTTGCATTTATCGAGGTTGGGAGCTACCTATTAGGATTTTCTCTCTCTTTTTGTCAAATTAGATCCTAGTTTTGTGGATCTAAATAAGATATTGTTGTAACAAAAATTTATGGCCACATTAATAAATTGTAAGCTAGAGGGGTTGCACGAAGGCTCGACCTCTACATTTCATGCTTTTCATTTCTTTTGTTATGTATTATTTTCATTATTATGAAATACAAATATATATTGTTATAGATTTCCGGAAGGACACTGTGTAATATGTGTGATCTCTTCTCGAAATCTATAACAATATGAATCACTATGGAAATATCCAATCACTCACAAATATATATCGTTTTATTTCTAGTTGTTATTGAGGTGCTCTACAACCTAGTATGGGGTAGTAAAAACATAAACATGTAAATGTAATGTAATGTTTACATTTAACATTTTTAATCTAATGCCCACCCTATTTAAAAATCAATCTAATTATTATTATGTATAAACACAATATAAATTTAAAATATAAAGAGGTTTAGGAACACTCAAAAAAGACTTATGGTAAATAAATAAACTAGAGGTATGGTAAATAAATAAAACCTCTTTTTATATTTACTCCATAAACCTCTTTATATTTACGAAAACTCAAAAAAGAGGTTTTATTTAGGTGAAGCCTATGAACCAAATGCCATGGGACAATAATTATTAATACCATGGGCCAAATACCATATTTATAAAAGAGGTATGGTAAATAAATAAATATAAAATAGGTATAAAAAGGTATGGTAAATAAATAAAAATATATCAAATAAGATTAGAAATCAACATCTAATTATATACCAAGCTAGTGGGCCAAATACCATGGTAAATAAAAGAGATATGATAAATAAATAAAAATGAAATTAAACCACAGGTATGTTAAATAAATAAAATCTCCTTTTATATTTACTCCATAAACCTCTTTATACTTACTAACACTCAAAAAATAGGTTTTATTTAGGTGAAGCCTATGGGCCAAATACCATGGGCCAAATTATTATTAATACCATGCAAAAAAACATTATTAACCCTAATATTAATATTAAAATATTAATATTATTATAAATATAATATTCATATTAATATATTATAATATTAATATTATTAAATTTAATAACTTTGGATTAATACAATATTAAATTTGTTATATTATAATATATATTAATATATCATGATATATATTAACTCTAGATATATATGGGAGGGAAGAACAAAGATATAGAGTGATAGAGGTGGAGAGATAGGGGAGTGACAATTGAGAGATAGAGATAAACTAAACGAGAGGGGAGAGGAGGAATGAAGAGAGAGAGAGGGAGAGGAGTGAGAGAGGTAGAAAAGGGTAAGAGAGGGAGAGGGAGACACAAAGATGGAGGGGGGAGAGAGAGAAGGAGAGAGGGAGGGAGATAGTGAGAGGATTGGAGGGCAGAGAGAGAGAGAGATAGGGGAAGAGAGAGGAAGGTAGGAGAGAAAGGGAGAAAGAGGAAGGATGAGAGAGAGGAACTGCGAGACAGTAGGAAAGAGAGAGGGATAGAGAGATGGATTTGGAGGGGGAGAGAGGAAGGGAACAAGAAAGACATAAAGAGTGAGAAGTGGAGAGAGATGGAGTGACAAGGGAGAGATAGAGAGAGAGAGTGTATGTTTAGGGGTGAGATAAAGAGACAAAGAAGGAGATAGGGAGTGATATAGTAACATAGTTGGAGAGAGAAAGAGAGATGGGGGAAGAGAGAGGATTGGAAATAAAAGAGAGAGAGAGAGAGAGAGAGAGGATTGGAGGGCAAAGAGAGAGAGAGAGTGATGGGGGAAGAGAGAGGGAGGTAGGACAGAAAGGGAGAGAGAGGAAGAACGAGTGATAGGACTTGAGAGAGAGGAGGAGAGTGATGGGGGAAGAGAGAGAGAGAGAGGGAGACATGGAGGAAGAGTGAGGGAGGTAGGAGAGAAAGGGAGAGAGACAAATTACAAGAGAGTAGACTTGAGAGAGAGGAGGAGAGAGGGAGGGAGAGAGGCGGAGAGAGGGAGGGATAGGGAGATGGAGTTGGAGGTGGAGAGAGGGAGGGAAGAAGAAATACATCAAGAGTGAGAAGTGGAGAGAGAGAGGGAGTGACAAGGGAGAGATGGAGAGATAGATAGATTCGAGAAAGAGAGTGTATGTTTTGGGGGTAATATAGAGAGACAAAGGGAGATAGATAAATAGATGGAAAGTGAAGAGAGGGAAGATTAGAGAGATGGAGAGAGGGAGGGAGGGACAGAGAGATTGATAGATATGGAGTGAGAGAGCGTGTGTGTTTGGGGGGTTGATATAGAGAGACAAAGAAGGAGATATGCAAGGAGATACAGATATAGATGAAGGGGAGAGGGAGGGAAGAATATTTATTGCACTAGATGCATTGATTTCTGTGTAGATGGTGATTTCTAATCCTATTTGATTGCTTGGGGTAGATGCATTGATTTTAGTGTAGATTTTGATTTTTAATGATATTTGATTGCTTCCACTAGATGCATTGATTTCAATGTAGATGATTTCTAATCCTATTTGATTGCTTGCACTAAATGCATTGATTTCAGTGTAGATGATGAGTTCTAATCCTATATGGTTGCTTGCACTAGATGCATTGATTTCAATGTAGATATTGATTTCTAATAATATTTGATTGCTTCCACTAGATGCATTTATTTCGATGTAGACGATTTATAATCCTATTTGATTACTTGAACTGAATGCATTGATTTCAGTGTAGATGGTGATTTCTAATCCTATTTGATTGCTTGCACTAGATGCATTGATTTCAATGTTATAGTAATTCAACCTATTAATATTGGAGAGAAAGAGAGACAAGGTATGCTGTTCACTACAATAGCTCGAGCTAAAGATTTAAATGGTTTAGATTTAACTTGTCCTTTTCATATAATCGATATGAAAATATGACAATCGATATGAAAAGATGACAAAAGTAACACTTGTGACAATAAAAATAGTAGAAGAAAATAATTTGAGATTAATCACAATGAAGATTATTTGTAATTGACTATATTCTTATTATTCACATTTTCTATCATTCAACACTAATACATTGTCACTTTACATTCAAAATTTTTATTTCATCATTTCTCATCATTAAAGTTATTAACAATATTTATCATCTCAACAAACTAAACTGAGGTAACTAAGCAATTTTAAAATTAAAATGACCAGATTAATCTGAGACATGTTCAACATCTTTAAAATGATTATATTAATATGAGATGAATTTACATATTATTGATAAAATTAATCATATGTTCATTAGATTTCCCCTGGCTATACACGATTGAAACCAACCTAGATCCATCTTAACTCTGGATCTATCAAGCGTCAAGGGATCAAATCTCTCGAGGTGCAAACCTTTCCTCAAGTTTTTCACTCAAAAAAGAGGTTTGCACCTCGAGAGATCTGATCCCTCTCGGTGTTTGATAGATCCGGAGTTAAGATGGATCTAGGCTAGTATAATAGAGTATCAATATAGAATATTACTGGATTGGATCACAACACTAGACAAAGTTTGGATGTCCAATTTTTTTATTTTTATGATAATTTGTTACGCCTCCCCAACTCGAGAATAATCATGATGGGGGGGAGATTGACCATTATCAATTAGTTAATTTGCAGTTTTATTTTGTCGAGCTGAGGACCATGTCACTGTTAGGACAACATTACCACCAATGAGGGTAAGGTCTAGGCTCGTCTACATAATTGATTTATAGTTACAAATCTAAGGTCATGCTTCTCACTGGGCGTTGATGATTTGGTGAAGGTCTATTGTGATCATTACAACCATCCATGAGAGTCATTGTGGTATGATACTCTATTCACCTCTACGAGCGAGGAGCACCAAGGGTAGCATTGTAACATGGTATTTTTTTTTAGGATTGTGGATGCCATTGTGGAAATCACACATACATTGAGCAAGGGGACCATTAAATTATGGTGGAGTTGCACTGGCACATGGAATAGTTTTAAAATAAAATTGTGTCGTTGTCGAGGCCAAAATCATGTAAGGGAGATCAAACTATGGTTACATATTCACCAATACTTCACTTTAGGGTGTGTATACGACGTTGGCCTTGAATCATCCTTAGGCAAAAAATCATCGAATTGATCAAGATTCGACAACATATGTATGGTGGTGGAGCCAATAATAACCTATACACAATGTTCATGCCTGTTTACATACATACACGATTGGGCCACGTCATAATTTCAAGCCGGTAATAAGCGGGTAATGGTGAACCAATCACTAATTATGCACCTACGTATAAAGGTTTTTTTATGTTTTTAAAGCTAGTGACTGAGAGGTATAACATTTGATGCTTTGCTTGTTTAAAATTTTGGTTGTCGATATATACATATATACATTGTTAAGGAAAGGGTTGTGTTGTTTAAGGATTGGAAAAAAAATCAAATTTTTCTTGGCATCAATTGGTATCAGAGTGGTAAGCTCTCTAGAAGAGGAAAAGAAAGCTTGATTTAATTGATTGAAATTTATTCATGTGACTATTTTGTTGGTCAATTATGGCATTCAAAGTTGGAAGAGGTAGAGGTCGACCAGTTGCAAATGTGGAGCTAAGGGACGAGGTGAGAACTCTTCGTGAAGGCTGGAAGTCATGAAGGCTACCAGACATCATGATCATACATGGGATAAAAATGATGATGAAGAACTTCCAGAGATGGAAGAAGAAACAATAATAGAACCCCTAGAGCTCATATTTTTAAAGTCAGTTTTTGATCCAGGTTTTGGGTCAAAGGCAGAAGTACCTACATACAGTGGAAGTTTGGATCTAGAAGAATTGGTGGACTAGATAAATGCTTTGAACAAGCATTTTGAATATGCAAAGATACCAAAAGACAAGAAAGTCAAGTTTGTTGTCACAAAGCTAAGAGGGCATGCAGATTTATGGTGGGATAGAGTGCAAGAAGAAAGGACCTTGAAGAACAAAGACAAGATCAAGCGTTGGAGCAGGATGACTGCTAAATTAAAAGGTAAATTTCTTCCCAAGGATTATCAGTTAATTTTATTTGAAAATATGCAGAATCTTAAGCAAAGGACAATGGCTATTAGGGAATATATGGAGGAATTTTACAATGTAAACATTAGGTCAGGGTATATAGAAGATACACCTGAGAGAGTTTCCAGGTACATCAATGGGTTGAGATTTGATATTAAGGATGAATTAAGTTTAATGTCGTTGATATTAATTGAAGAAGCATATCAAGATACATTAAAGGTTGAGTAGAAGTTAATGAGGAAGCAAAGTCAGAGGACAAGAACAAGAAGTGTTGTAACAAAAGAGTAGAGAGAAAAGGGAGAAGTTGGCAGTTCAAACCAACAACCACAACCAGATAAGACTAGTGATGCTAGAGGGAGAAAGCCTTCTTCAAGAGGACGAGGCAAAGGTAGAGATCATGTGAGATGCTTCAATTGTGGACAGTTGAGGCATTATTCATATGAATGTCTAGAGAGATTTAGAAAATGAAAAGGGGTGCAATTTACACAAAATGAGCTAGAACCTGAACCTCCAAAGGTAGTGGATGAATGTGTTAACTTGCGAGAAGAGGGAGAGTGTTGGGTCCCTATAATACTAGTGATTACCCCATTACTATTGTAGTTATACCCCTTATTTATATTGTTGTGCCCCTATTACCCCCATATTGTTATTTCTGTGCCCCATAGAATCCCTCTATTGTTATTTTTGTGGCTTTATATTATTATTGTTAGGTCGGCTAGATTATATTGTGACTCCTTATACTCCTATATATAGAAAGGAGGTTTTGTCATTTGTATCATTGAATAATTGTTCATTTATGTAATGTAAAGGAGGTTGCCCCCTCGAAGAGGCTGAATTCTAAGGCGTTGATCTATCTTTTCTATCTTTTCTTGAGCTAGTTTCATAACATTTGGTATCAGAGCTTTGGATTCTAGGGTTTCGCTGCTCCAAACAGGTCATCGTGAAATTTTCGCTATAACTTTTTTTCTGTGACCTTTCAGAAGTCGCAAAAAAACCCATTTGAGAAGAAATCACGTTGAACCTTGGATCCTAATTTTAGAGCTTTTCGCGTGATATTTGCGGAGATATGATCTGAGGAAGTTGGTCTTTTTGCAGACTCCTGAATTACATTCAAAACAGGTGACCTGGGAAAAATCGTCATAACTTTCTCTCTGGGAATCAGATTGAAATTTCGTAAGAAGGTACAAAAAGAGGACGGACTGTAGTTTCTTGTATATCTTTTTAGAACCAAAGATCAAAAATTGTACATGTGGCACTTCATACAAGTTTGCTCTTCTGGAAAGGTCTATAATCAGGTCATCTTGGGAGATTGTGCATAACTCTTTCTTGGAGAATCCAATTTGGATCAGACTGGTGGCATTGGAAAGAGGACACAGAGAGCTACTACAGGTCAAAAATTCAGAACTAGATGATTGGAAAGTACAGAGATACATCAGAGGCAATATCAAGCTCCTACAAAGTGAAAAAAGGTGTGTAGATTTTTTTTAAATTTTTGCTTAAGCTTGGTTTGAAAATTTATTTTGAAGGAATTCAAAGGGCATAGTAGAGCATTATTATCGGTAACTGATACCCCGAGGAAAGAAAATGCAAACACCTAGTAAGGAACCTGAAAGCTCTAGCATGACTCATGAAGAAGAGGAAGAAATGCTACATGATATATCAAAATTACAAGAACAAGTGCAACAAATGTCACGCTCACAAAAGTTAACAGAAGCTAAGATAAATGGTGTGGAAGCTAAGATGAATGGCATGGAAGCTAAGATGAATGGCATGGAAGCTAAGATGGACAGTTCGAAGATATATTTGAACACAAATTTGAAGACAGGTATGGCAGATTTGAAGACAGGTATGGCAGATTTGAAGACAGATTTGACAAATTTTCTACAAGAAATACTTACTAATGGTGAAAAGGTAGTAAAGGAAACTCATGATGAGAACAAAAGAAATGTTAATCATGATTCCATAGACGCTAATGTTGGATCGAAGAATCACCATATTCCAAAAATCGATATGAGGAAGTTTGATGGCAAGGATCCCGCCACATGGATATTACAGATGGAGCAATTCTTCGATCTCAATAATGTGCAAAACGCACAAAAGGTACGTATGGCAACTGTATATTTGGAACCAAATCAGTTTGTATGGTATCAATGGCTTTGTTCTCGTAAACAATTTATCACTTGGGCAATTTTTACGGAAGAATTGATAGCACATTATGAGGATACAAAAAGCAACACTTTTTTTAGCCAATTGATAAGTCTCAAACAAAAGGGTTCAATAATGGAGCACATTGAGGAGTTCCAAAAATTGAACATAAGGGTAAAAGATATTCCAGAGGAGCATAGGATTGATGTGTTCATAGGGTCTTTAAAGGATAATATCCAACATGATGTTCGCCTTTGGGAACCTGATTCATTAGAGAAGGCATTCAGGTTAGCAAGAAAAATGGAAAGCAAAATTATGGCAACTAGGAAGCATACCATTCACAACTATAAAGACGGAAGTGTTGTTGCCCCTAGTCTTCCACAACCTACAAGGTTGACACCACAACAATTGGAAGAAAAAAGAGCAAAAGGGCTTTGTTACAATTGTGATAGCAAATACACAAAAGGTCATAAGTGTGCTGAGAAGAAATTATTCTACATAGATTGTGAAGAGGAAGAAGAAAAGGAGCAAGAAAGGTCAAAAGAAGAGGATATACTCCAGGAACAAAGCCTAGATGAAGAACAAATAAATCCGACCATATCTTGTAATGCATTGGCGGGAATTACCACTCCTCAAACCATCAAGATAGAAGGACAAATCAAGAAGAAAAAGGTAATAGTGTTGATTGATTCAGGAAGCACCCACAATTTTATTCATTGTAGGGTAGCAAAAGAATTGAATTGCTTCCTATATCCAGCACCAGAGTGTCAAGTGATGATTGCAAATGGAGGAACAATAAATTGCTCTGGAAAGTGCCATAATATCAAGCTATCCATGGGAGAATATGTATTGACTAGCCCAATGCTTTCCATTCCAATGGGAGGTGCTGATGTTGTACTAGGAGTCCAATGGCTACAATCCTTGGGTACAATAGCTTTTAATTTTCAAGAACTTTTCATCAAATTTTCTACAGAAGGAAAGGAAGTTGAATTAAGGGGTATTGCAGGGAAACCAGGAAAGATAATCAGCTCTAATGGCATGACAAAGCTTCTAAAAAAGGAGCAAAGAGGTGTAATTGCACAATTATGTTCGCTAGATGTTTCCACATTGGAATCATCTATTTCTCCAGATCTCCAAAAAGTCCTGGACAATCATTCCAAGGTATTTGAGACTCCCAAAGGTCTCCCACCTATGCGTGATCATGATCATGCTATTCATCTGATTCCAGGAAGTGTTCCTCCAAACATCAGGCCGTACAGATATCCCTATGTCCAAAAAAGTGAAATTGAACGTATGGTTGCAGAAATGCTAGAGGCTGGTATAATTCAACCGAGTCAAAGTTCTTTCTCAGCTCCAGTAGTATTGGTGCACAAGAAGGATGGATCATGGCGCATGTGTCCGGATTATAGGGAGCTCAACAAGCTCACTATTAAAGATAAGTTCCCCATTCCTGTCATTGATGAATTACTGGATGAATTGCATGGATCAATTTACTTCACCAAGTTGGATCTTCGTTCGGGATATCATCAAATCAGAATGAAGATTGAAGACATTCCGAAAATGGCATTTAGAACTCATGAGGGTCATTATGAATTTTTGGTCATGCCTTTTGGCCTTACCAATGCACCTTCAACATTTCAAGGTTTGATGAATTCAATTTTCAAACCATTCCTTAGAAAATTTGTGTTAGTATTTTTTGATGATATACTAATCTACATCAAGTCTTGGAAGGATCATGTTGAACATGTTGACAGGGTGCTACAACTATTGGAGGAGAAACAATTATATGCAAAAAGATCCAAATGTTTCTTTGGAGTCCAGGAGGTGGAATATTTGGGTCATATTGTATCTCATGAAGGAGTTAAGGTAGACCCTAGCAAAATTAAAGCCATTAAGGAATGGAAAATCCCCACATCCATAAAGCATCTGCGAGGATTTCTTGGGTTGACAGGGTATTATCGCAAGTTTGTTAAGAATTATGGGAGAATAGCAGCACCTCTAACAACATTATTGAAGAAAGATTCATTTTCATGGACTCCGGAAGCAACAAAGGCCTTTGAACATCTTAAAGAGGCAATGTGCCAAGCACCGTCTTAGCTACACCGGACTTCACAAAAACCTTTATTGTGGAATGTGATGCTTCAGGAAATGGAATTGGTGCTGTTCTAATGCAAGATGAAAGACCCTTTGCTTTTGAAAGTCGTCCAATCAAGGGAAAGTTTTAAAGCAAAGCTATTTATGAGAAGGAAATGTTGGCAATACTCCATGCACTTAAGAAATGGCGACCCTACCTAATGGGAAGACACTTCAAGGTAAAAACGGATCATGATAGCCTTAAATACTTTTTAGAACAAAGATTATCCTCTGAAGAGCAACAAAAGTGGGTCACAAAGATGTTGGGTTATGACTTTGAAATCATCTACAAAAAAGGGAAGCAAAATGTGGTGGCAGATGCACTCTCAAGAAAGGATGAGGATGTGGAAGCATTGTTGTGTGCCATTTCTATTATCCAACCAGATTGGATAAACGAAGCAAGGGAGGAATGGAAGAATGACGAAGAAGTGTGGGCACTTATTCGAAAGCTACAACAAAATTCCAGTACTTCTGATACATTTAGCTGGAAAAATGATTCGTTATGGTACAAAGATCGCTTATACCTCTGTAAGAATTCCCAGCTAAAACAAAAGATTCTTATGGAATTGCACACTTCTCCCTTAGGAGGGCACTCAGGATTTTTAAAAACTTACCACAGGGTTAAGAAGGAATTTTTTTGGGATGGCCTTAAATCAGATATTCAAAAGTTTGTGGCGGAATGTTTGGTTTGCCAACAAAATAAAGTTGAAACAATTAAGACACCGGGTCTATTACAACCTTTATCCATTCCAAGCCAACGTTGGGAGGAGGTTTCAATGGATTTTATCACAGGTTTACCCAAGTCTGAGGGAAAGAGTGTCATCATGGTGGTAGTTGACAGACTTACCAAGTATGCACACTTTTGTGCATTATCACATCCATTTAAAGCCAGTACAGTTTCTACTGCATTTATGGAAACAGTTCAAAAGCTACATGGAAACCCAAAGATTATTGTAAGTGACAGAGATCCCATTTTCACTGGAAATTTTTGGACAGAATTATTTTCTTGTCTTGGTACTCAGTTAGCTCATAGCTCATCTTATCATCCTCAATCTGATGGGAAAACTGAGATAGTAAACAAATGTTTGGAAGGATATCTTCGTTGCTTTGTATCTGATAAACAGACACAATGGGTCAAATGGTTGCCTCTGGCTGAATGGTGGTATAACACTTCCATATAGCAACAAAAATGACCCCATTTATGGCACTTTATGGGTATCAACCACCATCCATCACATCATATTTAAGAGAAAATTCTAAGGTTCAGGCAGTGGAACATCACATCGAACATCAACAACAAGTCCTCCAACTCTTAAAGGATAACCTTGTGTTGGCACAAAATAGAATGAAACAACAGGCAGATCAACATCGCAGTGAAAGAAGTTTTGATGTAGGTGATTGGGTATTCCTACGGCTACAACCATATAAGCAAATGTCCCTAAAGCAAGCTAAGAAGGATAATAAATTATCACCAAAGTATTATGGTCCGTACAAGGTGTTGCAAAAGATTGGTACTATGGCATACAAATTGGCGCTTCCTGCAGCTTCTCGATTGCACCTAGTTTTCCATGTTTCATGTTTAAAGAAGGTTATAGGGGACAAGCTCCCAATTCAAACAATATTGCCAGAACTTGACGAGGAAGGAAAAATTATATTGGAACCGGAAGCAGTCACAGAAACAAGAACTCGACAACTACGAAATAGATCAATTTCAAAGTATCTTATCAAGTGGAAGAACTTATCCGCTGAAGATTCCACATGGGGGGAAGAGAATTTTATGCAGAAGTATCCAGAACTACTCAAGCGTTGAGGACAACACTTTTTTGAAGGAGAGGGGCATGTTGGGTCCCTATAATACTAGTGATTACCCCATTACTATTGTAGTTATACCCCTTATTTATATTGTTGTGCCCCTATTACCCCCATATTGTTATTTCTGTGCCCCATAGAATCCCTCTATTGTTATTTTTGTGGCTTTATATTATTATTGTTAGGTCGGCTGGATTATATTGTGACTCCTTATACTCCTATATATAGAAAGGAGGTTTTGTCATTTGTATCATCGAATAATTGTTCATTTATGTAATGTAAAGGAGGTTTCCCCCTCGAAGAGGCTGAATTCTAAGGCGTTGATCTATCTTTTCTATCTTTTCTTGAGCTGGTTTCATAATAGAGAGGCCTTATTTTTGAAGCAAGTGATGGATGTAGATGAATTAGTGCAAAGGAAAAGCTTATTTAGGACAATCTGCAAAGCAAAAGGTAAATGCTGCAAATTAATTATTGATAATAAGAGTACTAAAAATTTAGATTCTATAAAGATGGTTGAGAAACTAAAATTGGACAAAATACCACATTTTGCACCATACAAAGTTTCATGATTTTAGAAGGGACATCAAATGTTTTTGAATGAACAATGCCAATTGGAGTTCCAGATTGGAAAATATAAAGAACGAGTTCTCTGTGATGTTGTGCAGATGGATACTTGCCACTTCTTGCTTGAAAGACCGTGACAGTATGACAATAGAGTGCATTATGATGTCAGAATGAACACCTAAACTTTTGGAAAAAAATGGACAGAAGCATTTTTTACTACATATAAAAAATGAATGAATCAGAGAGACAAATTATCCAAGCATATTGTTAATGAGTGAGAAACAATTGGTGACCAAGGATGTACAATTTAGGAAGTAGGAGCAATAAGATAAGACAGAGGTTGCAACAAAATATTTGAAGGTAATTAATTTGTCTTCAATAACCCAAAATTTATTCAATTTTGAAGATGAAATGCTTAGTGAATTAGTGCCAATAGAAAGTGAAACACAAATAGAGTTTTCAGTAGCAAAAATGGCTATAATAGAGGAGATTCAAATTAATGAGCAACAAAAAATGGGCAGGAGAATTTTGGAAATAGTACTATAAATGACAAAGGAACATAGCACCTTGAGTGGGAAGCCAACATGATACAACGAAGTCTACATGAATGGTTCCAATTAATCCTTGCAATTATGTGGGTTTTAATTGCTTGGAAAATAAAAAGAAGGATTTGCCTAATTAAGGAGAAACAAGTTTAGGAAAATCATGTATCATGTCAAGCTAAAAGGAGGAAAACTCAACTACAACCAATGAACCTGCGTTGGTAAGAGTGGATGAAAGGATTGCTTAAATGGGGAAACCACTTGAGGAAGAAACCTTGGATATCTGCTGCATTGTTATAGAAAAGCAGTGGAAGGGGGCCTCATGGACATGAGTCTATGAACAATTTGAAGTCTAGGTGTCTGATGAAGGAGCATCATGATTTTTTTTATATTTCCTATGTAATTTATAGAAGTCTAAGTTAGTTTGAGTGAATGGTGAGGTGTGTTTTAATAAATGGATTATTAGCCAAATATAGCTTGCAATTATCCGGAGGTTGGGACCTTCCTGTTAGGAATTTCTTTCTCTTTCTGTCAAGTTAGATCCTACTTTTGTGGATCTAAACAAGATATTGTTGTAACAAGAAATTTGTGGCCACATTAATAAAATGTAAGGCAGAGGGGGCACATGCAGGCTCGACCTCTGCATTTTGTGCATTCCAATTTTTTCATAGGTGGGAAAACCTATCATAACTCAGTTGTCAAACCAGTATGAGGATATCCATCTCTAGTTGTTATTCGTGAATGCAGGCTAACTCATCACCATTATTCAAGGAAAACCACACCACCTAGAATAACCCACTGGTGGTCTGTAAGGGGGCAAGGTTTCACTCCTGCCAGATGCCTGTGGGTCTTGGGTCATTAACCTGTCTCCTTATGTCTCAAGAAGACAAGCTCTTAGCCAAGAAAAACCAATTTTAGGGCATACTCCACGCCCAAAGTTCCATTTTTTTTGTTATGTATTGTTGCGATTACTATGAAACCAAATATATATTGTTTTGTAAACCAAATATATATTGTTTTGTTTCTAATGGTTATATAATAGAGCATGGTGGGAAACAAAGTAGAACATAACTAGATTGACTGGCGGTGTGAGACAAAGTTCGGATGTCCAGTTTTTCTATGATAATCTTTTACACCTCTCCAACTTGAGAATAATCGTGGGGAAGCGACGGGGAGCTCGTCCCTTATCAATTAGTTATTTCACTTTGCCGAGCCAAGGACCGTGTCACTGTTAGGACAACGATTACCACCAAGGAGGGCAAGGTTTGGCTCATCAGCATGATTGATTTACAATTACAAAGTCGAGATCGTGCTTCTGGCTAGGCGTTGACGATTTGGCAAAGGTCTACTGCAGCCATTACAACCATCCATGGGAGTCATTGTGGTGTGATATTCTATTCACCTCTATGAGTGAGGAGCGCCACAGGCAGCATTGAAAAGTCATATTTTTTTTAGGATAGTGGATTCCATTGTGGCCATCACACCTCCACCCAACGAGGGAACCATTAAACTGTGGTGGAGTTGCACTGGCGCGTGGAATAGTTGAAAAAGAAAACTATGGCGGTGTCGAGGATGCAATCATGCAATAACGAAGATCGAACTATGGTTACATATTCACCGAGACTTCACTTTAGAGTGTGTATGCACAATGTAGCGTTGGCCCCTAATCATGTGTATAAAATTTGATGCTTTTGATTGTTTAAAATTTTGGTTGTCGATATATACACATATACACAGTTAAGGAAAGGGTCCTATTGTTTAAGGACTACGACACAATTCAATTTTGGCTCGACATCATGCTATCATTGACAAAGCTACTCAAACCTAGGTCAACCAATTTCTCATTTTGATTGGGTTGAAGTAATTAGTAATAAATTTCAAAGCAATGAAATGAATACAACCCAAAATGCCTACTTCATGAAAATGGCACCAACTATAATGTAAACACCCACTAAACCTGGCCACCTTAAACATCAAGAAGGAGATGGTGCACCCCTCCCAAGCTACCTTATCTTAAGGAGGGGTAAGAAGGTGTGTTCCATCCCACTTCTTCTAAATCCTTATGTTATTTAGGACCATGAACAAGTCTTAAATAAGGACAAAGTTTGTGCTTTGGAAATTTCATTTCATGCCTTAAACATTAAAGTCACCATGATCTCAAATTTGTATAAGGCCCTAATGGGTTAGATGATAATATTAATGAGGACGATATGAAATTCATTGTTATTGATTCCTAAAGAAGGTAGAAACAAATAGTGTTAAGGACTTCAACAACTTTCATAAAAAAACAATGTTCATAATTAGGACCTTGCTTTAGAATTTAGAATTTTTGTATATTCAAGAGGTGAAAAATGGAGTGAGTTAAAAAGTGGACAAACTTGACCTTTTCAACAAGTTTATTTTTTTGGTGAAGCAAAATTCCACCTTGACTTACTCAATTTTTTTGAAATTATGAGCATCTAGGTCTTCTTAAAAGTAACATACCCAATAGCTTATGTGTACTTGAGGATATGGGGTACTTCGTTTAGCCACTTAAGTTTGAGCCAATTTACTAAGGAATCAAACTCAATTTTGTAATTATTAACTATTTACTATCAATAGGCATGACACTACAAAATTATGCAACCTTAATTTAGCCATTCCATTATTCATGAGACCATAATCATAAATGCAAGTTAACATAGGAAATTAGAAGAGCGGAGTAGAAATTAATTCAATCATGACATAAATATAAAAATTCAATATTAAATTCAACATAATTTATAGAAATAGTTAGGAACACCTTTTTGTTTGGAAACATTCACCAACTAACTACAAAAGAGGGACATTCCACCCAACCATAAGCACCCTACTACACAAATTCTCTTTGTAATAAAGGCCACCCTTGATTTGAGCCTATGAATCCGCAAGGGGCATGCTTTTCCTATGGTTAGTTCTAATTTCTAAAAACCCAATTCCCAAGTTCACGACCACTTACAAAAATTCCCAACCAATAGCCCTCCTTCTGAATTCTTAAATGAAGGATAGTTAGCATGGTGAATTCCTAATTTATGGTAAGTTCAACTTTCTCGTATAGAACAAAGTTCATATTCAATCTTCCTCTTTTAGACCTTCAAAATTTGAACCATCATAATAATCACAATAGTTTTCTTACATGGTGAAGATAAACTTTAATTGCATGGAATCAAGGAACTATTTATTCCTTCATGCACTATTCCACACTAAGGCTTAATTAAATGGTAAACTATAATTAGCTAATAATCAAGGACATAATTAAATTTCACAGGACTTTTGATTAGCTCCCTTACAAAGGTCCCTTTCTTAGCCTACTAATTTCTCTTGTCTTTCACCTCTTGTGGGGTCATGGCCCCACCTATTTTGTCCTTATATTATGCAATCAATGATGTACTTTCATCAATCGTTCAATGTCAAGTTGCAAATTACATCTTTCAACTTCTAGTCATCCATCATTTATATACACAATAGTAAATCAAAGAATAAAATTGGAGTATTATATTTCCCTCCCTCTCGATTTTGCATCATCTGAAATGCACATCACCATTATATACAATTGTAGAAAAATGTTTACATAAATATTTTCAAAATAAATATGGACATGCCTCCATAATTACATCCTTTGGTGCCTACATTACTTCTTTAGCACTATAGTGGGTCCATTAGACTTTCACTTACCCTACGAATCTATTCTTGAGTATTGTGACCTTCCTATCCAATATGCAGATTAGTTGTACCTAGAAGTCTCATTTTAGTTCCACTTGAATCAAATTCCAATCAATGACATGGATATGGTCATGCACATGCTTTTTCAATAATGACATATGAAATACATTATGCACTTTTATGGTAACACAAAATCAAAAAATGTATGCAACAGGTCATATCCAATCTAAGATCTCAAAATGATCATAATATCTACTTATCAGTTTGCTATAGTTCCCCAACTTCAATTTTTTTGTTGTTGTTTCACTTTTAGAAACACATGCTCTCCACCTTTAAATTCCCATGGTATACTACTTTTATCTACATAATTATTTTTCCTATCATGTGCTAATATTAAATTCTATATGATCTTTAACCATTTTCTCTTCCATTTATCTAAGCAATTATGACCCAAGTACCACTTTTTCTATTGGATTGTCCTAACTAATTTGAGTATTACACTTTCTATGATATTATGCCTCAAATAGACTCATCTTCGGTGAACCTTAACATCCATTATTCGAGGAAAATTCTCTCAAATGAAGGCAACCCTCCCACTTAAATGGCTTATACATCACATAATATTAACATGTCCTCAATCACCTGATTGTCTCTCTCTATTTTCCCATCAATTTCTAGATGAAAAGTTGTATTGAAATTCATATTTGTACCAAATCTTGAATAATCCTTTCCAAAAGTTTGAAGTAAATTTTGGATTTCTATCTAAAATATTTTTTTTTTGGTATCCTATGCAACCTGCCAATATTCTTCAACTAAATATTGTAGAAATTAGGCTGTAGATTTGCAACTACTCATGAAGTTTTAATCAAAATCACAAGACATGGAACTACACTACTTCTCTATGGAAATTAATTCACAATTTAAAACAAAAATCCCAAACATGCAAGAAGGAATAACACACATGCAACAAGTATTTTTATACAAGGAAAGCAATATGATAAAATCCTAATGCCTCTTTCCTTAATCAAATGAAATAGAGATATATTAAAATTTCTTTGCTCAACTAAGCTCACCTTACAAGTGCACAACCTATCTCTCTTCTCATTGAAGGCATCTGACCCAGAGTTAGTCAAATTTTGCCTCAGACTAAGATCCTATTTCCTTGCATTGTTCCTTAGGAATTAACCCCTATTATTTAGGTAATTCCCTCAATTGAATTTCATAATTCCTTCAGGTTGATCATCTAACTGCATGTGACACCTGTACATGCAAGACTAGTCTACAATTGATGTTACACTTCCTTGGAATCTCCACCTCAAATGAGTAACTCGAATTCTTTGCATGCAATAGCTCTTTTGGGTTTATTGATTAGTTAACTGGATGATCACTGAGTTTGACTGAAGTCCCACTGCGTAACCAACCTTCCACTAGTTCCTCCAAAAGTTGGAGCTAGTTTAATTGAAAACAACTTGAGATAACTGACCTTGATTGCTAAATATTAGCAATCGCACATGCATAATTGAACTATAACTCCTCCAACTCAAATTTACTAAGTAAATTGGGTGACACAAGCCATGTCACACAAGTTAACATCATACGAGCTGTCTGTTGATGTTGAAATTCGAATTTTATAATTTTAATCAAGGCAAAATCACATTGAGAATTTTTTGCTGCATTTTTCAACACTCCCTCTCAGCAAGAAAGGGATTATCAACTATCCTATCCTGTACTTGTGGAAATTGAAATCCCCTCTTGACAAAGCCTTTTTCAAAAAGTCATTGTCTTGTTCCTATGTAGGAATGTATTGGAACAACATTATCTGCATCTGCACACAATTCTGTAAATGGTGATATCAGATATCTATATGCTTGGATCGATTGTGAAAAACAAGATTTTTAGAGAGCTTGATGCAACTATGATTATCATAGTAGATCACAGTTGGATCCATCATCTGACCAAATAATCCAACAAGTATCTTTCTCATCCAGATTACCTCACATGTTGCTTGACTAGCAGCCATGTATTATGCTTCTGCCAAGCTGAGTGCCACAAATATTTGCTTCCTGTTGTACCAAGAAATCGTTGTGGACCCAACACTGAAAATTCCACCTGATGTACTCTTTCGATCTGATGGACTCCTCACCCAATCTGCATCTGTGAAGCCACACAACTTCACTCCCTCTGTCCATCTGTACCATAGTCCAAACTAGGTAGTTCCTTTGAGGTACTGTAGAACATGCTTAGTTTCCCTCCAAAATACTTTAGTTTTCCTGACCATTATTGAGAATGCAACAAGATGATGGAGCTTAGTGGAAAGGAGTCGCCTTCACTAAGTGGGCCTGCAAGAAAATTATGGCGCAAAGTCTATTTTTAGACTATGTCTATTTTTAGACATATGAATCATGGTCTATGAGTTGCAGGACGTTGTTTATGGATGATTGGTCATGTTGGGAAAAATAGATGGACTTCTATTTCTGGTTCACAGCAGTGTGATCAAAGTCTATTTTTAGACTGCTAGGCTAAAAATAGAAAAGTCAAATATTATTGTCTCATAATAATATTTAGACTATAAACATTATCTTATCCTCTTGGAGCACTTCAGTTTGAGCTACAGATGTGGAACATGCAACTGTCAGAAGGAAATACACTTTCTTTGTGGGTCAGTTGAGCTATTGCATGTAGGACTTCAGTTAGAACTCAAGTAGTTGAGTTTGGTGGAGTTGATTGTGGAGTTGATGGAGTTGTGTTCAGTTTGACTTTGATAAACTAGTTGTAATTAGTCTAATTGCAAATAGACTATTGATGAGTGATGTGAATTAATTGATTAAATTAATTCACTAATTATTAACTCATAATGCAACTAAAGAATATATCAGTTAACTCAGTGCATGTACAGTTAAGTGGAGACAGGTGTTAGAGGTTGAGATTGCTATCAGTTGTGACTATAGTTGTGCATGAGATCTTGCACAATCAATGGATTGAGTATGCCCATGAGGATTGCGTAGTATATGCCCAGTGAAATAGCCCGTGCTCATGTTATTTTCACTTGGTATTGTGCAATAGAGGCAGGCAAAGCAGCGGAGGAGATTTGAACCTGTGACTTGTTTGGATCTGAGCTAGTTTTGTGTGTAACAGGTGGAGATAGTGTTGGATATTCGTGAGGAGTATTGTACTATGTAATGTTACATGTTCTCAATTATTAATATACAGATAGTGTGGGGTTTTCAGCTGTAAGCTTTCCCCGGGTTACATACTGTGTTAATGTGTGCATGCGATTGATGTTTCATTGTTTATAATGCTGCTAAATTGATGATCAACGTAGAGGAGATTATATATTGTGCATGTATTCCGCAATAGTGTATAATTGGGATAATCTCTGTTGAATAAGTGTTTATTATTCAAAATTTTTACATGGTATCGGAGCTGTTGATCATCAGATCTACTATTCAGGAAGTGTTTACATTCTATTTCTTCAGGCAGAGTCTGTAATCGGGCCAGGTAGCCTCTGGATTCATACTTCCTTTTGGAAGGTGAGATATCCGGTAAAAGCCCATACAGTCAATCTCTGTACGAGAAATAATTTTTTCTCACGAATCTTAGATCAGAGGCGGTTGAGTTTGAGCTGGTGGAATTCGAATTTGCAGCAGTGTTTTCTTGGTGTCAACGTTGCAATGTCTTTCAACGGATTGCGATTGGAGTATGCTCTTGAGGGCAGCTCAAACTATATTGCATGGAAGGATAGGATGGAGGTAGTGTTGGATGATAATGGGCTGAATGATTTCATAGAGGCTGATGTCCCAAAGCCTACTGACGCTACTCAAGTTGATGCTTGGCAAAAGAAGACAACAAAGTGTCGAAGTATTCTGTTGGAGGGTGTGAAGGATCACATTGTGTCCAACCTGCATGGAAAGGCTTCTCCATACTTGATGTGGAAAGTGTGGACATATCTATTCCAAAGCAAGAGCGATCAGAGGAAGCTGGCGCTCAAGGATAAACTCAGAAACATCAAATGTGAGAAGGGAGACAGTATGCCCAAGTATCTCACGAAGTTCACTCAGTGCAGAGATGAGTTGGGAAGTGTGGGGGTGACTGTCGATGATGAGGAATTGGTGAGATTGGCTCTCCTTGGTCTTCCGAAGAGTTGGCATTCCTATCAGGACTCTGTCAATGGTCAGGAGAAATTGCTAGGATGGGAGAGACTTTAGTCAGATCTTGTGCAGGAGGAGATCAGGCGGAATACCAGGGACGGATCTTCATCAAAGGGAACTGATGAAGAAAATTGCGCTTTGGCTGCCAAAGAAAATAAGGGGAAGAACAAGAAGGCTTCTCAGTCCGGTGCAAAAGGCAAGAAGCAGGACATGTCCAAGGTGAAGTGTTTTCACTATCACCAGCACGGACACTATGCCACTAATTATCCGCAGAAGAAGAAGAACAAGCAAGTTGCTGGATCTGTAGCAGGAGAGGCTCTAGCCTCACAGTTTGAGCTTGATTTTTCATTGATCGCATGCTTGGTTTCAAGTGTGATGGGATCGGTGTGGTTCTTGGACAGTGGTGTATCTTTTCACATGACAGAAGATCAAGATTTGTTTTCTGATCTGGAGGAAAAAGATCTTGGAGTGCACATCGAGATGGGCAATGATGGTAGATACAATGCGACCAGTATTGGTACCATTTCCTTTGAGAGGGAGTCTAGTAAACCCTTCGTATTGAAGGAAGTGATGCATGTTCTAGGATTGAAGAAGAATCTTATCTCTGTGCCGATGTTAGAAGACAAGGGATATGATGTTGTTTCAGCGAGGGACAGGCTTTCCTGCACAGCAAGACAACTGGAGAAACCCGGAAGATAGGGGTTCGAGTGAGGAACCTTTATCAGTTGCATGTAGATGGATGCGCAGCAATGGCATGCAAGGCAGAAGGATTGGTGAGCCGGGATGATGGCGAGCTGTGGCATAGGAGATTGGGTCACCTTCACCATGGAGCCTTGAAGATACTGCAGCAGATCACTACAGGGCTTCCTAAAGGCACTCTTGCGCAGTCAGATCAGTGCAAGGGGTGTACTTTGGAAAATTTTGTGAAAGCCACCTTTCACGAGAAGGATAGTCGCGCCACAACGATCCTTGAGAGAATTCACATAGACGTGTGTGGACCTTTCTCAGTAGCTTTGACAGCAAAACACAGGTATTATGTGATCTTTGTTGATGATTTCTCTCGTAAGTGTTGGATCTTCTTCATGCAGAAGAAGAGCGAGACATACTCAAAGTTCTGTGAGTTCAAAGCATTGGTCGAGAAGGAGTCAGGGAAGAAGGTGAAGGCTCTTAGGAGCAACAATGGTGGTGAATACATCTTTGGCGAGTTTAAGGATTTTTGCAGTGCAGAAGGGATTCGAAGAGAGCTCATAGCTCCCCATAACCCACAACAGAACGGGGTTGCTGAGTGGAAGAACATAATGATCGTGGGTGCTGCATGGGCGATGTTGCATGATCAGGGCCTACCCATTCACTTGTGGGCAGAAGCATGCAATACAACAGTATATGTGCAGAACCGTTGTCCTCACAGGATACTTGGCATGAGTACACCCGAGGAGGCTTATTTTGGTAAGAAGCCTGATCTTTCTCATTTGAGGATTTTTGGTGCTAACGTTTACATGCATGTGACGAAGGATGCCAGGAAGAAGTTGGAGCTGACCGCAGAGGTTGGGATATTTTTGGGGTACACTGATATGCCCCACAACTATCGTGTGTATTTTCCATACAGTGGTAAGACTGTTGTGCGACGGGATATAAAATTTCAGGAGGAGAAAGCCATGAAGTGTTCGCTTGAGAGGGAGCCACACTTGCATGCAGATGAGGAGCTATTAATTCCTAAGGATGAGCTTCAGGACGTGGATCAGCCATAGGACGAGGTTCATGGAGTGGAAGAGACCACTCATGCAATGCCAACCATCAGAGGGCGAAAGTGCTTGACAGAAGCTGAGCGACTGGCTCAAGATGCAGAGAAAGTTGTAGGACCACCTACAGCCCAACGCAGGTAGAGACAGTCACCTAATCGGTACACTGGATACATGGCTCTTATGAGCAAATGTGTTGTGACTGAGCCATCCTCTTTCGAGGAAGCTGTGGAGGATCTTGCATGGGTAGACGCCATGGTGGAAGAGTATGATTCGATTGTCAGAAACAGCGCATGGGAGATTGTTCCTAGATCGGAAGGGAAATCAGTGGTGGGTTCGAGATGGATCTACAAAGTTAAGTAGGCATTTGACGGGAGTGTGGAGAAGTACAAGGCAAGATTTGTTGCCCGAGGCTTTTCACAGATAGAGGGGATCGATTATGAGGAGACCTTTGCACCTGTCGCAAGGTATTCTTCCATATGGACGATTCTTTCTCTCTCAGCACAGATGGGATGGCACATTCATCATATGGATGTGAAGATTGCGTTCCTCAATGGAGTCATTGAGGAGGTGGTGTACATTGAGCAGCCCAAAGGTTTTGAGATCTTCAGCAGCGAGTCGCATGTGTGCAGGCTCAAGAGAGCGATGTATGGGTTGAAACAAGCACCACGTGCTTGGTACACACAGATAGACAGCTATTTCATCGGACTTGGATTCTCCAAGAGTGAGGCGGGTCCTAACCTATACTAGATTGTGGTGGAGGGTAAGTTGCTTATCATTGTACTTTATGTAGATGATTTGATTCTAACGGGTGATGATCTGTTGATACTTTCATGCAAGGATGATCTTGCTAAGGAGTTTGAAATGAAGGACTTGGGCCTCCTTCGTTATTTCTTGGGATTGGAAATTTGGCAGCGTAGTGATGGACTATTTGTTTCTCAGGGTAAGTATGCTCGGGAGATACTGGAGAAGTTCAACATGCATGGTTGCAAGCCTGTTGATACTCCTCTTCCTGGAGGTTGGAGGAAGGAGGATGCCACTTTGGCAGAAGAAGTGGATGCCACTGTTTATCGACAGTTGGTGGGGTCGCTTATGTATCTGGTCAATACACGACCCGATATATGCTATGCTGTTAACCAACTTTCACAAGCTATGGTTAAGCCAACCAAGCTCTTCTGGAAGGCAGACAAGCATGTATTGCGTTATTTGAGAGGCACATCGGGATATGGATTGTGGTACAGATAGGAGGATGAGGTGAAGCTATGTGGCTTCACGGATGCAGATTGGGCAGGGAGCCCAACAGACAGAAAGAGCACATCAGGAGGGGTCTTCAGTATCAGGTCAACCACAGTTTCTTGGTTCAGTAGGAAGCAGAGATCCGTGGCACTCAGTTTAGCAGAGGTCGAGTATATGGTAGCAAGTTTGGCTGCATGCGAGGCTATATGGATGAGGAAGATTCTGGTCGGTTTGTTCGGTTCTCACTTGGAGCCTACTGTGATTTACTGTGATAACCAGAGTTGCATTAAACTCTCGGCTAATCCTGTATTTCATGATAGATCTAAGCACATTAACATCAGGTACCATCATATCAAAGATTGTGTGCAGCGGAGAATCATGTTACTTTCATACATTCCAACAGAGGATCAGGATGCTGATATCTTGACGAAGGCGCTCACCAGGAGAAAATTCGAATACCACTGAGGTAGGATAGGGGTTGCTGATAATCCATATCTTGTTGAGAGGGAGTGTTGAGAATGCAACAAGATGATGGAGCTTAGTGGAAAGGAGTCGCCTTCACTAAGTGGGCCCGCAGGCAAATTATGGCACAAAGTCTATTTTTAGACTATGTCTATTTTTAGACATATGGATCATGGTCTATGAGTTGCAGGATGCTGTTTATGGATGATTGGTCATGTTGGGAAAAATAGATGGAATTCTATTTCTGGTTCACGGCGGTGTGATCAAAGCCTATTTTTAGACTGCCAAGCTAAAAATAGAAAAGTCAAATATTATTGTCTCATAATAATATTTAGACTATAAACATTATCTTATCCTCTTGGAGCACTTCAGTTTGAGCTACAGATGTGGCACATGCAGCTATCAGAAGGAAATACGCTTTCGTTGTGGGTCAGTTGAGCTATTGCATGTAGGACTTCAGTTAGAACTCAAGCAGTTGAGTTTGGTGGAGTTGATTGTGGAGTTGTGTTCAGTTTGACTTTGTTAAACTAGTTGTAATTAGTCTAACTGCAAATAGACTAGTGATGAGTGATGTGAATTAATTGATTAAATTAATTCACTAATTATTAACTCATAATGCAACTGAAGAATACATCAGTTAACTCAGTGCATGTACAGTTAAGTGGAGACAGGTGTTATAGGTTGAGATTGCTATCAGTTGTGACTATAGTTTTGCATGCGATCTTGCATAATCAATGGATTGAGTATGCCCATGAGGATTCCGCAGTATATGCCCAGTGAAATAGCCTTTTCTCACGTGATTTTCACTTGGTATTGTGCAATAGAGGCAGGCAAAGCAGCGGAGGAGATTTGAACCTGTGACTTGTTCGGATCTGAGCTAGTTTTGTGTGTAACAGGTGGAGATAGTGCTGGATACTTGTGAGGAGTATTGTACTATGTAATGTTACATGTTCTCAATCACTAATATACAGATAATGTGGGGTTTTCAGCTGTAAGCTTTCCCCGGGTTACATACTGTGTTAATGTGTGCATGCGATTGATGTTTCATTGTTTCTAATGCTGCTAAATTGATGATCAACGTAGAGGAGATTATGTATTGTGCATGTATTCCACAATAGTGTATAATCAGGATAATCTCTGTTGAATAAGTGTTTATTATTCAAAATTTCTACAACCATAGCTTGGCTTAGTTGGTTGACTGCATAACACATATCTGGTCATGTGTTCACAAGATACATTAGTGAACCCACCAACCGTGGTAAACAATAACATCCACTTCCTCACTTGAAGTGGCATCCTCTTTCCTCCAGTTGGTCGCTAGAGGTTTCTCCATGGGTTTGCAACTATCCATGCGGAACCTCTCAAGTATCTTGTTGGCATACTTACCTTGAGAGACAAATTGTTCCCCATCACCTTGCCATACTTCCAATCCGAGGAAGTAGTGCATGAGACCCATATCCTTCATTTCAAACTCTCTTGCAAGGTCCCCCTTAAAAGATTTGATTAGCTTCTCATCACCAGTTAAAATCAAGCCATCAACATATAAGGCAATAATCAACAATTTACCTTCTCCCAAAATATGATAGAGGTTTGCAGCTGCTTCAATTTTGGTGAAGCCCAAATTAGTGAGATAACTATCGATCCTGGTGTACCAAGCATGAGGTGCTTGCTTGAGACCGTACAATGCTCGCTTGAGTCTGAGCACATGAGACTCCTGATCAAAAGTCTTAAAGCCTTTTGGTTGCTTGATATACACCTCCTCAATCACTCCATTGAGGAATGTTGTTTTCACATCCATCTCGTGGATCTTCCACCCAATCTGTGCAACCAAAGCAAAAACTGATTTGATGGATGAGTACCTTGCTTCAGGAGCTAAGGTATCCTCATAGTCAATCCCCTCAACTTGAGAGTACCCTTTGGCCACAAATCTAGCCTTGTACTTTTATATGCTTCCATCTGCCACATGCTTTACCTTGAAGATCCATCTCAAACCTACGGCTGATTTATTTAATGGTATTAGGACCACTTCCCAAACACTATTATTTACAATGGATTTGTATTCCTCCACCATTTCATTAACCCACACAGGTTTCTCTACTGCTTCCTCGAAAGAGGATGGCTTAGTCTCAAAAAGCTTAGTCATTAAAGCCATGTAGCCAGTGTATCGATCTATTGACCTTACCTTTCTGCACTAATTTGAAGGAGCACCCACATTCTCCCTCGCATCCTCCATAAGTGTCTCAGCTTCCCTGGTACTTTTCATGCCTTCTCTGGATGGTTCTACTCGAGTAGTTGTCTCCACTCTCTGCTCCTTAATTTATGGTTGCTCCACAACTTCTTAAGGTTCATCCTTTGGAGCTAAAAGCTCCTCTTATGGTGGGATCTGAAGCTCCCTCTCAAGAGAACATCACATGGCTTTATCTTTGTCAAAATTTACATCCCTTCACACAAATGTCATTCTAAGGGATGACAAGTACACACGATAGTTGTGGGGAGTTTTTTTTGTAACCCAGAATTACCCCAAATTCTACTGTCGGCTCTAGCTTTTTCCTTGATTCTTTGGAGGCATGGCAGTAAACAAAGGCTTTAAAAAACCTGAAGTGTAACACATCCAATTTTCTCCTCAAGAAATCCTCCTTTGGTGTAACCATGCCTAGAATCCGATGAGGACTCCAGTTCCGAAAATAAACTGTTGTGTTGCATGCCTAGATCCACAAATGCAAAGGTAAGCCTTAATCATGCAACATCGCCCTCATTGCTCCTAAAATGCTATGGTTCTTTCTCTTAGGCACTCCATTATCATATGGGTTGTGGGGTGTTGTAAACTCTCGTCGAATTCCTTTTTTTGCAAATAGATTTTTAAATTCATTTGACACATACTCACCTCCATTATGGCTCCTAAGAGCCTTCACCTTCTTGCTTGTTTCTTTCTCAACCAGTGCCTTGAATTTTATGAACTTGGATAATGTCTCATCCTTCTTCTTCATAAAGAAGATCTAGCACTTCCGTGAGAAGTCATCAATAAATGAAAAAATATTTTTGCCTGGAAGTGGAGGCTATTGAGAAAGGTCCACAAACATCAAAGTAGATCCTTTCAAGGAATACATGTGCTTTGTTTTTTGAATCATGGAATGTGGATTTTGTGTACTTCCCCAAGGTACATCCTTTGCATACATCTTGCTTCTCAAAGTGTTCCTTTGGGGAGGCCTGTGGTTATCTGTTGCATGATCTTCAAAGTGTCATGATGCGAATGGCCAAGTCTTCTATGCCAAAGTTCATCGACATTGTGACCTTGCACCTTCTCCACCTTTTTTCTCAATGCAACATAATCCTCCACATCTATCTTATATAGGTTCTTCACATGAACCCTGATCTTCTTCCCCTTTCCCATGGCTATGTGTCTCAAGAATTCTTTTCCTTTGCTGAATATCACATCATAACCACGGTCTTCCAAAACTGCAACAAAGATGAGATTTTTCTTTAGGCCCGGAATGAACATGACATCCTTGAGCTTGAGGGGGGAGCCTTACTTCATCTGAAAGGTGACTGTACCAATACCGGTCGCACTATACCTTTCATCACCCCCCATCTCGATGTGCATTTTCAAATATTTCTCCCCCAAGTCACTGGAAAAATCTCTATTGCCCGTCATGTGGAATGATGCACCTGAGTCCAAGTACCACATGCTCCCCATGACTGTGCTGGCCTTGCATGCAATGAGGGTAAAGTCAAGCTAGAACTGTGAAGTGAAGGCTTCACTTGCTACTCCTCATGAGGTCTTCTTGCTTGCCTTCTTGTGTGGACACTTTGTGGCATAGTGCTTGAATTCATGAAAATGGAAGCATTTAATTTTTGACAAATATTTCTTATTTCCCCCTTGATTGGATTTTGGTTTGGATTGGGATTTCTTCCCTTTTCCCTTTTTTCCTTTCTAGCCAATGTAAAATTTTCTTCATCCTCAACCTTGGATGAAGTTCCATCTATGGTATTCTGCCTTATTTCCTCCTATACCAAATCAGACCATAAGCGCTCCCAACTCAGTAGTTTCTTCCTCCCATTCAACAAATCTTGATAACTCTTAGGAAGGTCCAGAAGGGCTAAGGTTACCAAATCTTCTTCAGGGACATTAACACTGACCCCACCAAGTTCATCATGACACTATGTAAACTTTCTCAAATACTGCGGAATTGTGTCATTCTTCTACATCTTGATACTTCAAAGTTTGTCCTTGAGAGATAACTTCTTGTGGCCACTACTATTCTCGAACAATTCTATCAGTGCTTTCGACTTCACGAACAAAGTTTCTTTTCCATGAGACAATATGATCCCATACTCCCTCCAAGATGATTCTCCTTGCCTTGGCTACTTCTTTCTGCCACTAAGCAAGGCTCTGAGCATTAGATGCTTGAGGTGTTGCAATATCTACCTTGATGTATTCTAGCAACCCATTGTCATCCAATACTACCTCCATGAGGTCCTTCCATGCAACAAAATTAGAGGTTCCTTCCAAGGCATACTCTAGCCTTAGTCCATTAAAGGCCATCTTCTTAGCGTTGAAGAAATACTGCTACACTGATCTTCAAATTTGAACCTCTAAGAAACAAATTCAAATTTCCCGCTCTAATGTGAATCCAAATTTGATACCATGTAGAAATTAGGATGTAGATTTGCAACTTCTCATGAAGTTTTAATCAAAATCATAAGACACATATCTACACTACTGTTATGCAGACATTAATTCACAATTTAGAACAAATATGCAAGAAGGAATAACACACATGAAACAAGTATTTTTATCTGGGCAAAGAAATATGCTAAAAACCCCAATGCCTCTTGAATTAATAAAATGAAATAGAGATGTATTACAATTTTTTTGCTCAACTGAGCTCACCCTGCAAGTGCACAACCTATCTATCTGCTCACTGAAGGCCTCTGACCCAAAATTAGTCAAATTTTTCCTTGGCTTGAGCTCCTGTTTCCTTGCATCATTCGTTGAGGAACTAGCCCCTATTATTTAGGAAATTCCCTCAATTTAATTACACAATTACTTTAGTTTGATCATCTGACTGCATGCAACACCTTTACACTCAAGACTAGTCTACAATTAATGTTACACTGCCTTGAATCTACACCTAAACTGGGCAAATCAAATTCTCTGCATGCACTAGATATTTTGGGTTGATTGATCAGTTAACTAGATGATCATTGAGTTTGACTGAAGTCCCACTGCTTAACTAACCTTCCACTAGTTCCTCCAAAAGTTAAAACTAGTTTAACTAAAAATAACTTGAGATAAATGACTTTGATTACTATAGATTAGAAATCACACATGCATAACCCAACTATAACTCCTCCAACTTGAATTTACTGAGTAAACTATGTGACACAAGCCATATCACACAAGTTTACATCATCCAAGTAGTCTGTTGATGTGGAAATTCGAATTTTCTCAATTTAATCAAGGCAAAATCAAATTGAGAATTTCTTGCTGCATTTTTCAACAAATATATGTTATATTAGTTGTCTTATGAGCCAATTTAACTTGAATAAAGTGAGTATATTTGGTTAATTTGTCCACGATTACCATTGTTGGATTGTGTGCATTTTTATCTTGAGTGACCTAGTGTTAAAATCAATTGTCACCACTTCCCATTTCTACCATGGAATTGATAACAATTGTATAAAACCTACTAGATGTCTCTACTCAACCTCTACCCTTTGATAATCCATGCACCTAGCTATATGCTCAACCACATCCTTCTTCTTGTTTGGCTAAAAATGTTGACTTCTTATTGTTGCAATTGTCTTCCAATAACCAAGTTGTCTAGCATATTGAGCATTATGATTCCATTTAGTATAAGTTTCCTTAAAATTCATAAGAATTGCAAAAACTGGTGTTGTTTCCATCAATTAATAATTTTTCTACATAATTTGTTGCATTATCATTCTAAATGTGCATAACTTTGTCTAGTCCCACCTTTATGACAATTGATTATAACTTTTTTTAAAGAAGCCAACACTCTTTTCTTAGATGAATTTATCAACAAATTTTAGAAACATTGTGCCCTTAGGCAAGAGACAAGAAAATTGAGAAGGTTATGCTTATTTTACCCATCCACAACCTTTTAACATGATAATGCAAATTATTTTCTATTATTCATGAATGTGTTTCAAAATCTCAACAATCTCTTAGAAGGCTTCATTCTCAAAGCACAAGATGAAGGATGGCATCTAAACAATATTGATTTACTATAGAAGCATAAATTAATCCCAAGTCAAGCTTTATTGTAAACATTTGTTGATAAGATTTTTTAGTAGAACATATTTTACTATGACTTGATAGTATGTTTTAGAAATTTGGATTGAATATCTGATTTTGGATGTAAATCATCTTAGTTGAGGATAAAGTAGAGGTGGGGAAGTTATCTGATTAGAGCGACAACTTGTGATTAGGAAGCAGTAAAATTTTATTATAAAGTTCATTTTATTGGTATCCATATTAGTACTTGGTGATCAACATTAAGTTATGTATTGGGCGTGGTAAGTTTCAGGGAGTGGGGAAGGGAGTGATTTTATGCTCCTTAGTACAAGTTGAAAAATCATATTCCTAGAACCTAGGCATTTCCACAAACAAACAAGAAAAGTGGCTCGCCTTGTGGCAAGGAATAAAGCTCACCAAAAATATTATAATACACAAGCTAATTATAATTGGGGATCCAAACAACATCATTTGACATCAAAATTAGGCACCATTTCTTTAGACCTGAAGTTGCAACTTTTTCACAAAAGGATCAACCTCAGCTTAAACATTATTCCAACATTCAAGGCCTTCCATGTTCTTCGGAAAATAAACATCGCAATAGATGCACTAAAAACTGAAGGGAAAGGAGTCCCATGGAAACTTGGGGGTGAGTGATTCCACTCATTCCACCCAATTCCATGAATAATGAAGATATGATGCATGATGATGGTTGGTTGTGTAGGTTTTTGGGAGCAATGGAAAGTGGTATGACAACCCAACTAGCACGTGGAATGACTACCCAACTCCCTAGAAGAATTAAATATTTTATTAAGATACCTCCCTTTACTTGTGCAGGCAATATGGGACAATACACTTTGAGTCTCGACACAATAGGGGAGTTAATTAATGTGCGAAAATTATGGAGCCATAAGATTTGCGAGCAAGGGAATTCCCAATTCACAGTCATGGGGTTTGTTGGGATGACGTTGATCTTAATTGGATCATTATATTATTTGTCATTAATGGATGGTGTTGATCCATATTGGATCATTATATTGTTTTTCATCCATATAAATTCTACCATCATGGAAAAATTAAAGAAATCAACTGAGGGGAGCATTTTTAGTGGCAGGACTATGTTTGGAGAATTGGGGTCATAAACTTTTTGAGGCCTATTTGAGGCTTTAAATGATATTTTTTGGGGTTGAACCTTTGTCACTTAAGATCTACACCCCCTAATTATATTCTACACTTGAAGAAATTTCCAACAGTGCAAGAATCATGTCAATTAGGGTTCAAACACAAAAGTTATGCCTCTCGGAAGTTGACCACCATAATTCAAAAAGATGCCATGTTAGCCCCTGTTATTCATGGAAAAGGGGCTAGGCACATGGGTGTTATGAAGAAGATTCTATAAGGGTTGGTTGTAACTCATATTAAGGGTTGAATGGGTCAAATTTAACCATTAGTTGGCTATCGAGTTGTGTTATATCCGAGCCACTACGAGTAAAAGTAGTTTGGTTCTATTATAGTGTATTTTGTTCCATAGTAATGTAGAGTAGTTGAGAGTCGATAGAGAGAGGGTAGAATAGAGAGGGTTATGTTCTATACCAGCCCATGGCTCACATGTCTCACTGATTGTAATTGCACCAGTTCCATTCAAAGAAAGATATAGCAAAGCAATATCACCTTCTAACTGGGTTTTCCCTCGAAAGGGTTTATTATGTCATGTTGTTGTGTTATTATGATTTGTGAGTGATTATTTTGTCTGATCTCTATTTTCCACATTTAATATATTGCATGCATAAACAAAAAATAATAGCTTAATAGATAAAAATATCTAAGGAAAATTAACTCCCATAGTATAGATTTCAGATTTCATATATTTTTATCATATCTGTTGTGACAAAAATGTCTAGTGAAATATCCATGGTAGTTCACCGATCAAATGTGGTTCATTTGGTTTGGATCATAGCCATAATTCTTCGATTTGCATGGATCGATAGTTGTATTGAATCAGGCTTGGCACAGGGGTCCTCAGCTAAATCCACCTTTAGTTTACTTATGTGTGTTGATGCTCGAGTATGTTACCCAGATAGTCAACATAAATTGGTTGTTATGAATCCAATTCATTGGTCATAATAGGTATAGGATAGAGGATGAGGGAGTGCACCTACATATTGTGAAAGGAATGACGGCTCGTGATGTGAATAAGAAAAGGCATGTGACAACATGAGACACAAAGACTTGGGTGCTTCAGGAGTAGTTCATGGATCTTAATCTGCCCACAAACCAGCTAGTAGCAACACTTATGTCCAATACTGAGATTATGGTTGAGCACAATAAAATGATTTAGAAACACAATGATGAAATTAATAGTTTAAGAAGACAACTTGTGGAAATGCAGTTGAAAAAATCTTGTCCCTTCATGTTAGCATCTCCTTCGACGTCTTCAACCAATTTGACCTGCTCACTGTCAGTGACACAACTCAACTTGAACATTTTAATCCCCTTGGTAATTCTTGATACAAATAAAGTGTTGTCTAGTAGTAATGTAGGTGAATAATTGTCATGAATGCCAAATGCTATAAATATAGAGAAGTCTTATATAGGAAATATACATATATACTTCCATGGTTTTTTGAACCAGATTAGGGATAATTCAAATAACAAACCACATGTAGGAACATATATGAAATTTTTAGGTTTGTTAACAATATTTTGTACTATAACTCTATGTATACACAAATTTTAGAAATATTAACTACTAATCACTTAAAAAAAACAATATTAAATTGTGTATTATAATGTCTGTCAAATACTCTACTTCTTTGATAAAAAGGAGCAAATTGATTTTTAAAATTTACAAATTTTATAAATATTTTTATTAACAAATTTATTTTGGACTCTTGAAAATAATATGTCCTTATGATTTAATTATTTAATCTTTTGACACAAGGCTTATTATAAAAATGACATACATATTGGTGATTTTGTAAAATAGTTGAAACTAATATTAAATCTTTTGATAGAGCTGGAACCAACCAACATACATGGGATATCCCCAATATGAGGTCCCAATTAGACCTCACACCGTTTGGTGTAGGAGTCCCATCCGAAAATATGGCCCGATTTCCATTTACTTATAGATTTTCCTTGGCTTAATAAATTAGCATGAAAGAGTACCGCACATGTGCTTTTGAATAAGCAAGAGAGTGTGCCTTATGGAATGTTTGATTGTAAATTTATCAAGGTTATTTTACTGCAAGGAAGAAAAAGTAAGCCTCTAAGAGAGAAGTAATAGTACTAATCTAGTAGATACATAGGCATATAAACAAGGAAGAATCATTAGACATCAAGTGAAATAGTTCACATAGATGCTATGATCATTAAAATCATCACAACACATTTCCAACAATTTTAGCACCAAAGTCACCAAAATAGTTCAATTACTTTAGTATATATGAGAGCCAACATAAATCATAAACATTAGAAGAATAGTCTCAAAAAATCCACGAATCCACGATCCATGAATAAAATTGTGTTGGATTAATGGCTTCAAGTATTAAGTAAATTTTCCAAGATACATGAGTAAAGTGAAGATCACTAGCTCCAATAGTGGAGTGTTAGAGCCACTACTTGGTCCCCAAAAGTACTATCTTTGTCTCTCTAATGCCTTATGGGAGAAGCCAAGGTGAAAAGTATTTTTCTTGAGTAATGAGGGTCATTTTATAACTTGAGGTATGACCTGTCACATCCCCATGAATCTTGAGTTTCTCATATGAATTTTCAACTTCTATGACCTTTGGACTTCTATACAACTCTTGGGCTTCTAAATGACTTTTTGGAATTACATGTGACTTTTGGAATCACATAACTCTTGAATTACATGTCCTTTGGACTTATATACATGGATATTTTTTCCATACATGACCCTTGGACATCTACTTCTTTGTATTTATAATAATTATATGATACATCATGATTTCCACATCATCCCGTGGTGAGAACATGACAAGTCACTAACATTTATGACTTGGACTCATAGCGAATGATGACATGGACTTTCTTGATAGGTGACAATGTTGCTACTTATATCTTTTATCTTGCATGAAGATTCCATGTTGTTGATGTTTTCCCCCTCCAAAGGGTCTTTGATCATATGGATCCTTTTGAGCTACTTCGATCATCACGATTTCAATGTTCTTCATTGTTATATGCCATTTTGTCACATCCGATTAATGGACCTCCTAATGGGATCTATCAACATCCTATTCCCCCTTGTCATCATCATTTCACAAATTCCTAAGCATGTACCTTTCATTTCCCAGAGTTTCTTCATGGAACTACATCATCTAAGCCAGTTTTAGAACCAACTCACTTTGGCCTCTTATTGACAACGTTCACCTATAGGTTGCTCCATTGTGGCCTGTGTTGATCACCTACATGTTGCTAGAAATTTAGGAAAAAGAGATAAATTTCAGAAGCATCCTATTATAGAAGCTTCAAGAATGTTTCACAACCATTTACCTCAAATAAATTATCTGTATCCTATCCTACCCTACTTAGGAGTTTCCATCTGTTATCATTTGATCCCATCCTCCCATCAAAGGTGGATATAAAACCTTAGATTGGTAATTAGATAAGAACTCCCAACTTACTCCACTCCTCTATATATTTACAACCTTCCATATGCAAGGGGTTGGATTTTGGAGAGTGATTCTACCCTTATATTGTTGTGGTGTGTTACATAGCATTTTGTCACTGTCCTTGTACTCCCCATTCCTTGATCCTGGAGGACCTCTACAGTGAACCCCGCATGCTTTGCCTTCATGAAGAAACTCCCATTGTGTCCCTCTTCATGAGCAGATCAATTCCCTTTTGCACCATTTCCCTTGAAACTTCTGTTTTGCCTAGTTTACAAGACCAATGCTAATGACCTTTGTCTCCCCCGCACCGATGTGCAGAGATTAGCACTATCCCTAGCGCTGACTAGAGTAACTGAGCTGTGTTCCAGTCATGCCAGTCCTGTTATGGAAAGTTTTTTAAATTAGGAGCCGAAGCTTCCAGCTCTAGAAGCTTCGTAACAGAAGTTTGGTAAATGGTTTGGTCGGATGGGGTCGAGGATGTCAGTTTGGGCTCCTTTCCCCTATAATGATGGAACTACCTCAAGGGATAAGACCTGAGAAGAGGATCCATCTCCCATCCATTCATCCTGTATAAACCTCACTTCTTCCCAAGCACAAGCTAGTGTTAGTGTTATTGTTAGGGTTGAAGTGTTGATATTGGTGTGCTAATGCTATTTTGGTTTGGAGTAGACAACAAGCTATTACTAGTTGTAGCTATCTAGTTGTGTGAGGGAGAAGTGTGATTTGGTTTGGAGTGAAGCCTAAAGGAAAGAGCCTTAAAACTATTTTTGCTTGAGGCCATCATGGAATGCTAGCAGAAGTGTGTGGGAACCTAGTCTTGTCAGAGGAGGACTACAACGTCAAGACAAATGGTTGTAATATCTCTTTGATATTAATATATGCAACTATCAATTGATTTCCTACATGATTTTTCATCTTACATATTCATGGCTTAATGTTTCTTGACTTGTTAAGTAGGTTGAATTACAATTTGTCTATTATCACGTTTGTTGTTTGTTATTGTTTACTTGTTTCAGGTGCTTGAAGAAGGAAGCGAGAGATATCTGGAGCGAGCAAGCAAGGACATCATCAAACAGGATAAGTGAACTAAGAGGTAGGCCCTCTTAATTGGTTCTAACCTAAGGAAATCTTCCATAGAATGTATCTGTTGTGGCTAGACCCATCATCGGGCTAGAGGAATTTGTTCGTGTCCGCACTTATAATTTTACTTCACCACAAATTAGCGACTCCACTGGGGAACCCAATCCTTTTGTTTGTCTTGGATTTCATGATTTCGTGTGAACTTTTCTAATTCCACTTTTTTCCTTTGGTTCTGTTTCTTTTCTCCTACTTACTGGCTTGAGTTTGAAATTCATAGTAGCAGATCTGGTCCCCGTTTCATTTTTTTAAATTTTTTTTCTTGGCTCCCTCGATCAGTGTGCTTAATTCACTGACAGTCACGCCGATCAGCACGATTCACTGAGAAACAGTTGCGCCGACCGGCCTCTGGCGCTTGTTGTTAGTTAGGCAGTCATGTCAATGACTATAAGTGAAGATTAGGGTTTGTCCCTAATCTTGGCCAGTGTGTTTTTCTCTCATGATTTTGACCCTGTAAGCCTTCTAGATCATCTTCTCCCTAGCTAGAGAGCTTCATTTAGCTTGGTTTGCGTGCTTACTTGGTTTAGCCCACCCTCTGATGTGTTAAGTTTGGCCCTATGTGAAGTTCCTTTTTATTTTTCTTTGAATCCCTCGATCAATGCTATTTTTTGTCAAATAGTCGTGCCGATCAGGCCACTAGTGCTAGTTGTAGTACTAGTCAGTTGTGCTGGTTGTGCCGATTGGCGCTACTTTTAGCTCAAAAGTCGCTCTGGTCTCTGAGTTAAAAAAAGCCAGAATTTCTCCCATTCCAGTGCCAGTGTGTCTTGACCCTCAGACTCTCTTCTTCCTCCCAGAAGTGACTAGGATGCTTTGTTTGCTTCATTTTTAATAGAATGAGTGAAAGAGTCTCATTTGTTCTCTTATTTCGAGTGTCTCTTTTCTCTTTCCAAGCATAGATTACATTGCTTGGTTTCTCGATTGAAGCATTTATGTGTTTGGTTGGTTCGATTTAGGGAAGAAGTTGTTTTTAGTTTCATTTATCATGCTTTGGATTTGATTGATGCTTGTTTGTTCAGAATTGTGAAAATTTTCATTAAAGTTCTTTATGTGAAAGATTCATTTTTCATTTTATGAAAAGAAGAACATCATTCTAGTTTACTTAAGAGAAAATATTGCATTAGTAGTGTCATTGAGAAGCTAGAATTGCATCATCATAGGCATTGGAAATTAAATGAAACTTCTTTTGTTGTTATAGGAAGATTAAGTGCATTTAGGATATGTATTAGTGAAAGTTTTCATTCTTCGATTGTTGCATTGATTGTGTGTTCTCTATCTCTCAATTAGTGTTAACTTTCATCGAACAAAGATATCTTTTCTCATATAGTTGCATGTAGGAGTTTTGTCAGATGACAGTGGTAGGGCCTTGTAACTGAAACCTAATTCAATATCAACCATTAAAATTTATTGAATTAACCTAAGGAAGCATTGAAACTTAACACTCACATTTAGTGGTCTAGGCTAGAGACGTGTTCCGACATCTTTAAACCTAGCAGTTGTCATTCGCTTCGGCATTAGACAGCGCTAGTACGGACTTGTGCTCCCCGTACCGTCGTGTATATAAAGGGAGACCCCACTAGGTTTGCAATCCTTTATCCATTGGAAGCCGAGTCTGCCACCTTGTAAACATGATACACCGAACACAACATTCGGGGAGATTTCCTACCCGTACTTCTCGGTTCACCGGGAGGTATTCTACAGTTCACGGTTACCTGGTAATTCTTCATTCCTAGAGTACGCTGAGTAGTCATTTTTGATACTTAATGACTCTTTAAATTTGAAAAGATCATCAAGCACTTGTCCTTTCGAGCTCGTTAACTCTGAAAGCCACTAGAGTCATCTTCATCCTTTTATTGACTCTTAAAACATGAAAAGGTAAAGTTTTGTTTCAGTGTTCTAAAATTAACTTTCCATGAAATATTCCTGGTAAAAGTTATCTTCCTTAGTAATTCTTTAGGGTCAATTCCAATGGCAACATTCCCAGATTCCATTAGTCAAGGGTTCCCCTCGGATGGGAATCCTGGTCCTTTTCCTTCTTTTGGAAATGCTGGTGTTCCTTATATGGCAACGTTGTCCCTCCCTGGGTTAACCATTGGTTTACCCATCTGGTTATTTTCGACCTCAGTGGTCCCGAGTGTCCCAACTCCTGTGCAAACGTCTCCTTCATGCGAATCACATCACAATGATTCTAAGGTTGACCTCTCCCCTTCTTCTCCTGTTTCTTCCTCTTCCTCTTCTACTTCGCCTGGTGAAACTTTGCAATCTAGTAACCAGGAGGCTAAGAAGAAGAAGAAGAAGAAGAAGACGAAGAATAAGAAGTCAGATAAGCGAAAGGCCAACCGTGCAGCTATTACTCCAATGCACCCCTCGTCGATAAGCCTTCTGATCCTTCATGGAAGATAAAATTCCCTTGCAGGTTGTGTAAGGGTGACCATCTCCTTTGAGACTGTCCTGACATTCCGAGAGTCTTAGATGTATGGTCTCAAAACCTGAACTGACCATCCCCGTCAACCTCTGAAGATCATGTTGATGCTACACCTTTAGCTAATGATGGTAATAAGAAAGGGAAGATTAGATTCCCCTGTAGGTTCTGTGAAGGAGAGAATCTTCTTCACCTTTGTCCTCTTATGGATAAAGCTTCCAAAGTTTTGGAAAACCTTACAACTCCTCAACCCCAACTTATTGTTGGTTATCACAGGCTTTCTTCTGACCCTCTCCCGGTTGGTAAAGAGATTGAATTGGATTCATCTCTTTCCCATCCTGCTCTTCATGAGTGTGACTCTCTTGTGTCTATTCTTGACCAACCATTGGTCGAAAAGAGTCTTGACTTGGCTCCACCTTCAGTTGTTCACTCTGTTCCTAAAGAGGGTAGTGATCATACTGCTCATGTTCTTCTTATCTCCTCAGATTCTCATGAATAGAAGAGTGACCCTCCTATCCCAGTTGTTCAGGAGAGTCCTTCTCCTATTCCTGTACAACATGGGGGAAATCATATGATGCCCCCACCAAGTAGTTATGTTGTTTGTTTTGATTAGAGTCACTTGACTGCTTTCCGCCTCCCATCTTATGTGCCTTTCTAGATCATAGTACAAGCCTATAATATGGTAGTACTTGGCACTATAATAGATGAAGGTGTGTCTGTTAGCATCATGTCTTCTACTACTTGGCAAGCTTTGGGTTCCCCACAGCTTATTCCTGTCACACAGAATATGTTGGCTTTCAACGGAGGAACAAGTCAGCCCTTGCGGATCCTTCCGAAGTTCCCTATTACTTTGGAAGGGAAGACCATCTATATAGATGTGATGGTAGTCCAAGTACCCTTAGATTTCAATATTCTCCTTGGACGCAACTATGTTTATGTCATGGGAGCTCTTGTTTCTTCGCTTTTCCATGTGGTTTGTTTTCCACACGAAGGGAGAATAGTGACCATTGATCAATTGTTGTTCATTGGTCACTAGGTGCCTCCTTTGCAATCATCATACCCTATTGGTTCTTGTTTGCAAGCAGTACCCTCCCCACCACAGGTCAATTATGTGGCTACCCATTTCGTCTCCACATCTGCTGATGATCACACAAATGGTATAGTACATTATGTATTGGGGGAATTGGAACCTGATCTGTCATTTGTACCAATTGACATGTATTCCTCCTAGAGCGTGGTTCTTTCATCTAGTGAAGACCTCTTCGGAGCCATGTTCTCGTATGGTCCGTGATCAACTATCATGAGGATAGTTCCTGGTCTTGTGTCAACCTCGTTAAAAAATGAAACAAACGGCATGAGGATAGTTCCTGGTCTTGTGTCAACCTCGTTAAAAAATGAAACAAAGGGAATGAGGATAGTTTCTGGTCTTGTGTCAACCTCGTTAAAAAATGAAACAAAGGGTATGGGGATAGTTCCTAGTCTTGTGTCAACCTTGTTAAAAAATGAAACAAAGGGTGTGAGCATAGTTCCTTGTCATGTGTAAAGCTCGTTAAAAAATGAATCAAGGAGTCCCGAGGATAGTTTCTTCCTATATCAACCTCATTAAAAAATGTAACATATGTCTGAGGATAGTTCTTTTGCTATGTCAACCTTGTTAAAAAAATGAAACAACTCCCTTGTCCAAATCGAGTCTTTGATTAAGATCTCGTAAAATCCAGTCGAGTCTTTCCTGTATCTTGAAAGTAAACCTTCATTCCATCCACCTAGTTGACTAAAATGAATCTTGGGGGGCATGTACCTCGATTGCGTCATTATCTTGGGGGCATGTAAACTTATAGCAAGCATAGTTTTTCATTTCAAGCTTGTGTAAACATGAAACCGAATCCAAGCAGAGTTCTCCATGGTTCAAGATTGTGTAAAAATGAACGCATGCCCAATTTACATCTCGTGATTGTCATTTTAATCAACTGATTTCTACTAGATGAGCCTTGATTGTTTTATTCCATCACCACCATCTCTTTGGCTGATCATATGCTTTCAATTCGTTGCTTTTCCTTTCCTGAGGAACCATAGCGATGAGTGGTTTTATTAGCTAGCCTCTTGACCATTACATGTTTTGAGCAGTTCCACCATTGTCGGAACTATTTGCTACCATTTATACCACTCGTTCCTCGAGGCTGAGTCACGTTTCAGCTCTTTTCTCGACTTGTTAAACTCATATGAAAAGATTGCCAAGTAGTTTTCCCTTTTGACTCATAAAAGAGAATAAAATGGGGGGTCCGCTTTCAAGCTCTTTTCTGACCCTTTAAAAGCGAAAAGATAGCCAAGCCCTTGTCATTTCGAACTCATTAATGGATGTGAAACATCGTGCACCCAGTATAAGTTTACCCCTTTTTTGGGCTGGGAGGCACTATTTACGAAAAAGGTACTCCTTGATTGAAATGGTCAAGTGGTTCTCTCAAGTATTGTTTTCTACCTTTTCGGGCTCGAGAGACACAAATGTATGAAAAGGGACCATGTGGATTTTTCTTTTATGTGTCTTTTTCAAACTCTCTAAACATGAAAAAGATACCGCATTACACTTTTGTCAGACTCGTTAAAATATTTAATGACATCGGATTCGTCACCATGAGATTCTCCTTCCTAGGGCTTGTTAAACTTACTAGGTCAGATTCGTTCGAAGGATGAACTTACAGGGTAAGCATATGCTATCCCCTTCAATATTGTGATAAAAAATAATTAGGGTACCTGCCAGAAATGGTGAGGGAAAATTTGGAAATCTATCGGTTGCGTCGGCAACTCACTCTTAAACATGACACTTTCTGTTTCATGTCGGGTTGGGACATCTTCCTTTGTATCGTTGACCTTCTTGGGTTGGGTCATTCATTTTTTCCTTCCATTTGATCTCTGCCACATCATCATGAACATCGATCCTATGGATCCAAAATCTGCCAAACTTCCAGTTGTGTCGCCGATATGTTCAAGAGTTGTCCTTCTGTAGTTACACTTACCTTGATTCTCTGTATCATCCAAAATCATTTTGGATCCTCTCATCTTGCGTCAATGATGTGGGATTCATTATGGCCCTCCTTCGACATGGTCACTTTCTGTCGACTTCAACTCATTATTCGGGAAGTTGACTGAGAGACTCCCTTCTAGTGCCTTAGAGCTTGCATGCCCTAATGGAAAGTTCTTTGCACTCGACGACAAGTTCACATCATTGGCTTTCGATCGAGTGATTTTGCGGGTGTTCGACTTCGGTTCCTCTATTCACATTCCGTGGATTGTGCTGATAGTACTTTGAGGACCCTTGTCATTATTGGTGGGTTCTCTTGCACTTTTTAACAATTTACGTCATTGACTGATAATAAAGCGACTTTCTAGCATGCTTGACGTCAACACCCCTATTCACATGTTAGAATTTATACTTTGATCGGGTCATGTTGGAGCACAAGACCCTAGACGCAGATCACAAAAGTCCAGGTTGCGAAGTGGTGTGACATGGTTATGATGATATGCATGTCTCTATTAGATTGGATGGTTGCAACCATATTGTGGTTTCGTTATGATCCTATTTGACGGATAGTTGCGCCCATACCTAGATCCATTTACATGATCATTCTCTGGATGGCTGCATCCATGCCATGATTCATGTATCATTTGACAGAAATCTTAGTTTATGTATAAGTATCTGAAATTGCTTGCAGGTTTTCTAACGACAGACTGATTCCCCGCACTGATTCATAAAGCATTTCATCCCTCACTCCAGCTCGACCTTCATGCTTTAGGGGGCATCTGTTACGCGAGATTTTGTCACTTTCCCTGTACTCCCCATTCCTTGATCCTGGAGGACCTCTACAATGAACCCCACATTCTTTTCCTTCATGAAGAAACTCCCATTGTGTCCCTCTTCATGAGTAGATCAATTCCCTTTTGCACCATTTCCCCTGATACTTTTGTTTTGTCTACTTTACAAGACCGACGCTAATGGCCTTCATCTCCCTCGTGCCAATGTGTAGAGATTAGTACTATCCCTAGCACCGACCAGAGTGACTGAGATGTGTTGTAGTTGGTCGGTCCTATTATGGAAAGTTTTTTAAATTAGGAGCCGAAGCTTCTAGCTCTAGAAGCTTCGTAATGGAAGTCTGGTAAATGGTTTGGTCGGATGGGGTCGAGGATGTCATTTTGGGCTCCTTTCCCCTATAATGATGGAACTACCTCAAGGGATAAGACATTCTCCCATGAGAAGAGGATCCATCTCCCATCCATTCATCCTATATAAACCTCCCTTCTTCCCAAGCACAAGCTAGTGTTAGTGTTAGTGTTGGGGTTGAAGTGTTGATATTGGTGTGCTAATGCTAGTTTAGTTTGGAGTAGACAACAAGCTATTACTAGTTGTAGCTATCTAGTTGTGTGAGGGAGAAGTGTGATTTGGTTTGGAGTGAAGCCTAAAGGGAAGAGCCTTAAAACTATTGTTGCTTGAGGCCATCATGGAATGCTAGCAGAAGTGTGTGGGAACCTGGTCTTGTCAGAGGAGGAATACAACGTTAAGACAAATGGTTGTAATCTCTCTTTGATATTAATATATGCAACTATCGATTTATTTCCTACATGATTTGTCATCTTACATATTCATGGATTAATGTTTCTTGACTTGTTAAGTAGGTTGAATTACAATTTGTCTATTATCATGTTTGTTGTTTGCTGTTGTTTACTTGTTTCAGGTGCTTGTAGAAGGAAGTGAGAGATAGCTAGAGCGGGCAAGCAAGGACATCATCAAACAAGGTAAGCAGACTAAGAGGTAGGCCCTCATAATTGGTTCTAACCTAAGGAAATCTTTCATAGAATGTATCTGTTGTGGCTAGACCCATCATCGGGCTAGAGGAATTCGTTCGTATTCGCACTTATAATTTTACTTCACCACATGGTGATAGGTTTCATTTCATGCATTTAAGGTGATTGGAGGTTCACATCGTGACAAGGAAAGGACAAGTCAGCCTTAGAGGATCTCTTCTATGAGATCAACACCTATTTATGGTTGTAACTCCTTCAAATTATATTAATGCAAAGAATTCTTTGTATCCCTATATGTAATGTTGTTATTTCATGTATTTCAATACCATGCTGATATATTGAATAGAGTATTTATATGATACTACATAGATATTGTAGTTGGATTGTGTCATCTAACTGTGCAGGTTCTAATTTTGGCATCAGAGCTGGAATTGGAGAATTCAAGCTAAAGAAGGAGTGAAGCCCACGAAAGATTCCATGTAGGCTTCATAGTGTCATCTATTTACTTTAAGGAAAGAATTGGGTTCCTTATCTCTCTATTGTTCTAGGTAAGCCATCAAACCTAGGGGAGATACTTTTATCAACAATCATAAATCCTATATAACAAATTGGCAACCATACTGGGGAATGGTGTATTCCCTTGGTGGTTCCTTTGTCATTTGTGTTTGATTGCCTCCTTAATAGACCTCCGCTACTCTACCCAGCCAAGAATATACCTAGGAACACATTTCATTGAGTCCCTTTTGCAATTTTTATGTCAGAATCCTCTATTCCTAGACCAACACACCCCTAGTGCCTCTGACAGAGTGTTGTAGCTAATCTGGGCCCACTCTATACCTACATTGCAAAGCACTGGTGCTTCTTCTGCACCAGTGTTGGACCCTAATTTTGCACAGAATTTTCCCTTGTTTATGAGTCTCTATTTGATCAGCCTACTTCCAGCTAACCTTCCCTGGGTCTTGAGTGTCTTGTGGACTCTCTAAAGCCTCCATTTGGTTTGCATTTCTATTTGATTTCCATTGGTAAGAATTGGTTTTGATTTTTTTTTGTTCTTATCATTTAGTCGCTTGCAAACTGATTTCGTTTGCTCATTGGTCGCTTGGATGAATTGTTGTTTCATTCCTCATTTTGAAAACTGCATTTGAATCAATGATTACACATTTGCATCTTAGTTTTATTCATTTTGAAAATAAAGTGTGTTGAAAAGAAAAATTTTGCATTGGCATTTAGGTTTTTTTTATGTGCATCGCTATAGGAACAATTGCATTGAAAAGGGAAATTACATCTTGCATTTTGTTTGTTGCATACTAATTGTTTCTTCCCTTAGCTAGATTTTCATTGGAAGATAAAGATTTCCATTTTCTCATGCTAGATTTTCATTTTAGGATATTATGGTGACATTTGTGGTGAGCCCAAAACTGAAACTTAATCAAATATAAATAGTAAAATTTATTGAATCAACCTGAGGAGCATTTATAAAATTAACGTAAAAATTTAGAGATCTAGGCTAGAGATGTGTTTCGACGTTGTTAAACATAGGAGTTGTCATTTTTTTCCAGTGTTGCATCCTGGGGGTGAAATCCCGTTCCACATATGTGAGTGTATATGATCATTCTCCACATACTTTTGGGTATATTGGATGACGCTCCATGCACATAAAGAATATGGGAATGCTCTCATTGAACGACTATGCATTAGAAAACACTACTATAGATTTCACTCCCACGTATCATCGAGTATATTTTGGGAGTCCCCTATAGGTTACTATCTAGCCATAGGTAACTATGTATGCCACCTTTTATACCGTGATACATCGAACATAAAATTCGAGGAGATTGGCTTACGTATGTTAAGTCCTTGGTTCGCCAAGGTGTATATTACAGTTCACAATTGCTTGGTAATCCTTGATGCCTATATTACCCTCTTTTTGATTTATTTATTTTTGTGTTAATAAAAATTATTATCCAACATGGAAGAAAAAATTCCCCCACCCCATTGTTCGCATAAAATGCAAAATAAGCCTCCTCTTCCACCAGATGCTACTCTTGGCCATCGTTAGAAGCATAAGAAGATGAAAACTACCAAATCAGAAACTTTGGGAACCACTTATGCCCCTCCTCATGATATTGATCTCCCAGAGTCATCTATCCCTTTGATTTTCGAGCCTGATATCACATCTACTCTTGACGGTGACACTAACACAATTGAAACATAAGTCCCTAAAACTTTATTTCATGAGGCCATTGAACCTGACCTTCCTGAGTCAAACACTTTGATTCCTAGGGTTTTAAAACTCAAGGAGCCTTAACCATATTCACATGTTACTTCAAGACCTTCCTCTCTCTTCTTTTGTATCAGACAAAATCTATATATCTTGGACCCAACCGTGAACCTCTTCCATGTGGACTTGCGAGTATTAAAGAGATCCCACAGGAAGAGCCTCATCCTTCCACTCCTGTTCATTGTTAAGGACTCCATTTTTATCAAATTAATCTTTTTCCTTTTTTTTAGACCCCAACACAAACTCCTTTACCTAATTCTTCGGACTTACCCGTGAATCTCTTGCGACAATCTTCATTAGGATTGTTAACCATGACTGGAACTGATCCGACCTCTTAGCCTGTGTCTGCTACTATGGTTGAGACATCAAATGTTGCTTCCTCATATATGTTTGTAACATCACCAGAAACTCATCTGTATGGCCCATCTGTCCCACCTAGTTGTCAGTCTTTATCTGGTACCTTTTCTGGTGCATCGCCCAGTCCTTGGACCTCTCCCATGTCATATAATTCGGGAATAACATCTGGTAATTCTCTTATGAGCACCTCCCAGTCTACTCCTCTTCCTCCATCTATACCTAAAATCAAGTAGCAGGTTGGCCCTTATGTCAGTGGGAAAGGCCACCTTTAACATTTTAACTCTTCTTATGTTGGGTACCCTCCATCTGGATCGCAGATTCCTCCATCATCCCATCCTCCTTTGGAAGGGGGGGAACCTGTTGTTGGTATACCTCAAATTAGAAATCAAACTTATTATAGTCCTCCATATCTTGGAATGGCTCCCAGTGTTTGGAAACCTACTTTTCCCATTCAATGTAGTTCGTTTTGGGACTGATTGTTGAATCCTCAACCTACACCATCTTCGTCCCAAATTCCTGTTGAAGGAAATGTAACTAGGCTCAATCTTCATAAATGTACCTTTGATATTTGTACTTATTCAAGAAAAGAAACATTATTTTTATAATATATGTCAATGAGTTTCTTTCTCATTGAAATAGCCCTAACACTAGTTAAAGTGCTATAGGGGAGTCAAATAGTCAAAAGAAAAGGCTAACGACCTTAAGGGATTGTTACACCATGTAATAATATGTATTAGGGTCATAAGAATACCTCCAAGCAAAGTCATAAGCCTCCTCCAAGCAATGGCACCATCAAAAGAAGCAATTTGAATTATGTATATCCCGGGGGTGAAATCCCGTTCCACATATGTGAGTGTATATGATCATTCTCCACATACCTTTGGGTATATTGGCTGACGCTCCATGCATGTAAAGTATATGGGAATGCTCTCATCGAAGGTTATGCACTAGACAACACTACTATAGACTACACTCCCACGTACTGTCGAGTATATTTAGGGAATCAACTATCAAGCCTCTGAAGAGAATTATTCATAAGTATGCTTTCAACCTTCATTTAAGAACTGCCCTAAATTATAACGTAGTCGAAGACTCAACTTAGTCTCCGTCAGCGATGTTGTCAGGCCAGGAGGTAACTCCTCAAACTGAATTGTGTTTTAGCATTAAGGATAATCATAGATATATACATGGAGGGAGAGACTTTTGGGCTTCATCTCCTAGTGTATCTTCATATTCCAACTCCTTATTTTCTATTTACATTATTTTACACATATTCACCCAATCCCAAGGATTAGGTGCCAAATTCCCCCCCTTAATCAGAATGGATGTTGGTTAGTTCAAGCATCTTTCTGAATCTTTCAAACTTTTCTCTTCCAAGCGCTTTGGTGAAGATGTCTGCAATTTGCTCATTTGTGGAAAAATGGTGTAGATGGATTGTCTTGGCCTTAACATGATGTCAAATTAGATGGTATTTTGTATTGATGTGCTTCATTTGATCATGGAACTTTGGGTTTTAGGCCAACTTTATTTCAGAAGTGTTGTCAATCATGAGTGAAGTTGAATGCACTTGTTTCACCTGCAAATCTTCCATAATTTTCCTAAGCCTCACAATTCACTTTGTTGCTTCAACTACTGCCACATATTATGCCTCTATTGTAGAATCTGTTGGAATTGATTGTTTGCGTGACCTCCAGGAGACAACTCTTGATCCAAGACTCATAGCATAACCTGATGTATATACCCCAATTTATTTATTTCCACGAAGTCTGAATCAAAGTATCAAATCAAGCTGAAGTCGCCCACCTGTGTATACTCAAGTCCAAAGCCTTGAGTTCCATTCAAGTACTTTAGAACTCTTTTTGCAACAAACCAATGTCCCTCACAAGGATTTTGTATAAACCTGAAGAGGATTCCAACAACAAATTAAATTTCTGGTCTGGTAGTAGTCAGGTAGTTGAGGCTTCCTACAAGATGTCTATACTTTGTTGCATCCTCAAATTATTTTCCTTCAGTGGAAGTGAGCTTTAAGTTTTGTTCCATTGGAGTAGTCAAAGAATTGCACCCAACCATGCCAAACTTGTTCAACAGATCTTCAATGTACTTCTGAGGAATATAAAATTTGAATGTTGAGTTGCCTCAATACCAATATAGTAGTGAACATATCCCAAGTCTGTCATTTCAAAACATTTCCTAAATTCCTTCTTTATGGATGCAATATAGCTCTCATTATTCCCTGTCATCAAAAGATCATCTACATACACCAAGAAATATTCAATTGTTTTGCTAACTTTCTTGACAAACAAAGTTGCATCATCAAGATCATAATGCTTGAACTTGAGTTTTCAGAAGATTCTCCATTAACTTCTTGTACTAGGTTTGTGGTGCTTTCTTGAGGCCATACAAGGAATTTACAAGCTTAAATACTTTATGTTCTTGACCCTTCACAACAAATCCTTCTGGTTGAGACATAAAAACATTATCTTTCAAATTTCCATTCAAGAAAGAAGTTTTTACATCCATTTGATGGACTTTCCAATCATTTTGAGCTACCAAGGCAAAAAGTGTCTAGATGGCGGCCCATTTTGGTGTGGGGAGAAAAAGTCTCCTCATAGTTGACCCCTTCCTTCTGTGCAAAACCTTTTTCCATAAGCCTAGATTTGTGCTTATCAAGTGAGACATCAACTTTATACTTGTTCTTGTAGACCCACTTGCAGCCTATTGGTTTGGTTCCTAATGGAGGATCAACCAGCTTCCAAGTGCCTTTATTTATCAAGGCATCATGCTCCTTTTGCATCAATTCTTTCTATTCATCATGAGAAGTGACTTCTTTAAAGAAAGTTGGTTCAAAATATGAAGACAAATTCAGTTCACAATTATAAGAAACATCCATATCAACAGGTGAATCAGAATCGTCCACATCACCTCCATTTTTCCTGGTTGAATTTCTTGTTCCTATCTTTCCAACCTCATCAGGACAAACACATTCAAATGTCTTTGTCAGCCATTTTGAAGGACCTTTCTAAGATGGCTCAGGCTTCTCAGTTGAATGAGTTGGGACTGAATCAAGATTGAGTCTCCCAATTCTACCAAACACATCACTCAAATTGTCATCAATGGCTGGAGCTTTATGTGGGGGAGAGAGTGATTCTAAAGAAGATTCCACATATTGATCTAGTATAGGAATCCCCCCTTCAGTATGTGGAATCTCATTATCAAATCATTGAAAAGGCTTGGCATGTTTGAATTTATCCAAGCGATCAAGCTGTCGCTCAACAACATTGTCAGCCTTGGAAGATTCAAGAAAGATGACATATCTAGACACTACAAACTTCTTATTAACTTCATCACAAAGACGATATGCTTTGGAGGTATTTGAATACCCTAAGAAGATACACTTACGACTCCTTGCGACAAGTTTGTTTCTTTTTTCCTTAGGTATCAAGGCATAATCGGTGGAACCAAAGACCCTGAGATGCTTTACCGAAGGAATGTGGCCATACCACATTTCTTAAGCAGTCTTGTTTCTAATAGAATTAGATGGACACCCATTCTTTATATACACAACACATAGAACTACATTAGCTCAAAACATCAATTTTACATTCTTGAAAAACATCATGGGACATACCATATTTAAGATTGTCCTGTTCATTCTTTTAGTTACTCCGTTCTGTTGGGGATTATAAGGTACAATTGTTTGATGTTTGATCCCATGCTAGCAAAGATAGTATTCAAATTCATTTGAAGTATATTATTTTCCTTTATCAGTGTGAATATAGCTAATATGAGATTGTGCATCATTTTAAATCCATGCATGAAAGTTCTTGAATGTTTGAAAAGAATCAGATTTTTTCTTCAATAAATAAACCCAACACATTATGGTGTAGTCATCAATAAATGCCATCATATATTTATTTCCATTTGCAGAAGGAACAAACATTGGGCCACATAAGTTTGAATGAATAAGTTCAAGTTTTCTATTTGCTCTAGAATGTGAATCATGAAAAGATTGTTTGTTGTGTTTTCCTAAGATACAAGCATCACATTGCTTAAGTTTCCTAAGAATTGTAGGAAAAACAGTAACACCACTTTTCTTCCACATACAAAGGATTTCAAAATTCAAGTGTCCAAATCTAGCATGCCTTAAAAGACTTAATGGAAATGTACCTTCATCATAATGAGAATTATATGAGAAGTTTTTTGCATGAGTAGAGGTACCTTGCAGCTTCAGAAGTCTTTCTTATTCTATCCTTGTCATGACAAGTGAGAGATCTAATGCTTTTCTAACCTTAACTTTTCCATTAGACATATGAATGGAGTGTCCTTGATGGTGGATGTGTACCAAAGACAACAAGTTTCTCCTGAGCTCCAGGAGATATAGGATGTCATGCAGAAGAAATTCTAGAAGACCAAGCTGTTTGAGCCTGATTGTGACAAGCCTTGATGGCTTGAGTTTTGACTTGTCTGCACAAGATACAGCTCCATCAACATTGTCAGTAAATTCTTCAAAAAATTATTTTCTAAAATTCATGTGGCAAGTTGCTCTTGAATCTAGAAGCCAATCATTTTTCCAAAATGCAAGTGAAGCCTTAAATAAGTCTTTAGTTACTCCAATATTACAATGTTCCACAACATAGTGAGTAGATTCAGCTGCTTTAACTTTCCCTTTTTCATTGGTTTTACCTTTAGCTTCATTTCTTTCTTGCTCAATTCTGTCCCAAGGAAACTTACATGTGGGTGCATCATGTCCATCTCTATTGCAACGTATGCAATTAAGATAAGACTTTTCTCCTTGGAACTATTTCCCCACCTACCTTTAAAATTCCTTCTTCCTCTTCCTTGTTAGCCACCTCTTCATCTAGAAGAATATTTTGCATGATTATTCTCTTTATGTGCAAGACACACAACTTCTTTAGAAGACTGAGGAGCTGTCTTCTTGTGGGTTTTGCATAAACTGAGCAACAAGGCCAACAACAAAGGAAAGGTCAGGACGAGTATGGACCAGATGGGAAAGTTCATAAACATAAAGCTCGTCTTGTTGCTAAGGGTTTTTCACAAGTTGAAGGCATTGACTACACTGAAACCTTCTCCCCTGTTGCCAAAATGAACTCTATCCGCCTTGTTCTTTCCCTTGCTACCTCTTTCAAATGGGAAGTCCATTAGATGGATGTTAAATCTACCTTCTTGCATGGGGACTTGCATGAAGAAATCTATATGGAACAACCTATTGGCTTTATACAAACAGACTCTAGCCTTGTATGTCGGCTTAAGAAATCCCTTTATGGTCTCAAGCAAGCTCCTCGAGCTTGGTATGCCAAAATGGATAACTTTCTTTTAGAAAATGGCTTTTCTAGGTGTCATTCTGACAATACTGTCTACACCAAGAAAGTGGGAAAGTCTCTTATCATTCTTGTTCTTTATGTTGATGATCTTATCCTGACTGGTAGTGATCCCAACCTTATAAACCATGTGAAGTCTAGCCTTAAAAGGAAGTTTGAAATGACAGACTTAGGACACTTACATTATTTTCTTGGTCTTCAAGTCTTGCAATCCAAGGAAGGTATTTCCCTCTCCCAGTCCAAGTATGCCTGTGATATTCTACGCCATTTTCACACGGAAGACTATAAGCCAGCCCCTTCTCCCTTTCAATCTGGAGTCAAACTTTCAGTCACTTGTACTTCTCCTGAAGTTGATGCTACCTTATACTGTCAACTTGTAGGAAAACTTTTGTATCTAACCCATACTTGTCCCGAAATTTCCTTTTCTGTTGGCCTTGTTGCTCAGTTTATGAAAAACCCACATGAAAGTCATTGGAAAGTAGCTAAAAGAATACTTCATTATGTTTGAGGTAAAGTTCAGTTTGGGATTCATTACAGTGCCGAAGCCACTCCTCTATTGGTTGGTTTCACTGATTCTGATTGGGCTGGTGACCCTGATGATCAGAAGTCCACTGTAGGTTATGTGTTCACTCTTGGTTCAGGACCTATTACATGGGCTTGCAAGAAACAAGGTGCCATTTCTCTTTCTTCAGGAGAAGCAGAGTATCGTGGTGCCGTAGAAGCTAGTAAGGAAGCCTTGTGGCTTCATCAGATCCTGTCAGAGTTTGGCTTTCAGTAGCAACATCTGACTACACTTTGGTGTGATAGTCAAAGTGCCATTCAACTATGCAAAGATCCAGTCCAACATCAGCGTAGAAAACACATTGAACTGCACATGCACTTCATCAGAAAGCTCATCCACGACCATGTTCTTGAAGTGCAATATTGTTCAACAGATGAGCAAGTTGCAGACATCTTTACAAAGGCTCTCACAGAGGCGAAGTTCACTAAACTTCGATTTATGGTTGGAGTTCAAGAAGTTGTCACTAAGGGGGGATAGGCTCTAGTGCCTCCTTCCTTCTCCTATTGTGTCATATTTGTAAATCTTTCAATCCTATCCCAAGTTGTTCTTAAGGGGGGATGTTAGGATATTCCGACACATAGGAAATAGTTAAGTATAACTTGGTCTAGTATAGAGTTAGGTAAAGTGTGTTTCTTTACTATGTACATTTTGTAACTTACAATCTGACGATCACGATATGTAGTGATCCGATGGTTCATTCTCTCCTCGGTATTACCGACACTTGATCCGTGGCTTAACACCCGATTGGTCCATGATCTCTATTTAAAGAGCATGGAGGGTCATTTGTAGGTTAACTGTCCATGAGAGAAGCTTATGTAAATTTTCATTCTTTTATTAATAAATTGCCTGAAGTGGCTGTGTTGGCTTAGGCCGTGGACTGTTTCCCTCTTTGAGGGTTTTAACCACGTCAAAAGTACTGGTGTATTGATCTGTGATCTGTTTGTGAGTGGTGTCCTTTGGTGTTCTGTCTGAGGAACTTACCCTGTAAATTCCTACACTTCTTTCCAAAATCCTTCCCTCTCTCAACAAACTTCTTCTCAAGGGATTCAAAGGTAATATCCTTGAGGTTTCCACTTGCTTGCAATGACTCAAGATAATTTGAATAAGTGGGATATAGTTCATTGACATAAGCTATGAGAGGAATGTCTATTTGAACACTAATGGTTTTGATATCATGCATAATGAATCTTACTTCTGATGCTAAAGTAAGAGGGCCATCATTTTTCAATGCAATACTGAGCAATTTAATCATCAATTGGACAACTTCAAGTAAAGAGTGTGAGTCATAGAGTTCGTTCAACTTTCATAAGGCTTCAAAAGCATTTGAAAATGGTGACATGTGGCAATTCACCTTTTCATTTACAGATGCTGCAATCAAGGCATAGGCCTTGCTGTTCTTTTTTTCCCAAATGGAAATATCCTTATATGAGGTGGGATTTGCAAGCTCATTATCTCCTTCTCCTACAAAAACTCCTTTCCACAACTCATTGAAAATGAGAGTGTGTTTTATCTTCCTTTACCATTCAGGATAGTTCTATTTTCCCGAGAGAACTACTCCAACAATAGATATTAATGAATGCATTTTAAATATTTGAACTGTGTAAAAAATGTACTCTGTTGCCAGTATGCTGTAAGAAATTGCACTTCTGGTGGTAATATGTGTAAGAAATGTGCTTTGATATATTAAAACATAGGTATATTTGGGGGAGGGTAAATTTGTGAGAGGGAGTATGTGGGGGAGGGAGTATATGGGGGGAGGTATTAACTGATGGGGATATATGATATATGGACAACGTAGGAGGAGAAACTGTATATGATATATGACATCGTAATATTATTTTGGAGCGGTGATAAAAAAGTGATTTTGGAGTGGAGGTATGTTTTATATATGGTATGGTGGAGGAGTGGTATGCAGTGGCACCATAGTGGTATCCCACAATGGTATGTAGTGGTAATAAAAAATGGAGTGTTGAATGCAATGGTGTTAAAAACCATTCAATAGTCAATGTATGGACCGAGATTCAAACAACAGAGGTATGGTTGTGGGAGGAGGCAAGCAGTGGTATTAAATGTAAACCATCCAACCGTTGTATGGAAAAAAACTTGTGTGGGAGGATATGACTGGCCAACATTCAACATATGGTGGACAATGTAACTGATTTTAAAGTAGTATATAACTATATGGATCAATGTTTGTATATTATGCAACATACAATGTTATATAATGGGAGTGGTATATATGAAATTGGTGTGCGAGATATGAGAAACTAGGAATCACATTATACCAAAGAAGTATTGGAGAATGTGTGGTTCCATTGCATAGTGGGGAGAGATGGCGTATGGTGGTTGGCAAGCGTTATTTGGGAGGAGGCCTGTAATATGTATGACTGTGGGGGAAACAAAACCATAGTCAAACAACAATAAAGGAGTATGCATTAAATAAAATTCTATATTTTACATAGGAGCCTCTACACCAGTGTTATACGTATTAAATAATTCTGGGGAGGAGGTGGTGGTGTGGTGCCTTGATGGATTTGTTTTTCAAAAAAAACTTAACACAACCACCTTGCGTGGTAGTGAAGTCCTATTTTTTAATTAACACAGGAAAAAAATAAGCCCAATTTCACTTCTCATGAATTTGTTTTGCATATAACACCGTGATTCATTCATCAACCATCGAACATACAAGCTTCTAAGCAGGCTTACCACACACAAACGCCATTTAATTTTGAACAACAATCACACCATACCTCTAGGAAGCGCAACAACTCGCAGCAACCGATAATTCTTTCTCTCTAGTCTCCCAAAACAACGAAGATGACCCCAAAAAATCAAATGAGGAGGCAAAAAAACACAATAATTTTTTTAAACTGTAGGACAAAGGTGTCAGTTTTGTAGAAATATGTAGAACATGGGCAGGAGGGAGTTATAAGGGAAGAGAGAGAAGCCAAAAATGGAGCTGGCTTGTGATAGCATGTCAGGTTAGGAGGTAACTCCTCAAACTGAATTGTATTTTAGCATTAAGGTTGATCATAGATATATACATCGAGGGAGAGACTCTTGGGCTTCATCTCCCAGTTTCTCTTCATATTCCAACTCTCCTTATTTTCTATTTACATTTTTTAACACATATTCATCCAATCCCAAGGATTAGGTGTCAACATATGTCAACTCTTGAATTATTGCTGAACTGCCCCACCCAAAAGAAGGCCTTATTATTAGCTATCAGATGTGTGGACCCATCGGATTCCAACCTAGTGGTTTTCTCTCATGAAAGCTATAGCCCTTGGCTTCCCTCTCAGTTAGCCTTTATAATCCAGGTCATTGTTCATGGTAAGAACATTCATCACTCTATTGTGGACAAGGGAGTCTTGACGTGTATTATGTCCATGTCTTGTTGAATGGCAATTGGTTTGGCTCAACTGAGTCAATCGATCACCACATTGAAAGCCTTCGATGGAAGAACATACAAACCTTGTGGGATTTTGAATTCCCCTTCAAGTAGAACTCAGGGGAAAATCCATTGCCATAGAAGTTGAATTTATTGATGAACCTGTTAGCCTCCTGCTGCAGCAGGTTAATCATCTTTCATGATCGACATTTTTACATGCCAAATATGTCATACAATGCATGCTGCAATGCTCCATATTTGCTACAGATGGCCAAAGAATTGTCCTTGAAAGTGTGCTAATCTAAGTGCCACTGTTGTGTTCCAATTTTGATAAGCAATTCATTTTTGGTTTGAGGCATTTTTTAGTTGGAGGACTTCAAGCGAGGCATGTCTAACTCCCCTTCTTCCTCTTTCCCCAAATCACTCACTAACTTCCCCTAAAAGAGGTCAAGATCTGCTTGATACCTCTTAGTTTCATCATTCTCCATATCATTTGCCTTGGTGAAGATCTGCTTCACTCAAGGAATGTTCACACTTCTTCTATGAGTCATTTTCCCTCTTAATAGCCTAAGATTCACATACTTAGCGCTTTCTTATCACTCTTCATGTTAACTACTAACTTTACTATGTAGCTCCCTATCTATTTCCCCTTCCCCTACTAAAACTATGTATATTACTCCCCTATATACTTATCCCCTCTCCCTAGTTGAAAGATAACCATATACATCCTCGGGAATTGCTAAGTTTATCTGAAACTTAGCAAGAGCCCTCAATACCCCCTCTAACCATCTCCCAAATGCATAAGGACTCATTCCTTTGCATAGTTTCCCTTCATATGTATAAAAATCATCCCTCTGGCCTTGGTTTGCCTTTTTAAGGCATAAATCCCTTGTTTGGCCTTAAAACCCTTCTCAAACCGCATAAAATTCCTCTTAAGTGCCTTAGGACTCCTTCCAAGGCATGAAAATCCCTCATATGCTTGAAAATTCCTCCTTTTGGGCTATCGGACCCCCTCCGATGCCTTATAATCCATTCAAAACACTAAAAACAAGGCCCCTCTAATTTCACAAAGCCTCCCTTTAGTGTTATAGCCTTGCTTCGAATGAAAAGCTCCCTTTTTGGACCCCCTCTGATGCGATATCGCAGTCGGGAGGGGGAGTTATGCATTAAAACAAACATATATGTGTGCTGCCGATGGGTTCTTCGCCGATGGTGGACCGCCGATCGCCGATTGCGATATCGCATCGGTAGTCGGCAGTCGCATCACATTATTTCATTGCATATATTATATATATAACATGCCCTGCCTTATCGCCGATTGTGATATTTGCATATATCGCATTGCAATAACATTATCGCTTATATTACCATATCGCATCGCTCCATTGTTAAGGCCCGCCCCCGGGTTTCCCTGATTGCAAAGCTGCCGAGTTAATCTCAACCATCCATTTTTGGGCCCCAGATCAACGGCCCATATTATATCGGCGATCACCCCATATATGGCTCCGACCAGCGGAGCCGAAATATTATTAAGGCACGACATATAAAGGTTTCGGGTCCAAAAGGAGCCCTTTGTACAGCGAAATGGGAGTTCGATATTCCGGAGCCGAAATACAATAAAGCAGAGCTTAATGAATATCGGGTCCGCAAAGATTGGTACTGTGCGCCCCATATCCGGATCCGATAAATTATAAAGAGCAGTTGAAAAGGATTTCGGGTCCGCTTATCATTTTTATTAAAATCCGCCGATTTGGGTTCGCCGATGGGCCGGACCCGAAATAAAATAAAGAGGGCCTGTAAAAGCATTTCGGGTCCGATGGTTTCGAGGGTCATATGTTTGTCCCGCCGATAAGAGTTTTGCCGATGGGCCGGACCCGATATCAATAAAAAGTGGGCTTATAGAGGATTTCGGGTCCACCCTTTGTTTCGCTCATCGCAAGTTTTATGTGCCACCCCCCGGTCCGCCCCGATGCGATATTGCGATGAGATCTGGGCCGTTGGATCGGCCCGCGCGGATCCGACGGCCAGGATTTAGTATTTTGCACAGTGTCCGCCTAGCCCAATTTTGATGAAATTCATGTTTTAAAGGCATTCCGCCTGTTCATAATAAAAGGGCCATTTTTAATGTTTTATGTGCGGAGCCCATGCTCGCCCAGGTATAAAGGAAATGATGGTTTCCTTAGCCATTCTAAGTCGCTCTGGCCCAAAAAATACTTCTAAAGGCATGATTCCTCCTCAGATGCCTCCAGAGCGCTGCTTCTCCATCAATTATGGAATTTTATCAGTTTAAAGGCATTTTTTGATCGGCCAAGCGCCGAAACTCGTCCAAAGCCTCCAGAAGCCCGCAGACAGCACAACAACAGTCAAATCTTGCCATCAGTGACCATAAAAGGGCGATTTTGATGCGGCAAAGAGTATCAAAGAGAGAAAGTGGCCTAATTCAGTGTCAAAGTGTATCAGAGGAAGCGGCAAAGAGTATCAGTTCAAAAGATCAGTAGCCCGAAGCAGCAGAACATTAAAGAGGCCCCCATCAAAGTCAATAAAGCAGCTCAGAGCCATCAAAGCCCACCAAATCACAGTTATGAGCATTAAAGCCAGCATTAAAGCCACTCTACAGCAGCAGAACCGCCTAGAGGGGCAATTCAAGTGTTTAAAGCCTAGTTATTGCCAGAACAGTGTATAAAGACACCTGAGAGCAGCGCTGCAAGTTCCGAAGGCGCAATTATGATAAATTGGCCAACGCAGAGCTCAAAGGACACCATATTTACTCATGTTGAATTGCTGCTGCCTCCAGCGCAGCTTAGATAGATATTTTGTGCATTTATTTCAGTACAGATTAGGTTAGAGGCAGTTATTTCATCAGATCTGTCTGAGATCTGTATATTGTAGATATTTTGCCTATATAAACCACCCTCTGCACTGTTTTAGGGGGGGTTGGTTGTATTTCTCATTCGAGACTTGCACTATAAGCTTAAGAACTTCTGTAATCAAAGATTGCTGGAATATTTGCATCTGAACTGGCTGGTTGTGCTTTCAATGGCCGAAGAGCTTGATGTGGAATTCATGTGCTTGCCATGGTTCAATAAGTCTTTCCTCCCTCTGTTTATCAGTTTATATGTATCGGTATCATCTGTATATCATAATCTAAGTTGCAGGAAGAAGGAATAGTTCAGAGCTGCCTCTGTGCTCAATTCTTGTAACTTTTCTATGTTTTCCTATGAATTAGTGACAAATATGTATACTTAATTGATCATGTTTAAGCTATTTCCTTCACATATTAATGCTGTCTAGGAAACTCTTCATTGCTCCTATTTAGCCTTCATCCACTTTCCCTCTTTGGCTGGATGAGAGATCCTTAATTTCCTCTCATCCCCTGACCTCCATTTCATCCTTGTTCTAGCATTAATCATTGTGCCATGTGTAGCTATCCTGCTCCATATTCCCCTCTTTTGCCAAGGAAAACACACCCTTCAGTTCACATTCATTGACTCCATGCCCAATGGTTTGAACTTCTTACACTTTGTATGCCAACTCTGCTTGAATAGATCAACCATCCCACCAAACTCAAACAAAACCCATGTGCATCATATCTAGCCTAAAATCATCCCTTAAACAAAGCTAAATCCTAAAGAGAGAGCCCTCTCTGACTGCAGGTAGGCTAGGACCTGCAGTCCAAAGATTGGTTTGTGGTTACCTCGACCGTATCCCTTTGGGAGTCAAAAGGGACAACTTGAGTGATAACATAATGGCGACTCCACTGGGGACCTGAAATCATTTGTTTATTACTGTATACCCCCAATTTTGATCAGTTTGCCTTGTTTTCTGGAAAAAGTGTTCCTTTTCTTCAGAGCTTCTCATGTTTAGCTCTGATCTGTGACGGTGGACAGAGATCAGGCACTTCAAGGTTAATTCATCCACTGGCGACTCCACATCATCCTCATAATAAAGACTCCACTGGAGAAATGAACCCAAAAGAGATATATGAGCAGATCAGGCTTTTGACTTGGATTACTATCCAAGAGGTCATGTTTTTTCTCCATAAAGTTTTGCTGTGTATATTGTATTTTAAAGACGATTCTATATCAGATTTTTATGATTTTCCTTTGGAAAATGTTGTTGAAAATCCTCCTTGCACATTAGAGCAGCAGTCTTCAAATGTTGTTGAAGATCATCATACAGCCAAGGAGGAACCAAAAATAGAGCCCAGTCTTACAGTTCCTGTATATACTCCTGTGTCTCGTAAAGTTCCTGATAGATATAAGCCTCTCATTTTGCCTCCTGTGCTGAATCCTTTGCCTGCAAATCATCCCGAGTATCTCCCTAGATTTGATGGAGAGAATGGTATTACTGCCCAGAAACATATCCAGGCTTTTGAAGATTATCTTAATATATTTGAAGTGGAAGAGGAAGATGTTAGTCTTAGACTGTTTGCCCTTTCTTTGCAAGGCGAAGTTAGGACTTGGTTTAAAGCATTGCCTGAGGCCAGCATCTCTAATCTTCAGTAGTGTTCCAAGCTCTTCCTTGATAGATGGATGATTAAAATCAATTTCCTCTCACTCATCGAAGAATATAATCAGTTAGAAAGGCATCCAAATGAATCTGTTCAGCAATTTTCTGATCGATTCAATCAAGTTTATCTTTCTATGCCTTTGAATATAAGACCTCCCCCTGATTTAGCTCTATTGCAATATCCAAGAGCTTTTGATCCAGAAATGGAATTTCGTTTGAGAGAAAGATGTCCATCCACTTTGAAACAGATGCAGGACGTAGCCGTGGACGTGGAGGCTAATCTGAAGATGAGGGAAAAACAGCGCAAGGCAGAGCAAGAAGAAAGACTTCATAGCGTGTTACAAAAGTCAGAGGAAATAATGCAGTTGATCACAATGAAAGTTGAATGCTTAGAGCACAAGAACACATCTGTTGTGTATGAGGAAAGTAGTGACATTCACGAACAAACCTACCACAAATCAGATGACATATTCATAGAGCCATATGTGAAGGAGCAGTCTCTTGATATACTGTGTGAATATAATAGCTTCTCTTCTTTCAACTCCTTGCCAAAATATGATGAGTATGATGATTATTATGAGCCTAACGACCAAATCAGCCTTGCAGAGGAATCAGATCCTATTTTGGCAGGAAGCGAAGTTCAGGCTCAGCAGCTTGAATGTAATGATCAGCTTGCCCAGTTCAGCTATGAAGTAAAGGAGGAAAGCGCAGATAATTTTGATATCAGCGAAGGAACTTTACCTTTCTGTTTTGAATCTTTTCAATTTATTAAGGAGAACTATCATGCAATTAATAAGCAGTTGTCAGCAAGTCTTGTTATTGACTGCCTGGAGGATGATCAAAATATTGTTCCAGATGCATCGCCTCTAGTTTCGCAGCCCCGAAGAGCCATCGAATATCAGATTGAGGAAGACTTAGAAGCAGCAGCATATGATCAAATGATCCAAGTGGATCCCCTGCCTCTTTGTTTTCAGCCATCTGAGTTATTCGAAGAAGAAGAAGAGGAGCAGCCTGCGCAGACCAGTCAAGTCCTATTCGAGCCAGATTGTAATAAATTGCAAGCACCTCTGCAAGTTTTGAATGACCTATCTGCTGGCAGGCGGAATGATGAAAGAGATCAGCGCTCTTCTCCATTAGCAGGCTGCAAGGCTCAGTATCGAGTTGTTGATGATCTCCCGACTCCAAGGCATGGTAGCGATCTTGAACCTTTGTACAGTTCTTTATTTCAGCCTAGCAATTGTATATATATGTTGCAGGACAGTTTTGTACAGTGTTTAAACACAGCAAAGGAGGTCAGTAGCTTCCTGATCTTCTCAAAGATTAACAAAGCCACATCAGATTGCAAGATCTCAGTTTTTCTCACCGGCAAGCACAAGCAGCAAAGCTCACTGATGTCTATTTTGCTTAAATGGCTGCATTGGTAAGTGCTGGTTAGGGTAGGTAGGTAGGTAGGATCAATAAGGCAGCCAGCCAAGGGAATTTTGCAGAGCACAGCAACAATTGAATACAAGGCAGTCTGACCTGCTGTTCTTGGCTTGTCACAAGGAAAAGCCATCCCCAAGTGGAGCCACTGTTAGCCTCCTGCTGTAGCAGGTTAATCATCTTTCATGATCGACATTTTTACATGCCAAATATGTCATACAATGCATGCTGCAATGCTCCATATTTGCTACAGATGGCCAAAGAACTGTCCTTGAAAGTGTGCTAATCTAAGTGCCACTGCTGTGTTCCAATTTTGATAAGCAATTCATTTTTGGTTTGAGGCATTTTTCAGTTGGAGGACTTCAAGCGAGGCATGTCTAACTCCCCTTCTTCCTCTTTCCCCAAATCACTCACTAACTTCCCCTAAAAGAGGTCAAGATCTGCTTGATACCTCTTAGTTTCATCATTCTCCATATCATTTGCCTTGGTGAAGATCTGCTTCACTCAAGGAATGTTCACACTTCTTCTATGAGTCATTTTCCCTCTTAATAGCCTAAGATTCACATACTTAGCGCTTTCTTATCACTCTTCATGTTAACTACTAACTTTACTATGTAGCTCCCTATCTATTTCCCCTTCCCCTACTAAAACTATGTATATTACTCCCCTATATACTTATCCCCTCCCCCTGGTTGAAAGATAACCATATACATCCTCGGGAATTGCTAAGTTTATCTGAAACTTAGCAAGAGCCCTCAATACCCCCTCTAACCATCTCCCAAATTTATAAGGACTCATTCCTTTGCATAGTTTCCCTTCATATGTATAAAAATCATCCCTCTGGCCTTGGTTTGCCTTTTTAAGGCATAAATCCCTTGTTTGGCCTTAAAACCCTTCTCAAACCGCATAAAATCCTCTTAAGTGCCTTAGGACTCCTTCCAAGGCATGAAAATCCCTCATATGCTTGAAAATTCCTCCTTTTGGGCTATCGGACCCCCTCCGATACCTTATAATCCATTCAAAACACTAAAAAAAAGGCCCTCTGATTTCACAAAGCCTCCCTTTAGTTTTATAGCCTTGCTCCAAATGAAAAGCTCCCTTTTTGGACCCCCTCTGATGCGATATCGCAGTCGGGAGGGGGAGTTATGCATTAAAACAAACATATATGTGTGCTGCCGATGGGTTCTTCACCGATGGTGGACTACCGATCGCCGATTGCGATATCGCATCGGCAGTCGGCAGTTGCATCACATTATTTCATTGCATATATTATATATATAACATGCCCCGCCTTATCGCCGATTGTGATATTTGCATATATTGCATTGCAATAACATTATCGCTTATATTACCATATCGCATCGCTCCATTGTTAAGGCCCGCCCCCGGGTTTCCCCGATTGCAAAGCTGTCGAGTTAATCTCAGCCATCCATTTTTGGGCCCCAGATCAACGGCCCATATTATATCGGCGATCACCCCATATATGGCTCCGACCAGCGGAGCCGAAATATTATTAAGGCACGACATATAAAGGTTTCGGGTCCGAAAGGAGCCCTTTGTACAGCGAAATGGGAGTGCTCCGATATTCCGGAGCCGAAATACAATAAAGCAGAGCTTAATGAATATCGGGTCCGCAAAGATTGGTACTGTGCGCCCATATCCAGATCCGATAAATTATAAAGAGCAGTTGAAAAGGATTTCGGGTCCGCTTATCATTTTTATTAAAATCCGCCGATTTGGGTTCGCCGATGGGCCGGACCCGAAATAAAATAAAGAGGGCCTGTAAAAGCATTTCGGGTCCGATGGTTTTGGGGGGTCATATGTTTGTCCCGCCGATAAGAGTTTCGCCGATGGGCCAGACCCGATATCAATAAAAAGTGGGCTTATAGAGGATTTCGGGTCCGCCCTTTGTTTCGCTCATCGCAAGTTTTATGTGCCACCCCCCGGTCCGCCCCGATGCGATATTGCGATGAGATCTGGGCCGTTGGATCGGCCCGCGCCGGATCCAACGGCCAGGATTTAGTATTTTGCACAGTGTCCGCCTAGCCCCAAATTTTGATGAAATTCATGTTTTAAAGGCATTCCGCCTGTTCATAATAAAAGGGCCATTTTTAATGTTTTATGTGCGGCGCCCGTGCCCGCCCAGGTATAAAGGAAATGATGGTTTCCTTAGCCATTCTAAGTCGCTCTGGCCCAAAAAATACTTCTAAAGGCATGATTCCTCCTCAGATGCCTCCAGAGCGCTGCTTCTCCATCAATTATGGAATTTTATCAGTTTAAAGGCATTTTTTGATCGGCCAAGCGCCGAAACTCCTCCAAAGCCTCCAGAAGCCCACAGATAGCACAACAACAGTCAAATCTTGCCATAAGTGACCATAAAAGGGTGATTTTGATGCGACAAAGAGTATCAGAGAGAGAAAGTGGCCTGATTCAGTGTCAAAGTGTATTAGAGGAAGCGACAAAGAGTATCAGTTCAAAAGATCAGTAGCCCGAAGCAGCAGAACATTAAAGAGGCCCCCATCAAAGTCAATAAAGCAGCTCAGAGCCATCAAAGCCCGCAAAATCACAGTTATGAGCATTAAATCCAGCATTAAAGCCACTCTACAGCAGCAGAACCGCCTAAAGGGGCAATTCAAGTGTTTAAAGCCCAGTTATTGCCAGAACAGTGTATAAAGACACCTGAGAGCAGCGCTGCAAGTTCCCAAGGCACAGTTATGATAAATTGGCCAGCGCAGAGCTCAAAGGACACCATATTTACTCATGTTGAATGCTGCTGCCTCCAGCGCAGCTTAGATAGATATTTTGTGCATTTACTTCAGTACAGATTAGGTTAGAGGCAGTTATTTCATCAGATCTGTCTGAGATCTGTATATTGTAGATATTTTGCCTATATAAACCACCCTCTACACTGTTATAAGGGGGGGTTGGTTGTATTTCTCATTCGAGACTTGCACTATAAGCTTAAGAACTTCTGTAATCAAAGATTGCTGGAATATTTGCATATGAACTGGCTGGTTGTGCTTTCAATGGCCGAAGAGCTTGATGTGGAATTCATGTGCTTGCTCATGGTTCAATAAGTCTTTCCTCCCTCTGTTTATCAGTTTATATGTATCGGTATCATCTGTATATCATAATCTAAGTTGCAGGAAGAAGGAATAGTTCAGAGCTGCCCTCTGTGCTCAATTCTATCTGGAAACTCTTCATTGCTCCTATTTAGCCTTCATCCACTTTCCCTCTTTGGCTGGATGAGAGATCCTTAATTGCCTCTCATCCCTGACCTCCATTTCATCCTTGTTCCAGCATTAATCATTGTTCCATGTATAGCTATCCTGCTCCATATTCCCCTCTTCTGCCAAGGAAAACACACCCTTCAGTTCACATTCATTGACTCCATGCCCAATGGTTTGAACTTCTTACACTTTGTATGCCAACTCTGCTTGAATAGATCAACCATCCCACCAAAATCAAACAAAACCCATGTGCATCATATCTAGCCTAAAATCATCCCTTAAACAAAGCTAAATCCTAAAGAGAGAGCCCTCTCTGACTGCAGGTAGGCTAGGACCTGCAGTCCAAAGATTCGTTTGTGGTTACCTTGGCTGTATCCCCTTGGGAGTCAAAGGGACAACCTGAGTGATAACAGAACCTCTCGATTATAATCTTCTATAGGGACATACGTGGGTTTATGCCATCGCTATTGTCGTTTCGACCTACTTCCGTATGATCACATTTCCTCATAAAAGTGAGATTGTAGCCATAGATCAACTCACCTTTTTTTCTTCTGATTCTCATGTTATCAGAAGTGTCCCCCTTATAGGGTAAACTCTACACTCCTATCAGCATGTTGGAGTTAGATTGTTGAAGGATTCATCGCTTATGGGAACCTTTTCACTCCCTCCTCCTCTCCTTCCTGACAGCTCACCTCCGGTTTCTTATATCATCATCATATCATCTTCTACCATTCAAGTTGATCTTTGGATTGTACTAGATGAGACTAACATCCAAAGTTTTGGCGACTAAATGCTGATTAACCCTATTGAGTTAGATTACGAATCCATCTATTCAGTTTGTGCAGCTTATACCTTTTCTTCGATTAATTGGGTAAATCGATCATTGGATTATGGCATGTCTTATGATCCTTTTTCTCAAGTATTCCCTACTAATGAGAGCTTCATGGAGATCATGATACCAGATCATGGGCCGTGGGATGAACATCACCACCATTCCTCCTTACTAGATCACATTGAGGATAATCTCAATGATGTATATTTACCTAATTTTGTCGATCCTTTTACGAATTTCGTCTCTATTCATGATGTTGAAAATAAAAAGAACCTTCAAAATATCAAAGAGACCATACCTCTCAATATCTTGATTAAACCAAGAATTGTCAAAAATCTATACATTGGAGCTTTTTCTCCATTTGAGATCGAGATTTATAGAGCCCTTTTCCACGATTTTCGAGATGTCTTTGCCTGGTATTATAAAGAAATGCCAAGTATCAACCCAAACATAGTAGTGCACGAGATTAAAACATATCTTGATGCCAAACCATCGGTAGCACCTCCGTCTAGTCCATCCCAAGTTGAAAGCTGCTGGGATTAAGACTGAAGTTAGAAAGATTTTATGGGCTAGTTTTATATACCCTGTTCCTTTAACTGAGTGGGTGATGAGCCCCAAATTGAGTAACTTATTGGGCTCATTTTGCCTAATTATCCTTGTTCAGTCCTTATTCAATCCTCCATTTTTCATAGCTTATGCAATATTTTTTAGTATGTTTATGTCATTTATACGAATAAGGGTTGTCACTCTTCCTAGGTGGCTAACACGTGCTTATTTCAGGTTTTTTGACACATGTTGGAGCAAAACCGAGCAATCATGGGCTAGAAGACAGCCAAGCTTGAGGTGAGGATTCGTAGGGGGGTTGTCTATGACATTAAATAGCCCTTCCTCGGGATCTTCACCCTCAAACTCCGAGCTCATAGGCCACCAAAACCGGATCTTGAAGGCAGCCAAGCAGATTTTGGAAAAGGGACTTTCTACTGACAGTTGGACAACAAAGTCCCCCAGATTTAGGAGGCCTGCTAGGGCCCTTGTGGTGTATAAATGAGAAGGCCTCAGCCTTCGCAAGGGACTTTTGAAACCATTGCATATTTTTGCACTACAGTGTTGTCAGCTTTAGCTCGTTTTCTTGTAGCCATTTTGGCATAACTCTTGACTGATGACTATATTTTGATAATGATAAGCAGTCCTATTTCATATCAACTCTGAGTTTTCTATAGGAGCCGTAGCTCTCAGGGTTGGGGCCAACCTGAGAGCCTAGGGCCTCCTTTATGTACTGTTATCTTTCCTTTAAGCATCGTTGTTTCCTTTTGTGCATTTGCAAACGTATTTCCGTTAGGCAGATTAAGTTGTGTGGATTAACCAGGTCACTGTTTATGAATAGAATGCTTCAGATTTTTAGAATAGATTGTTAGGATAATAACAGGAAAAGGCTCCAAAAAAGGGTCAAGCAAATATGTCGGTTTCACCTCTTCCTTATTGGATCAGGGGCTAGAATTGAAGTAAACGTGCCTGTGTCCCAAACAAAAACACTAGTTTGCTTTACCATGCAATCATTATGTACTCTTTTCATTTGCAGAA